>OY728136.1:1587390879-1587990879 GCA_963277665.1 Viscum album | reverse complement strand
CTCTTTCACATAAGTAACACCATCTATGTGTGTTCTTCCTTAACGTTACAATATACACAGTCTTATCACATAAAATACTACACAAAAAACATAGTTGTTAAAACCTATATTCTTCTTCTTCATGAGACATAGTATAAGAGTACACTATCTTGTTGTATCTCAGTATCCTTCGCATGAACCAGAGACATGAAAATTTCATTATCCTGAGATGCTTCACAGAAATAAGTTTCATTGTGAGACTCTTGAGTGCATGGTTCACGTGTCAAGAGGGCTATTAGATCTTCCCATCTTCGCTCATGATGAAGTTGTTTAGAATTTCCTCTTCAAAATCCATATGTTCATGCTGATTCTTTTTTTCTTTAGAAAAATAAGAGCAATTCTCAAATGATCGATAAACATTTCCTCAAGAATGCTTCGGTATTTATAGACAAGAAATCACCGAATTATATCCTACACACTAACTTAATTCAAGAACACACTACCACAATTTTTATTTTATGACATTGAGAATCACCATCAATATAAATGTTATTTTTTCTTCATATTGTATATTCTCATTTCAAACTTCATTTAAACATGAAAAAAAATTTTCATGTGGTTTCAATCGTATTAGAATCCTTAGGATGATAAAATAGTGCTTGAATGATTTATCTCAATATGAATTGGTTGTGAAGTGTAAATAATTTGACACACATAGGAAGCCCTCGTCCAAAGGTTGAAGAAAACTTTGATGAATATTAAATGACATTGATAAAACAGATCAGATAGTTCTGGTTCTTTACATATTTTTAATGGATTATGAAAATTACCCAAATACTATAATCAAACATTGATTATTTAAGTGGTTTAGTGATTCCTTTTATAATAATGTACTTCCTTATCCATCCAAAAGTGATTATCAGGGTACACTACTGATGTCCGCTAGAACCACCCCATTATGTATCCCCTCCTCTATCGTGATGCCCTGCATAGTGGCTCACCTATGCTCCCACACACATATCCCTAGGAATGCTATGCAACACACCCATTCCAGCCCATTATAGATGAATAGGGTGTTGACTACCCACTTAAGAAGTGGATGCGGTCCTTATGAGTAGGCATGTATATTAGGACATTTTTTATTATAAACATCATTCAAAAAAATTGGAAATTTCTCATATAAAGATCAAAGACAATATTAAATCTCCACTACCTTTACAATCATTCTTCATTTAATTTCTTTCTTATTGATATCATTGTGTCATCCTCAATAAAAATTGACACATGAATTTGAAATTTAGACCAATTCTATAATCATCATAATTTTCTAAGGATAATTTTCTAAGCGTGGTATTTAATTCCATCAAATGAATTCATAACAATTCTCCAGGAATAACCACTTTATCTAAACTCACCAAACACATCTTGATACATCATTGAAAAAAATGAAACACTAGGCCCAAAAGTCTCCCTATTTATATTTTTTTATCAAAATTATTTTCTCATATTCAAAAGTCAATATGTGTGCTCAAAAAAGGAGCATCCCTAGAAGAGGATTCAGAGCAGGTGAACTCACCAAAGCAGATCCAAATGGATTTTTCAGAATGAGAGGGTATGGCTATGCCATAGGGACCAGCCTGTTATTGCATGGGAAGCCTATCCAAATAGTCATGCGAAGGTGAAGAGCTACTATCTTGATGCAGATATTGGGGAGGGGTAGTTCCTTGTAGATAGTCTGGTTGAATTCCCTAAGACCTTCAGGTCATGTAATATACTAAGCCTACGAGCCATGTAATCTGTGAGCCTATGGGCCTTGTAAGGGTTCCCCATCATCCTTTGAAAGGGGTTTATCAAAAATCAATAAAAATGAAGGCCTTTAGGCTATTCAGGCTTAAGAATAATGGATGAAAGTGTGAATGGAATAACATTACCATTATTTTTTCAAAATTTTCCACTTTTTTCATATTCATTCTCAAGATGTTAGGCCCACTAGGTCGAATACCCTAAGGATTGGGGGGGGGGGGTGAGTTAGGGTATTATAGATTACAACTTTATCCCATTCAAATATTGTTTTTTGTTAGATAAAACTCAATTCTCTCTTCCTCCCATAGAAATATATGAACATATATGAAATCGTGCACATGAAAAAATGACTTTTACTTGATTCACCCTCACTAGGCTATGTCTAGGGAGCATACAATGACAATATTATAATGTACCAAATTCACTAAGGGTCACTGACAATAATCAGAACAATGTTCAAGCTAGATTTTCTATGCCTAGGATCACTTCCTTTACAAAGTTTAGGGTCTTCTCACTTAATTCCCAAGGGTCACTTCCTATGCCTCTTTCTCTGGATCACTGTCAGTAGAAAGGGTCACCATCTTCCTTTTCCTTCACTCACTGCTCTTGGAAAGTAATCCACACATAGTTTATAAACTTTTAGGTAAAACATAGTTTATAGACATGTAGGTCCATTCATTTTCATGAAAACTACATCCTTAACTATGGGTAGATGCTCTATTGAAGTCCCTTTTTCACCTGTAGTTGAAGTCCACCTTCCCAAGTACTGCAAGGTACCAGAAAAATACATTCGCAAACTAATTTGAAGCTTTCAAAAGATTCCTTGTGAAAATCATGAACCACCTGCTCATCCCGCATACTGTGTACCAGGTTTGGTATGCAGATTACCTCCCCCACATACTGCTTTTTCTTCCTCGAACCTCTACTTCTTCCATGTACCACTTCCTTCACTCCATCTCTACAAATTTCTTTCTATCCACAAAATATTCTTTGTTTGTGTACTATCTTCACTTCCGCGTACTGGAGCTCCCCCTCTGCGTACCACTTGTGGAATTAAATCTCTCGCATATTGGAGATTCCTCCTCCACATATCAAGTAATTTTTTGGTTTTAAGTTCTCCACAAAAACCTTTGGTGAATTTTCTTCCGCGTGAACCACTTAATCCTTCGCGGTCCCTCGTGAAATTCCTTCGGAATTTTCCAAAGTCCTAGACCAAAAATGTTCTCTAATAATATTAGGTCTCAATAGTAATTGATGGGATTAAGGATTCTTATATAGGAAAAGATATCCACAAAATCCACTAACCCAAGATTTTCTAAATCTTCGACCGAGCCTTCATCGCATACCGATCCATCTACTGCCGCGAAATGCAAGCCACCCGTGAACCATTTTTCCCAATCAGTCTGAGTACTATCTTTTCTCATTCGTAGTTGATCTTTTCCACTGATGTCAACCCACCCGTATACCACACTTCCTTCCACTGTGAACTGTTTTCAGTTTCACGAACCACTATGGAATACCGTTCCTGCCGCTCCATGTACTGTTCCTGGAACATGGTACGTGGTCCATGAATTATGGTACATGGTTCTCATCATTTTCTAATTTTATTCAATGCTCTTCATACTGTTTACTCCTATGAAGAAATACTTCCTTTATTAACATCAAGCTCCCAGTTTTGAGGCCCAAAAATTTGAAAAACATTGGGAAACAACGCCACCTTAAAAACATGTCTTTGAAAAAACCAACCATACTCACTTGCGGTCATCTGGCTTTGTCAACAAACACAACCACACCCAAAACATACTAAGAGGACAATTGAGGGATTTTCCCAAAAAATCTCCCCCTTTGGGTTTGTTGGCAACTCTTCTTATAACAATGCTGCTTATTTTGATACCTCATTAGTACTTTTACAATTTCAACCACCAATTTCTTCACAGGATAAAGATAGCGATCAAGGATTTACTCAACACATACTCTAAGACCACATGTGTCATGATCGATGTGAGAAACAAGATCATAATTAAAAGTTCATCAATGAACCAGTTAATTACTAATCACCAATTACTAGTACCATACTGATACTAATGAACTACTTTCATCACGAACCTCAGCTATCATGATATCTAATCATTGATCGATCACTTCTAGCATCGTCAGATTTAATGTGCCCCCTATATTAGAGGTCCTCCAACCAGCTTCATCTCAACTTCAAATCCCCCAATCTAACTGCATCACTTAACAGCTTCTCCCTATGTCTTTTCTCCCATTAGAATAGTCACACTTCCCCCCCTTTGTCAACAAACCCGAAGGGCACTTCAAAGTTGTCTGCAACAGGGTAACAACACATATAAACACATTAGGGGAAGACACATCATACCCTGGGGATAGGGAGACCATATCCACACTTTTTCAAGTGTGGGGATTTGACTGGACTCCCATAGCTAGTCGATGCCTTTTAAAAGATTCTTTAGGTAATTCCCTCTTAAGAATATCTATAACTTGTTGTTCTGTAGGCACATTATCCAACTTCACAATCCCTTAATCCACCTTCTCCTTGATAAAATGATATTTTATTTCAATTTTCTTTTTACTGGAGTGATGGATTGAATTTTTACTAAGATTTACATCACTTGAATTATCACAATGGTTTTTTATCGAGGATTTCACTTCAATTCCCATATCCTCAAGGTGCTGCTTCATCCACAATAGCTACATACTGGCTTGAGTAGCTGCAATATATTCAGCTTCTATGGTGCTCAATCAAATGAAATATTTTTTCTTTCTTAACTAAGAAATACACAATCCTAAAAGATAAAAGGAACATCTTGATGTTGATTTCCTATCATCTACTGAACCAACCCAATCCGCATATGTATATCCCAATAACTCTGGATTAGATTTGTCATTATACATTAGGCCAAAATCTACTGCACCCTTGATATACTGAATAATTCTTTTTACTGAAATCGTGTGGCTCTATTTGGGATTGTTTTGATACCTCGCTGCTTGGCATGTGGGAAATACAATATCCTACCTTGTCACTATCAAATACAATAGACTTCTGATGATTTTCCTATATTCTGTGATATTAATTGGCTTGCCTTCATTATCTCGTAACAATTTCAACTGGGTAGCAATCAGAGTCTTAATCTCTTTGAAATTATCCATTTCAAACCTTCTCAAAATCTCATTGGAATATTTAGATTGAGAAATAAATGTTCCATTCCTTCCTTGAATCAATTGTAAGCTACGCAAAAATGTTATCTCACCAATCATCGACATTTTGAACTCACTTTTCATGAATTCAGAAAACTATCTACATTGTGCTTCATCTGATCCACCAAAGATAATGTCATCGACGTAAACCAACACCATCATCCTTTTACTATTTCCATTATTGAAATACATATTGTAATCAACTCCATCATGATTAAAACCAAGATTCTTTAGAAATTGATCAATCATTGAATACCATTCTCTTGGGGCTTGCTTAAAACCATATAATTCCTTCTTCAGTCAAAAAACCATGTTCTTATCTTCCTGGATGAGAAAACCATCTGGTTTCTCAATGTAAAATTCTTCTTCTAGAACTCCATTCATAAATGCTGCCTTGAAATCCATCTGAAAAACCTTAAAATTTATTTTCACTATAATGGACAAGAATAATCTGATTGTCTCTAGACTTGAAATAGGTGAAAATGTCTCATCGACATCAATAACTTCTATCTAGGAGTAGCCTTTTCACACTAGTCATGATTTGTTTTGAATAAAAACACTATCTTCATTCATTTTTTTATGAAAGACCCATTTTGTTCTGATGAAATTTTTGTTTTCGAGTCTCGAAACAATTTCCCATGTCTTATTTTTCTCAATTTGGTCAAGATCTTCTTTCATTGATTGAACCCAATTCTCATCTCCAGCAACTTCATCAAAGAATTTAGGCTCTACCATTGATAAGTATGATGATTTCTATAGATACTTCATCCTCCTTGTCTACACAGGTGCTATCTGATCACCAACTATGTTCTACCTATCAATTTCATATCTTCTCATTAGTCTCTGGGTAGAAACTGATTTATTCTCATCATCTGAGTCTTCCTCTGAATCATCCTTTAGAGCAGGATCATCTCCTGATCTTCTTCTCTCTTCATCACTATCCTCATAAGTCTTATCATTCATTTGATGAAGATTATGTTCATTTTCTACTATAGTAACATCATGAATTTCAAAAATCTTTCCCAGCCTCTTATTGAAGCATTTATATGCTTTGATTTTCTTTGAGTAGCCAAGAAATATCCCTTCACCCCCACATGACTATTTTTTTTATATTTCTCCTTACTGAGAATGAAACATTTACTTTTGAAAATTTAAAAGTACTTCAATGATGTATTCTTTCCATACCGTAACTCTTATAGAGTCTTCTCCTCATTTGGAAAAAGTAAAGATCTTTTTTAAGTGTATACTGTTGTTATTACTGCTTCTTTCCAAAATTTCTCTTGAAGGACTTTTTTGATGAGCATTGTTCCGACCATATTGTTGAAAATCCGATTTCTTCTCTCAACTACACCATTATACTATGGTGTTCTTACTGCTGAAACTTGATGCCTTATCCCATGTTTTTTGAGATAATCCTTCAATTGGATATTTTTGAACTCAATTCCATTATCTGTTCAAATATTATAGATTTTCTAACCAAACATCATTTCACATTCCTATCGATATCTTGTAATGAAACTAAACACTTCAGATTTGTGGGTGATTATTGAAACCCATGCCATTCTACTATAGTCATCAATTAAGAGAACATAATATCTCCTCCCATCAATAGCCCTCAGTGAAATTGGCCCACACACATCAATATGCACCAACTCAATCAATCTTGTTTACTTTTTCTCCTTTTTCTTATATGTCTTTCGAATGATCTTCCCCTATTGGCAGGCATCACATGTATGAGTACAATCACATGATAATCTAGGGATATTTCTAGATGCATCATATTTCACTATATCTTCCAAGGAACCTTGGCTTATGTGGTTAGGACTCTTGTACCATAACTTATTTTCTTCATCCTTGGACAGAAAGCACATATCTTCTTCTCCACTCATGAGGTAGAGATTCCCTTTAGTACACTTTCCTTACCACACAACAGAACCATCCTTTTCTTTGATGATACATAATTTCTTGTAAAAGATTATGGCATGTAGTTTGTCACACGATTGGGTAAGACTAAGCACGTTGTGACTAAGTCCTTCAACAACCAAGAAATATGCTCATCTCATGTCTTTTCCTTAAAACTTGGCTTTTCCTGAACCAATAATTTTCAATCCCTCATCATTGATAAATATTACAATACCTTATTTATCATACCAAATTCCAATCACTAGATCCTTATTTCACATTATATGGGAAGTGAATCCACTATCAATGATCCATATCCCAGTGCGATCCGATTCCTTGAATGCAATTTCTGCAACCACTACATGCTTTTTCCTTTTCTTTTTGACCCATGTATTTGACTTCATATCTGATATGGAATGATAATATTTATCTTTCTTAGTATATGATGATCCATCTTCAACCTACAGGGATGAAAAATGATTTTGAAATTTCAGCTCTCTTGAAGATACATTTGGTAGCTTCTTATGAACAAATTCAGTCTGCCTTGGCACATTCATTTTATTTGTTGATGTGAAATATCTTTCCATATGTCCAAGTCCTTTACACCTGAAACAATGACCATCAAATAATGAACTATAATTTTGAGCTCTGTATAACCACCTCTGTTACTTTTGTTTCCTTTGGTACCTCTTTTCTATGGAACATACATTTTTAGAGTGTCCCATCTTACCATAATAGTAGAATCTTATGTGAGGTATATTAGAGTATGAAAATGATGCACTGCTATTTGTACTTTGGGTTTTCTGAATCTTCTGATTCTGCTTCACACCCAAATCGATCTTCATTCTTGGAGTGGATTCTTGTGGTCTGACTTGAACTATATACGTTTTCTATTTTAGATCAAGACCCATACTAGCCTTATCATTCAAAGTTGATTGTTCCTTTTGTTCAGCTGGACCACTATGATGAAATATCATCTTCTCGGTTTCCTGTATGATCTTCATTGTTGATGTCAAGATTGGATTTAACTATTTTTCCTAATCTTTAACTATTCGTCACAGACCAATGAATTCAACTTCTAGTTATTCAATATGTTTAATTTTATCTTTTCCATTTTCAATCAAACATTTGATTTCTATTTTCTATTCTTCAATTTTTAGTTTGTACTCAACCACCTTTTCTGAGATTTCTGGCATTGAAGACCTCAAATTTTCAATTTCTTTATTCAGATCAGAATTCTCTTCTTACCGCTGATTCATATAGTGTTTGGAATCATAAACAACTTTGTTATATTTCTTTGTTTTGGATCTCAAAATATCTACCTCTTCAAGAGCAGCTTCTAATTTATCCTGAAGATCAACCCTTCCTTCAATCTCTCTTTCTTCATTGTCAATTTATTCTCTTATTGATGAATTTATGAGAACTGCCACTAAAGTATCTATTTTATGATCCTCGTAGTTCTCCAAATCTTTTGCCTCAGATTCTTATGAACTTTCATCCTCAATTGAAAGCAGATTCTACTTTTTGAAGAATTTTATCCTAGTACTTCTTCTTCTTTTCTCATTTTATGAATACCTGTTTTGGGGAATTTCATCATTTTCTTCATTTTCATCATCAAAATTCTTAGGACACTTTGCTGCAAAATTTCCAATCTTTCCACATCGAAAGCATGAAAATGGAAGTTTAACTTTGAACTTCCTTTTCCCCCTTTGTAGATTTGAGGAGATAAATGACATGACATAATCCATATTTCCATCCACAAGACTATCTTAAATAGATATATTCTTCAGGGCCTTGAATGTCACTTCCTTAAAATTCCCCTTTTCTACTGCATCATTATCATTATTTCTTATTTCATATGATACAAGGGTATTATGTATGTTATCTAGTGTTATCTCTTTTGGGTATTTTTCTTCCAATACTGAAACTTTTAGATTGAATTATAGTGAAAGTTTCCTCAATATATGTTTCACAATATTTATATCTTCAATGACTCTGCAAAGACCCCTCATGTCTTCCACAATAATATTTATCCTATCTAAGAATGCATCAATAGTTTCATTGGGATCCATTATGATATCCTCATACTTGTTCCATAGACCCTGCAACTTTACTTCTCAAACTTTTGAGTCTCCCTCATAAACATTCAACAATTTTTCCCACTTTTCATGTGATGTTTTATGGGACATCACCTTCATATAAATTGCATTTGATAGGGATACCCCTAAAGCATTGATCCCTTTAGCATGAACATCAAATTCTATTCTTTCATCTTCTGATAAAGTTCCACTATTAATGTTAGATGATATTCCATGCATAGCTACTATGAAGACATCCATCCCTACTGATCAAAAGTAGTGCTACATTTGATTCTTCTATAGTTGAAAATTATTTCTGAAAAATATCATAATTACTTAATGATTGACCGACTCTATTTCTTCTTCTTGAGAGAGAACCACCGAGTTTGAACCTTTCCCTCTGATACCAATTGTTAGGTCCATTAGGTCGAATACCCTGAGGGGGGGGGGGGGGGTGAATCAGGGTATGACAGATTAAAACATTATCCCATTCGGATCTTGTTTCATTGTTAGACAAAACTCAATTATCTATTTCTTCTGTAGCAATATATAAACAAATATGAAATCATGGCCAGGATACAGTGGTTTTTACTTAGTTCACCCTCACTGGGCTACGTCCAAGGAGCATACAATGACAATATACCGATATACCAAATTCACTAAGGATCACTGCCAATAATGAGTACAATTTTCTAGCTAGATATTCTATGCCCAGGATCATGGCCTTTACAATGTTTAGAGTCTACTCACTGCATTCCCAAGGGTCACACCCTACGCCTATTTCTCTGGCTCACTGTTAGTGGAAAGGGTCACTGTCTTCCTCTTCCTTCACCCAACTCTCTTGAAAAGGAATCCACACATAGTTTATTGACTTTTAGGTAAAACATAGTTTATGGACATGTAGGTCCCTTTATTTTCATGAACAATGCATCCTCAACTTCGGGTAGATGATCTTTTGAAGTCCATTTTTCACCCGTAGATGAAGTCCACCTTCCGGAGTACTGCAAGGTACCAGAAAAATACTTTCAAAAACTAATTTGAAGATTTTTCAAGCTTACTTGTGCAAATCATGAACCACCTGCTCCTCCAACGTACTGTATTTCTTACCTCCCCTGCATACTGCTTCTGCTTCGGAGAACCTCTATTACCTCCGTATACTACTGCCTTTGCTCCACCTTTGCGAACTACCCTCTATCCAAAAAATATTCTCTGTTCACTAACTGTCTTTGAATCCGCGTACCTGAGCTCCCCCTACACCTACCACTTATAGAATTCACTCTCTATCATACTAGAGATTCCTCCTCCGCATACCGTGTCCTTTTAGGTTTTCAGTTCTCCACAAAAACCAGTGGCAGAATTTCATCCATGCGAATCAATTAATCCTTCGCGCTCCCCCACAAACGTCCTTCGGACTTTTCTAAAATCCCAGACCAAAAAATTTCTCTAATAATATTTGGTCTCAATAGTAATCAGTGGGATTATAAATTATTATATAGGCAAAGATATCCACAAAATATACTAACCCAATATTTTCTAAATCTTTGATCCAACCTTCACTGCATACTGATCCTTCTGCCGCCATGAACCGCAAGCCACCCACGAACCATTTTTCACAATCAGTCCGCATATAGTCTTTGTTCCTACACTATCGATCTTTTGCACCGACATCAACCCATCCACATACCACACTACCTTCCTCTGCAAACTATTTTCATTTTCTTGAACCTCTACGACGTACCGTTCCTACCGCTCGGTGTACCATTCCTGAAACATGGTATGTGGTCAATGAATTATGGTATGCAGTTCTCATCCTTTGCTAATTTTCTTCAATGATCTTCATACCGTTTACTCCTTTGAATAAATCCCTCATTTTCAAACATCAAAATCCTGATTTTGAGGCCCAAAAATTTGGAAAACACTAGAAAACAACACAAATTTAAAAACCTGTCTTCAATGAACACAAATTATACTCACTTGTAGTCATTTGGATTTATCAGCAAACATAACCACACCCAAAACATACCAAGAGGACACCTTGAGGTATTTTACCAACACAAGGTTTCTCCCCCTTAAGGAATGAACACTTTTCTTCCTTTTCATAAAAGTTAGTTGATTTCATGAAGTAAAATCTTATCATTATTTTTAAAAGCGATAGCCACAAACATATCCTTCAATTCCATGCATTGTTAGTTGAAAAAATATAAAATAATATGAAATAAGGTGAAACTTCTTAGTTTTTAAGAAATAACATTCAGACTAAGAGATTCCTCTCAATCTGGGCCATTATTTTCTTCCAATATCATCATCATAAGATTTATTTATACTCTTCTTTTTGTTTATTATCATTTATTTGAATATCATCTTTCTTCAAACCTTCTTATTTGTGTTGAATATCGTTTTCAAACTTAGTTTTCTAGATCTTCAATTTTCCACCTATGGATAACTTCTTATCAACTTCCACCTCATTTTTTGCAACCAATTGATTTCCTTTAGATTTATAAATTTTCCTAGCTTATTATAATTATTTATGCATTTTTAACTGATGTGGACAAAAAAATAGGCAATATTTCTTAACATTTACACTCTTATCAAAATTTCCCTTCTGATAAGAATTTATTTGAATAAAATGGCTAGAGATATGTTCTCTTATTTAAATTTTTTTGATAACTATCCTGGAAGCGTTTTCATTCAATCATTATAACAATGACCTTTTTGGTCACAAATTTTATAGATTTCCTTTAGAAGATCAAAATTATTCTAAGTAGAAAAGCCTGTTGATTTCTCAAAAACAAACTTCTTCATTATGGGATTGTTCCTTCTTCTCCCAAAGATATTTATGTTCTGTTCAGAATATCTCCCCATTAATATATGCCCATTATGAGGTATTGAATTATTTTACTATAAGTTATAGGATTTGTACAAAAATTTACCACAACACTAGTAGTCACCTATGAAACATAACCTTCCATAATCCTAAAAATTCTGTTGGTGATAAAATATTTTCAATATAGATATAATCCTATTATTATTTTTCCTCAGTCTTGGGGAAATTTTTTTTCCTAACTCACTTAAGTTATCCCTATCATCATCAATCCATATTCTACCAGTTTTTTTTTTCAAAACCTACATCATTAGATGAAACAGATTTAATATCAGTTGTAAATTTATAAATAACTTGTACCTTCATATTTGGACTAGTCTACACATTAGAATTTTATGATTCTTCTTGAATATCCAATACTTTACCAAAATCATCTCTAAAAATTTTCAAGGTTTTTTCTACTTTAAGACACCTAGATTGTGCCTCATTCAGTTATTCTTCTTTTGTAGGCATTTTTTTATTAATATCATTCAAAATCTTCTACTATTCTGAAATTTTCACCTTGAAAGTGTTGACCACTTTAATAAGAACATTATTCTTCTTTTCATTTCCTTTCTCTTTCTACAACACTTTAATTATTTTCTTGATAAGAGTGTTTTGATGAAGACATGCTTCAAGTTCATATCTCAACATGTATACATGAAAAATCTATTCTTATTTCTCATCACTTATTTAAGAATCAACATGTCTATTAACATGTGATATGAGTGTTTTATGGTTTTTTGTTGAATTTTAATCTTTTATGTTAGTCCATGATAAAGAGTCATCATCAAATCTTCTACTCATCAGATTTTTCTTGTACTTCCTTTAGAATTTATTCTTTTTTACACTACCACTTTTTCTAGATTTTTCAAATCTTCTTTTAATGTAGTCTTATTCTTCATCATCACTCTCAAAGTCATCAAATACATTCTTTAGACAATCAATTGAAAAATTCCGATTTTTTTGGGGTCAAGTTGGATAGAATTTATTTTTGGAAGCTGAAAGAAGTTTGTGTTGAAAGCATTGTATTTTGTTGTATAAGAAAAGAAATCAATTCACTTGTAAAGTTTTGGATGATTTAAATCACCATATTAATCATAATATCAGATGAAAAATGATTAAGAAATTCCATAAGATTGTGAATAATATTTCTGGAAGAAAAGGGTCATCAGACTCCCCTTAGGTCCGGAATGAAATATTTGATCGTAATGGGGAAGTGTATAAGAGTCCGAATGACTATAATGAAAGTCTAATAATTATTTTTTGATCTTGGATTTATCATCAATCATAATTAATCTATAAAACTTATGATCCAAGATTTATGAAGGAAAGGGGGAGAACCAGTGATTCCAATCATATTGAAGCTTGGTAGGAAAGAAGGAAGCACTGGAAGACTAGGAAGTTATAATAATTTCTAATATAAGTCAGATAATGATATGCTGATCTTAATTGTTATCAAATTCATGAGTAATTCATTATAAAATTAGTAGTTTATTAAAGAATGAGGTTTCAAAAGTTGAATCTTTCTAGTCACAATTCATCAATGTGAGATCACTAGACACAAATTGTTTTTATGAATGATATGTTTTATTCAAAACATGAGAAGATAAAGATATTATTTTTTAGTAAAACCAATAATCCATAAGATAAAAATAGTTGGAGAAATATGTTATTGAATGATATATGTTAATATATCATAATAAAAAAATGAAAGAAGTTTTTGCTGACACTGGTCCATCAGACGCGGTGTGCCACTAATCAAAGGAGTATTCCTAACATCGATCATCATACAAAATGATTATTGAAAAATATAATTTGTGGAATAATTGTTTTTGTTGAGAGTTTTTTGGGACTAATTCATGTGATAAAGTTAGAGACTAATCATCCAAATGAATATCAATAATGTATTCAACCATTTTCATCAGTTTGTTTTTTTTTCAATTGGGTTAAGAATGAAATAAGAAATCCGATTTGTTTTGTATTAAATGGGTGAGGATTAATTAGATTATATGTGGTGACAACTATCATACAAGAGGTGACACTAATCCATAAGAAGAAGAAAGATTACAATGTACTAGATGCGGGATGACATTAATAAATTCATTAGATACATGATCATTGGTATGAGTAAAAGAAGAAAAGAATAATTGTTTGAAGTAGTTTTCTGAAGTGTGTGTCAAATAGGTTTCGATGTTATTGTTGAAAAGTTTCAGAGGAGTGAAGATATATTTTGAAGTTCCAACCATGTTTATGGAATAATTTTTTTAAATATTATTTCCAAAAGTTATAATGGAGCAACGTAATTAAGAATCTGTTTTCTTCCTCATAATGAAGAAATCAGAATGAAAATCGGAATCAGACTAAAGAATGGTTATAAAGTATGAAGTGAAATGAAGTAATGTGAATATTTGATAAGGTTCTAGGAGAAACAATAAGAATTGAGAGGTGATAAAGAAGTCAAATATTTATATGAAATTCAAGGGGAATTGATGTTTCATGATTTTTTAAGCAGGAAAACCTTTTAGAATCCCACCTAAACCATTTTTTGTGCACTTATAAAAGGAGGTTAATAATTTGTACTTTATGAAACTTTCCCTATTCATAGGTGAAGATATAAGGTAGAGTGTTTAATGTTCTTAGATAGAAGGATTTTCCAAATTGCGGTTTACTAAGGAATTTTATCAGATAGAAGAAGAAGAAGATAGAGGATTGTATTTAGTGGGTCATTAGACTGGGATGGATCATCGGACTGGGAAATTAGACTAGGATTTATAGACTAAGAAAAAAGTAGTTTAGAATTGTTTTAGAGGTATTCTAAAATAATTATATTTTTGGACTGAGCAATCAAACTAATGAATCGCACTGGGGAATCAGACTAAGTATCATTATGAACTCCAGAGAAGTTCTTACCTACTGCTGGGTAGGAAAGTGAAGAATTATTTTGAAGTGTATATTTTTAAAATTTGACAAGGTAGTATAATAACATGTTTTGAAGAAACTAGTAAAAGTTTCTTAACATGTTACAAAAATTTTTATTACATCATTTGGTGCTACTTGTAGTGCATTCATTGTTGTATTGATCATTGCGATACACAAGTATAAGGGAACATACTACTTGTTTTATCCACCCAAAATAATTGTTTTCTAGTGTATTGTGAGGTGTTTTATTGTTTCCAAACTATACCATGGACATAAATACTCTTTCTGTGTATTTAACCATGTAAATTCTTGTGTTCCTATGGATGTATGACTCTTTTTGTTTTCAGTGAAGTGATAACTCTTTAATAGGAGGTGAAGGCTATTTCAAGAGAAAGTAAACATAAAAGAAAAAGATATAACTGATTCACCCCTAACCCTCTCAACGATACATTGATATTAGCTGTGAAATCTCAATTGGTATTAAAGCTGAAGATTCCCTTCATTTTCTCTTTACAGATGTTTTTGAAGAGAAGTTGTGATGAAGATTTTCAATGGTGTGAATAGTAAGGGGATTTAGTTCTTCAATAATAAGAACTATCATATCTGGAAAGATATAATGTTTACTTATCCTATATATATTGGGTATGAGGTAATTGAAGCTGTAATAAACAGATTTCCTCATATTAATAAAAAAGTTCCTCTCACATTCGTTGACAAGAAAAATCTTTAGAATTACAGAATAACTAAGCATTATTTACTCTCATAACCTTATAAAAGTGGGTTTCTAAGAGTGAATGGTTTTTCCACATCCAAATGTAGTGTCACGAACCAGGCCGAGTCGCCATCCGACCCGGTGTCCGACCTGGTCCGCGGCAAGGCTCGAAGGGAGTTCCCGATCGCCACGGGCTGACACAAGTGCCCGGGTATCAAAATTAACACATGGGAATGATTTTAACCGAAATATTAAATGCAAAACCACTGATAAGATAAAGAAACTGAAACTAAAAATATACAACCAAACATGGCCTTGAACTGAAAACAAAATTAGGGGTTTACAACTTGAACCCACAACCAAATTAAGCGACAATAAAAGAAACTCAAACTCAAACCTCTAATCAACCAGAGAGACGCATCATCCACACGCCACACCACCAACCTGCACGAGAAGACCATCAACGAATAGAACCACCATCTCTGAGCACGATGTCACAACCTAGAATACACAAGAAACAAAATATACATACACCCAAAGGTGTATGTAGGGTGTGATCCAAAAGCCCAGTAGGATGCCACCCAATAAAAAGGTTCCATGCCACAACATCAAAGAGATAATTTAATGTGCTTATTAAAAATTATACTTTCAAAAATTATTTTTAAAGAAAACATTTACCAGATAAATACTAAAAGAAAACACTAAGAGAACCCATTTCATAAACACGATTTGAAAGAGGAAAAGAAAAATTCACTTAAGGGAATTCTTACACACACACACACATACTCACTCACACACACACACACAAGTGGTCCCCCATATGCTGACAGAAGGCACCACGACATTGATGGTAGAGCACTATGGGTAAATCCCCTAAGGTTCATCTAGCTCGAGTGGGACCCTAGAACCTCGTGTCTCAGTGAAACGTGGCTTAGAAAACACGACCCTCAGAAACCTGGCTTAGAAGACCACGACCCTCAGAAAACGTGGCTTAGAAGGCCACGACCCTCAGTCATCATATGTTTAATTAGTGTTGCAATCGTCAATCCAGCTAAGTGAAAGAGGGACGATACCCATCTGGCTCACTAGCACACTAGTTCTAGTCCGCCCACCTAGATACCCAGGGTTTTCCCTTGTGCTCAAACATGTTCCACATTCACATAACACATCAATTTCACATTTCACAAACCAAACATGAAATTACACAAAAAAGTCACCACTTTCATACCAAAGCACTATTTGAAAGACACACCCACACTAAGAACATGTCTCGTTTTATAAAAATAAACCACTTAAAAAAAAGAACGCATAATCAAGTCCTTAAAAATACCATTTTCACATTATATAAATGCACCAAAGAATAATTTGATCTATTAATGAAATCTTTTCAAGAAAAACCATGAAGAATTTACACCAAAAACCACTTGATTCTATATAGAGGCATCACTTTAAAACTTGATACACGAGGGAACCATATCAAAACTTGTTTTCCATTGTTCAAACAATTTTTTCATTTCAATTTCAAAAGTAAACAACAAGGAAAACACACCAAAAGTGATTACTTTTACTTTGAAAATGTCTATTTAAATACAAAAACACCTAAAGTGACATGAAAACACCTTTCGTACCTACCAAACAACCCTAAAAAAACTTTCAACCATGTTTCGCACTCAAAAAACCACTTAAATAAACAATTATTCAATTTATAAAACATATCGCATGAAAAAGAAACCATTACAAAATCAATTTCACAAATTGACCCTTCTAAAACCTCATTGGCACTCTATAAACAATTATTAAACACTTCTAAAATTTACCACAACAGGATTGAAATGAAAAAGAACATAACCATTTCTAAAGAGAGTGCAATTTTCATCACGCACGCATGTCAAACTATTTTTTAAAACGCCTTTCGCACAACTTATTAAACACAACCAATCATTTATACAACAACACGCAAATAAAAAAAATCATACTATTTCGGAAACCCAATTTTCATCAAACGAACATGCCAAAACATTATAAACATAGATCGCACCATGCAACTAAATCATAGAACATATTAAATTAAACTAAACAAACAAATTAAATTATCTAAACGATGCAAAGGCATGGAACCACATACCTCACACGAAGATCCTTCTGAAAATGGGGAAAAACAACTCCGCATATAAATCGCACCACGAAGAATCAAAGAAAATCCCTAACCAAGGAGATCGAACCCATAATAAAAGGTTAATCCTAAAAATCAGATCTAAACCCCACTGGAAAACCCCAAAAAAATAGCAAATATGTGAAAAAAAACAATTGAGGGGAGGCTCAACCAAAGGGGCGGCCGCTTGAGGGATGTTGGCCGGCTGGCGTTTGCGGACAGTTGGGGAGTTGCGGACGAAGGACGCCCACTGTGTCGGGCGACAGCGCTGGCCGGAGAAGAAGAAGGGGCTGCCGGCCTTGGGGTGTGGCGGACCGAGGTGATGCCAGGGGGGATCACGAGTTGAGCCGTGGAAGGGGGGAAACACAACAACGGGTTACAGGGAATAGGGGGGACATCTTGAACGGGACAACAAGAGGGGGAAGGGGGTGCAACGCGACGGGTTACCAGTGGGAGGGTGTTGTGACGGGCCGAGGGGGAGCCGGGGAGGTAGCAGGCGGAAAGGGAGAGGGCGCAGCCTGAGTGAACGGAAGGCAGCAGGCAGAGAGGGAGGGGGCGCGGCGCCACCGAAGGGGGAAAGGGGAGACTGGTCCGGCGAGAGGAGAAGGAGGGGAAATGGCAGGCCACGGGGAAGGGAAGGGAACAGGGGAGGCAGCGCAACGGGAAGGATCCGTGATCTGCAGGAGAGAAAAAAAACAACGAACCAAGGTAAAAAGGGGGGGCGCAACCCTACAGAAAAAATAAAACAAACAAGATAAAATAAAATAAAATAAAAAGATAATAAAGATAATAATAATATAAATAATAAATTAAAACAAAATTATTAATACTACATAAAATAACTTATTTAAAACATTAATAAAAATAGTAATAATAATAATAATAAAAATTATTATTATTATTATTATTATTAGAACTCGTAATTCATTTTATTCTTCCCATTATATTTTGCGCTAACTACCTTATTCATATAATTAAATTTATTTCTTTATTAGTAATTTTTTTAAATTAGTTACACGCCAAGAAGACATGCGGAGAACCGAGCGAGGCTGCGCGGTGACCCAAGCAAGGTCGCGCGGTTTCAACAGTGGGGCACTGAATGCCGTAAAGGCCAAAAAGTGTGTTTCTAAAAAGAACTCATAAATTTTAAGTCAGGCCTCGACCTGAACTATCCGATGCCCAATAAAAATAATAAAATAAATAATATAAAAAGGACTGGTGTGATAATTCTCCCCACCATAAAGCTTTCCATCCCCGGAGAGCCACAACCAAAACCAAACCCCAAAGAAAAAAAACCACACTCCCTTAAGGTTCAAAGGGAATCCCCACAAACAACAAGAAAATAGAGGGAAAAAGCATCATGCTCAGAGAAAGTGACTTAAAGACAACATCAAGAAATGCGTAAAAAGACTTTCTGATATGTGTCGCCCACCCCAAAGAGCTAGAACGCCTCCAGTTGACTGATCAAGGAAAGCGACTCTCGCGCCCGCGAAAACCAACTTGAAAAGATGAGACATCTCAAGCACTATTAAGCCGAAACCACACCATTTGGACAGAATGAACAAAAAAGGTCAAACCACATCCACGGAACACTCTTATCACTTATCACTAAGACATATTTAAAAACAGAAGCAAAATATCAACATGGGGAGGCCCGAGGGGCTCCCCACAATTACGAACTCACTGACGCTCGAAATGAGACTGGAAAACCGACATAGGGAGGTTCGAGCGGACTCCTCACCATTAAAGAAAAGTCCATCACTGATTCATTCTAGAGACATTCTTGCGAGACCGAATGTGGGTCTCCCCACCATTAAGAACCTACCAACGCCTAAGGAGAGACTATAAAACCAACATGGGGAGGTTCGGGCGGACTCCCCACCATTAAGGAAAGGCCGACACCGATTTATTCTAGAGACCTTTGTGCGATATCCAATGTGGGTCTCGCCGCCATTAGAACGAACAAAGGATACATAAATTTGAAAAAAAATTCTCGATGGTAACCAAACACCCCACCACAAGAGGTGGGGAGGGAGGGACCCGACTACCGGGCGTCAAAACCACAGCAAGAGACAGACCAATATCTCTAAATCACTGTATGAACATCATTCAAATTTGAAACTGATTTACCCAAAAAACCCCATAAGGCCACTAAAGCAATTACATCCAGTGGAACGCGACCCCCAAGACTCTAAGGCAACGAGATGACCACGTCTCCACATGGTCACGAAAACCTTATGCAACGAGATGGCTCATTTGGAGCGGAACAACCAAATAAAGAATTTAAATTGATTCTACTTTCAACATCAATGACATAAATGAATTCAGGTCCTATACACTCTCGGGGTTCCTGACCATGCGCCAGCTTCACTCCGAGGCCTATAGCTAGAGCCCTGATGTTTGAAGCATCTTCTGCCTCGCAGTCAGGCATGGAAGACTCCCGAACTGAACTTCTCCTTTTGGTGTCACACACAACCACACTGCAACCGAGACAACACCAGAAAACACAACACATTACGACATCATACTGATCATACACAGAATATTAACCAACACAAGAGCTGAAATGGTGCATGCGCATCCCCCTTTGTCACACTGGATGAGAATACGATACCAAAAATCGTCACCTGAACATGACCATTGCTATTAAGAGGAACATTGTGCTGAGAAAGACTTTAAACCGTGTCTTGAACAACACGTGATTCATACAAATGACCATAGCATCCCCATGTGACTGGGTCTTCCACACTAGTAGCCTAACACGAACCTCTTCTTAAACAAAACAAACCAAATACCAGAGTTCATTTAGAACAATATACCGCACCAAAAACTTCAGGTTTCTTCAACCTTTTCCCCATTAGGGTATCCTTTACCATTTCCAAATAGAACTTTTAGATTAATGAGGTCAAACTTCACCCTTGACAATCAAAGAGAACTCACACTGCAAGTCGTCACCGAACATGACCCTTAAAGCTGATGAAAATACCACAAAGCCCTTCAAGACACTGGTCAACATTGAAAATTCTAAACCACCTTTACCATTCCCCACTAGAATTCTTTTCACCATTTCCAGGGGGGACCTTCAAACATGACAATGTCAAACTCCATACTCGATGAGTCAGACACTCAAAAGACCAAAACTCCCTTCAACTCCCATCGCATCTGTCATCCCGCTGCGAGAGGATCCACTTAGTTGTAAAGAGGAGAGGTGGGTTCAATTCTAGAATTCAAGAATAGATTTTCTCTGATCAACTGGAGGGTCGGCCAATGGCGATTTTCTTGTGGCCGCACTTCAATCACATGTCAACACTTTATGGGGGGCATACACTAGTCAAGAAAGAAATCCATGGACCCAACCGAACTGGTCCAATGGTCAAGGCATACCACAAGCGAACACCAAACGTGTAGGGGAAACCAATGCAAGGGCTCCCTGATGTATTCTTCAAAAGAATTCACTAACCACATCCTTTCATACCAACTTACAAATAAGAAATCAAACTCGGGACACAAATCGGTCAAAAATGATTCTCGGCTCAAAATGCCTCACATCCAACCTTTCAAAAATACTACGACACACCACACAATCACCGTTTACTAAAACACTTTTTTTAACAAAACATTTTGAAAATAAGCAAAGTCAGTGGGTTGTACAAACACCAATGGTGTCCCATGGGCCTCGCACATGCATGTTCATGTGCCACACCAGCACCCACCTCATGTCCATCTAGGCACTCATCCACTCATGCCGTTAACCCTTTATCTTTCCATATACACTCATGCATGTGGTTGCCCACGAGAACACCAAGGATAAAAACCAAATCTTTCCATTTTTTTCAAAACCAAAACATCCAACACACACTTTCCAAACCTTTCACATCATTTTATTGTTAAAGCGCTTTATTTCAAAGAATTTTCGAAGACCAAATCATTTTTTACTTAAAAACCAAATCTCCACGAATCCAAAACAAAGAGACGAGAAACGATGCAAGAGAAAACTTGTGTCAGCGGGTGGCTGGAACCTATGGTTGGCGGCCATACGCCAGTCACGCCACAACCATAGAGGGTGTTCTAGGACAGCGTCCCCGGCTCCACATGGCTTTCCAGACACTGCGATCTCACTAAGACCACTGAACTGACCCCTTTTTCATTTCCCTTAGACAAGATTAACCGCAAGGACCAAAAACACAGACAAACCTCAACATACTTTGGTAACTTGAGTCCCGCCACAAGGTGTGCTGGCCAGGCACCTTATTTGTAGCTAGGACATCGAGTCCCGACACCCTTAACTTTGCTCTACACTGACTCTATCTCAAAAGAAAACGAACCAAGAGAAAAAACCTTGCCCTCTGATACCATTTTGTCATGAACCAGGCCGGGTCGCCATCTGACCTGATGCCCGACCCGGTCCGCGGCAAGGCCCGAAGGGCGTTCCCGATCCCCACGGGCTGGCACAAGTGCCCGGGTATCAAAATTAACACATGGGAATGATTTTACCCAAAATAGTAAATGCAAAACCACTGATAAGATAAAGAAACTGAAACTGAAAATATACAACCAAACAGGGCCTTGAACTGGAAACAAAATCAGGGGTTTACAACTTGAACCCACAACCAAAATAAGCGACAACAAAAGAAACTCAAACTCAAACCTCTAAGAAACCAGAGAGACGCAAAATCCACACGCCACACCACCAACCTGCACGAGAAGACCATCAATGACCAGAACCACCACTGCTGAGCACGATGTCACAACTTGGAATACACAAGAAACAAAATCTACATACACCCAAAGGTGTATGTAGGGTGTGAGCCAAAAGCCCAGTAGGACGTCACCCAATAAAAAGGTTCCATGCCAAAACATCAAAGAGATAATTTAATGTGCTTATTAAAAATTATACTTTCAAAAATTATTTTTAAAGAAAACATTTATAAGCTAAATACTAAAAGAAAACACTAAGAGAGCCGATTTCACAAACACGATTTGAAAGAGGAAAAGAAAAATTCATTTAAGGGCATACTTACACATACTCACACACACACACACACACACATATACTCTCTCTCACACACACACACACACAAGTGGTCCTCCATATGACGACGGAAGGCACTGCAACATTGATGGTAGAGCACTATGGGTAAATACCCTAATGTTCATCTAGCTCGAGTGGGACCCTAGAACCTCGTGTCTCGGTGAAATGTGGATTAGAAACCACGACCCTTAGAAACATGGCTTAGAAGACCACGACCCTCAGAAAACGTGGCTTAGAAGGCCACGACCCTCAGTCATCATATGTTTAGTTAGTGTTGCAATCGTCAATCCAGCTAAGTGAAACATGGACGATACCCATCCGACTCACTAGCGCACTAGTTCTAGTCCGCCCACCTAGATACCCAGGGTTTTCCCCTGTGTTCAAACATGTTCCACATTCACATAACACATCACTTTCACATTTCACAAACCAAACATGACATTACACAAAAAAATCACCACTTGCATACCAAAGCACTATTTGAAAGACACACGCACACCAAGAACATGTCTCGTTTTAAAAAAATACACCACTTAAAAAAAAGAATGTGTAATCAAGTCCTTCAAAATACAATTTTCACATTATATAAATGCACCAAAGAATCATTTGATCTATTAATGAAATTGTTTCAAGAAAAACCAAGAAGACTTTACACTAAAAACCACTTGATTCTATATAGAGGCGTCACTTTAAAACTTGATACACGAGGTAACCATATCAAAACTTGTTTTCCATTGTTCGAACAATTTTTGCATTTCAATTTCAAAAGTACACAACAAGGCAAACACAACAAAAGTGATTCCTTTTACTTTGAAAATGTCTATTTAAATACAAAAACACATAAAGTGACCTGAAAACACCTTTCTCACCTACCAAACAACCCTAAAAAAACTTTCAACCATGTTTCGCACTCAAAACACCACTTAAATAAACAATTCCTCAATTTATAAAACATATTGCATGAAAAAGAAACCATTACAAAATCATTTTTAAAAATTGAACCTTCTAAAACCTCATTGGAACTCTATAAACAATTATTTAACACTTCTAAAATTTACCACAACAGGATCGATATGAAAAAGAACATAACCATTTATAAAGAGAGTGCAATTTTCATCACGCACACATGTCAAACAATTTTTTAAAACACCTTTCACACAACTTATTATACACAACCAATCATTTATACAATAACACAAATATAAACAACAAAAGCATACTATTTCAAAAAACCAATTTTCATCAAACAAACATGCCAAAAAATTATAAACATAGATCACACCATGCAACTAAATCATAGAACATATTAAATTAAACTAAAAAAACATATTAAATTATCTAAATGATTCAAAGGCATGGAACCACCTACCTCACATGGAGATCCTTCTGAAAATGGGGAAAAACAACTCCGCACATCAATCCCACCACGAAGAATCAAAGAAAATCCCTAACCAAGAAGATAGAACCCATAATAAAATGTTAGTCCTCAAAATCAGATCTAAACCCCACTGGAAAACCCAAAAAAAATAACAAAGATGTGAAAAAAAAACAATTGAGGGGAGGCTCAACCAAAGGGGCGGCCGCCGGAGGGATGTTGGCCAGCTGGAATTTGCGGACAGTTGGGGAGCTGCGGACGAAGGACGCCCGTTGTGTCGAGAGATAGCGCTGGCCGATGAAGAAGAAGTGGCTGCCGGCCTTGGGGTGCGGCGGACCGAGGTGATGTGAGGGGGGATCACGAGTTGAGCCGTGGAAGGGGGGAAACACAACAACGGGTTACAAGGAATAGGGGGGCGCAACTTGCACTGGACAACAGGAGGGGGAAGGGGGAGCGGAATGATGGGGTACTAGTGGGAGGGTGTTGCGACGTGCCGAGGGGGAGCCAGGGAGTTAGCAGGTGGAAAGGGAGAGGGCGCGGACTGGGTGAGCGGAAGGCAGCAGACGGAGAGGTAGGGGGCGCGGTGCCACCTAAGGGGGAAAGGGGAGGCCGGTCCGGCGAGAGGATAAGGAGTGGAAAGGGGAGGCCACGAGGAAGGGAAGGGAATAGGGGAGGCAGCACGACAGGAGGGAGCCGCGATCTGTAGGAGAGAAAAAAAAACAACGAACCAAGGTAAAAAGGGGGGCCGCAACCCTACCGAAAAAAATAAAACAAAAAAGATAAAATAAAATAAAATAAAATGATAATAAAGATAGTAATAATATAAATAATAAATTAAAACAAAATTATTAATACTAAATAAAATAACTTATTTAAAACATTAATAAAAAGAGTAATAATAATAATAATAAAAATAAAATTATTATTATTATTATTATTAGAACTCGTAATTCATTTTATTCTTCCCATTATATTTTGTGCTAACTACCTTATTAATATAATTAAATTTATTTCTTTATCAGTAATTTTTTTTAAATTAGTTTCATGCCAAGAAGGCGTGCAGAGAACCGAGCGAGGCCGCGCGGTGACCCAAGCAAGGTCGCGCGGTTTCGACAGCGGCGCAATGAACACCGTAAAGGCCAAAAAGTGTGTTTCTAAAAAGAACTCATAAATTTTAAGTCGGGCCTCGACCCGAACTATCTGATACCCAATAAAAATAATAGAATAAATAATATAAAAAGGATGAGTTTGACATGTAGCTAGGATAATCTAAAGAACATTTATAAAGGCAATAAAAAAGTGAATAAGTCAAAGTTAAAAATTGGAGGCTAAAGTATAAAAATATCAAGATGGGTGAGTATGAGTCCATTGGTGTATTCTTTAAGAGGGTAAATGAAATTGTTAAAACTATCATATGTCTGGGTAAAAAGTTAAAATATTATACTATTATTGAAAAGATCTTGATAATTATTCATAATAAGTTTGATTCCAATTTTTACTTACCAGAAGATAGAGATCTAGATACACTATATCTGGATGATTTTCATATTACTCTCATTACTTATGAAATGATAATGGAGAAAGTTATGAAAAAAAAATTTAATATATAAATATATTTCACGGATTATAATAAAGAAAATCCAAAGAATATTCTTAAATAAGAATTTGGAGATTATGATTCTGAAAATGAGGTATGTAAAAATATTGATAAATTTTTATCCTTATTTTCTAAAAGTGTGAAAAGAGGTATAGGTAAATATAAATAGAAAATTCATTTAAATTGTTTTTAATGAAGATCCATTGGGAACTTTGTGACTAATTATCCTCATAGAAATAAAGAATAGGATAGTTATGAAGATGAAAGTAGGCCAAGCAGATTGTGGAAGAAATAGGGTGATAAGGATAAATCTTATTCCAAGGGTAAAGATATAAAATTTTACAAATATAAAAGGTTATGTTTCTTATCTAAATATGATAAAGAATAAAAAAGTGAAGTTGAATCTAAAAATACCATTGAAATGTATGAAGAGAATAATTTTATTTAATATTTAGTAATAGAGAATTTTCAAGAAACATTTCTGAATAAGAAGAAACATGATTAGAAATTCATCTCACAGAAGAATTTAAAGAATTACTAATAAAGATTGGGAGTCTTGAACAAGAAATAAAGAAGTTAAGAAATGAAATTTATTAAAAAAATCAATAATGTTTCCCAGATGAGAAATTCATTCTGCTGGAAGAGATTATTGATTAGAATAAATATTTTGAGAAAAATAATAATCGTAATGAACATCTAGAATCTAAGATGAATGTAAAAGAAGAAGAGTTGTAAAATGTCCCAAAAAAAACTTTTTAAACATTAATAAAGGGTTATATGTTTCAATAACTATATTTATGATGTTGGTGAAAGTATAGAGAGGCTAAACCAGAGAAGGGTCAAAATTTTACTTCAAAGGTTGAGAAGAAAGTTGAAATTGTTTCTAAGAAGAATAAAGATTGGAAATTTTTGTATGTGGAAAAAACCAGAAAAGTGGAGATGTCATAAGATTCTAAAAATTCTAAGTCCAAAAAATTTTATATTACTTATGGTTCTGATAAGATGAAAAATAAAATTATCTGAAAAAGAAGATTCTGGTTGATAATAGAAAGGTTGGTGGTCAACAAATTTCTGATAAGAAAAAAAAGAACTTTGTTGAGAAAAAAGTTAATGACTCAAAACAATATAGAACTTTCGGAGGAAAATATTAATTTTACGGATATAAATAATATTTTGGTGAATTAAATAATATAGAAAATATGTGTTGGTTTAATCAATAATATTACAACTATTCCACAAATTACATATGAATTTTTTTGAGGGAGATTCAATCCTCTCAAAGGAAGAATCCCGAGAAGGATGTTTTGTAGAAGGGTGGTGTAAAGTTTGAAAATAGGTTCCAACCTCTAGAAACCATTTGTGAAACTTGTGAATAACCTTTACATCTTGAATTTTTTTTCCTTTTTTTGTCACCATCACAACAAAAGTTCTTTAACAATTCTCAGAAGCTAGATGTTAAGAAAGATAAAGGTGAATAAAATGATATTGTGGTAGAAACCACTCTCAAAGATAAAAAATGAGAATGAACTTGGATATTTAATAGTGTGTTTTCTTCTCATATGATAGGAGAATTAAATTTTTTGAATGATTTTGAAGAATTAAAATAAGGAACAATGACATCTAGAAATGATGAATCCATCAGAATCAAAGGTATTAGATCTTCTATTACTGGGGAAGAAAAATTAAAGTCCAAGAAATATTTTTTTATTGATGGACTGAAAAAAAACATGTTAAGTATTTCATAACATTAAGATGAAGAAAACAAGTTATTTTTAGGAAAGCTAGTTTTTTTGTGAATAGAGTGGAATATGGAAAGATACTTACAAGAGGAAAACATATAAAAGGGAACTTGTTCCATGTATGTGAGGTTTAAAACTATTGTTACTTAGGTATGGTTGAAGAGAATCAGTTGTGGCATAAAAGGCTGGTAAACATGTTTTAGAGAAACATGATAAAGTTATCAAATCGAGAAAATGTACGTGGTATTTCTGATATGTCAAGAAGAAGAGTTTGGTGTTCCACAATTTTTTATAAAGGAATTATTACAAATACTTTGTATAAAAAATTAAAAATTTGTTCAAAATAACCCCTAGAACTTATTTATTTAGATATTTTGGGTCCAATGGGAAAACAATCAACTCATGGAGATAAGTACTTCATTACTTTTATTGATTAATTTAATCACATTACTTATGTTATGTATGTGAAACATAAGTCTGATGCTCTTAAAATGTTTAAAAATTTTATGAGGAAAGATAAGAAGGAATGTGAGTATTACGTGAAGAAGTTTAGAACATAAATTAGTGTTGAATACAAAAATTAAGAATTTGAATGTTATCTTGAGAAGCATGGAATTCAACATGATTTCAGTACACCATATACTGCTAAAAAAATTGTTACTGAAAGAAAAGATAAAAGTCTGGTTGAAATGGGGAAAACCATGTTAGTTGAACATGGTATTTTTTATTACTTTTATAGGCAATCCTTGAGAACTACTGTGTATATTCCAAACAAATTTTTCTACAGGCCAAGTTCATATATGACTCCATATGAAATGTTTTATGAAAATACTCCAAGTTTGAAACACTAAATAGTTATTAGGGGTCCATGTATCATAAATATAAAAGGTTGAAACTTTGTATAGTCTAAGAAACGAGGTGAATATGTAATTTTTGTTGGCTATGCTATTGAAGTAATAGGGTAAAAATGTTTCAGCAAATAGTTAGGAATATTAGTTGATTCTGTTGATGTAAAAGTTATTGAAAAAGATGAGGAAGATAAATAGACTCATGAAGATAAGGAAGATGAACATGATGAATTAATTTTTGTTAAGAATTATGATATGGATTAAAACTGTTGTAATCCTACTCAAGCAAAATAATTGGACTCGACTATTTCTAGCGATGAAAAAGAATATCGAAAATATCATGCTAGGATATGGAAGAAAGTGGAAGCTAAAAACATAATTGGTGATCAATATAAAAAATGTTCAAATAATAAGAATATCAAAATCTTTTACAATTACTTATTTATATTCAAAAGTTGATTCGAAAGATGTGAATAAATATTTTGAGCATCTAGAATAGGTTTAGGCTACGAGTGAGTAGTTGGATCAGGTTGAAAAGAACAATACTTGAGAACTCATACCTAAACCAAAAAACAAAAATTTAATCAGTAAAAAGTGGGTTTTCCAGAACAAGATGAATGAATATGGTGAGATGATAAGAAAAAAAATACATATCAGTGTGTAAAGGTTACTCACATATTGAAGGAATTGATTATGATGAGATTTTTTCTCTAGTGGAATGGTTAGAAGTAATCAGAATCATTCTTTCTATTACTACAAAACAAAGATACAAAAATTTTCAAATAGACGTAAAACCATAATTTTTGAATGGTGATCATGATGAGGATGTTTACATTAAACAACCATGTAGATTTGTTTTTGGTAAGGATGAAAGTTATGTGTGAAAATTGAATAAATACTTGTATGGGATAAATCAAGCTACAAGGGAATGGTATTCCAAATTGGACACTTTCTTGAGGAAGATGAGTTCTAAGAAAGAAAGGGTTGATAATAATCTATACATCAAAAAAGTCAAGATTTTCCCTCATTGTAATTCTTTATGTTGGTGACATTATCTTTGTTGGGAATGATTAAAGAAATTATGAAATATTTGATAAAGAGATGAAAAAGTAGTTTGATATTTGCATACCAGGAGAATTGAAATAATTTATTAGGTTAAAAATATCATAAATGAAGAAACACATATTTCTTTCTCAATAAAAGTATTCTAAGGAACTTATTAAGAAGTTCAACATGGAAAATTAGAAACCAGTTTCCACACCAATTTTAGTGGGAGCTAAGTTTAATAAAATGGATAAGGAAAGAATTATGATCCTATAGATTTTTAGAAGTTGATTGGAAGTTTGTTGTACTTGAATACCTCGAGACTCGACATTTTTATTCTATTACCTTATATAAAATATTTTAGTGTGATAAGAAAGAATCACATCTATTGTCTAGAAAAATAATTCTCAAATATATCAAAGGCACAAAAAAATTTAGAATAAGGTATGATAGCTCAGAAAGTATTGACTTGTTTGGGTATTACGACACTGATTGGGAATAAAATGCTGATGATTGAAGATCCGCATCTGGTAAAGTTTTCATTATTTAAAAAATTCATGTCAGTTGTTATAGAATGAAACAAAATTCAGTAACTCTTATAATTGATAAAGCTGAGTATGTTACTACCACTCAAGCTACTACCCAACTTATATGGATAAAGGATCAGTTGGAAGACTTACTTATTGAAGTAAAATTTCCCTTGATCTTGGGTTATGATAATCAGAGTTCCATAAATATTACTAGAAACATGGTACAATATTCTCATTAAAAACATATTGATATCAAATATCATTTCATCAAATAGTATGTTGAGAAGAATGAATTCATGCTGGAGTATGTTCCTTCATCAGAATAAGTTGCTGAAATATTCAAAAAACCATTAACAAAGGAATCATTTTATAGACTACGGTTGAACATGGGTGTCCAACCTCTTTATCACCAAGGTTAAGGTATGTGTTTTTGTTCCATCTCTCATATAGTCTATGGATAGTGTTTTTGTGGGGGATAATTGTTTCATAAGTCTATCCATTGATATGTGCTAAAACTTTTAAGGAAGAATGTATATAGGGGGAGTTGTGGGTAAGATTTGATCTCAACATCTAATTGTGTAAACTATTATAATAATTTGTTGGAGTGGTTTTAGGAAAACATTTTTTACAGGTAAGTGTAAGAAGTGAAGAAAGGTGTGAAGTAAAGGTGAATAATTTTCATGAGTCACTTCTTTTGGACAACATGGTTTTTCTCTCAATGATTATTTTTTCCTACAATGAGTTAGATCTTGTAGGATTATAATTGTTGATAAGTATTCCATATATTTAGGTTACAAAGTTCAGTGATTTATGAAACTTGGTTAACAAAAAAAATCCAAAATGGTATATTCTTGGGAGCAAGTTGGCTGGAAGTTGTTTTTTGAAACTGAAAGAAGTTTGTGTTGAAAGTATGTATTTTTTGTCAAAAAAAATAAATCAATTCACTTTGTAATGTTTTGGATGATTAGAGTCATTGTTATAATTATAATATCAGATGAAAAATTATTAAGAATTTCCACCGGACTATGAAGAAGTTTTCTGGAAGAAAAGGTTCATCAGACTCACCTTGGTTTTGGAATGAAAGATTTGATCGTAACAAGGAAGTGTATCAGCGTCTGAATGACTAAAATGAAAATATGATGATGCTTCATTGATCTTGGATTTATCATATATTATAAGTAATTTGTAAAATTTATAATGAAATACTTATGATGGAAAGGGGGATAACCACTTCTAACAATTAGATTTAATATTGGTAGGAAAAAAGGAAGTGCTGGAAGATTAGGAAGATATAATACATTCCAATATAAGTCAGAAAATTCTATGCTGATCTTAATTGTTCTCAAAGTCATGAGGAAGTCATGATAAAAGTATAATTTTGTGAAAAAAGAAGGTTTCAGAAGTCGAATCTTTCCGATCTCAGTTCATCAATGTGAGATCACGAGACACATATTTTTTTATGGCTATGATGTTTCATTCAAAACATGAGAATATGAATATGCTAGTTTTTAGTCAGACCAATAATACACAAGATACAAATATTTGGTGAAAGAAGTTTTTAATGTTATAATTTCATATATCATAATCAGAAAAGGAAAGAAGTTGCTGTATACACTGGTCCATCGGACGTGGTGTGCCACCTATCATCAGAGTAATCTTGACCTTGATCATTAGATGCAGTGATTATTGAAAAAGGGAATTTGAGGAAGAATTGTTTTTATTAAGAGTTTTTTGGGACTGATGTGTGTGATAAAGTCAGTGACTGATAAACTAGTTTAAGATCAATAATGTAGTCAACCATTTTAATTAGGTTGTTTTGTTTGTCAATTGGGTTAAGGACGAAATAAGAACTTTGATTTTTTTATCAAATGGGTCAAGAGTCATCGAATTATATGTGGTGATGACTATCATATTTTAGGTGAAACTGATATATTAGATGAATATATAGTCTGATGTATTAGATACGGGATGACACCAATAAATTCATCAAGCATAGGATCATTGATATGAGGAAAACAAGAAAAGAAGATTTTTTTGAAGTAGTTTTCCGAAGTGTGTGTTAAAGAGGTTTTGATACTGTTATTGAAAAGTTTACTAGGATTATGGATATATTTATATGTTGTGACCATGTTTATGGAAGAATTTTTTCAAATCTTATGTCCAATAATTGGTATAAATTAATGCAATGAAGAATCTGCTTTCTTCATCCGAATGAAGAAATTCGAATGAAAATCAAAATCGGAATGAAGATTGGTTAGAAAGTATGAAGAAAACACAATTTGTGAGAATATTTGATAAGGTTCAAGAATAAAGGAGAATAATTGAGAATCACCGATGAAGTCAATGATATCTTTGAAATTCAAGGGGAATTGAAGTTTCCTAAGAAAATTTTAAGTAGGAAAACTTTTCATAATATCACCTAAATCATTTTTGGTGAAACTATAAAAAGACAAGAGTAATTTTTTACTTTCTAACACATATACTATTCATGGGTGAAGAGAGGAGGAGATTTGAATGTTTATATAAATATGGAGTTTCTGAATTGGGTTTTCCAAATGAAGTTTACTAGATAGAATAATAAAAAGACATAAGGTTGTATTTAGAGGGTTTTCAGAATGGACTGGATCATCAGACCAGGAAATCAGATTGGGATTTACGGACTGGGATAGAATCATTTCAAAGCTATTTTAGTAGTAATTTGATAGAATTATATTTCAAAACTGAGCAATTGGACTGATAAATTGGACTAAGGAATCAGACTAAGTATCATTATGAAGTCTGAATAAGTTCTTACCTACTACTGGGTAGTAAATTGAATATTTTTTTGAAGATTATATTTGTGAAGGTTGACAAGGCCACACAATAACATGTTTTTAAGAAATTGGTGAAAGTTTCTTAACTTTATACACAAAGTTTTATTATATCATTTTGTGCTACATGAATCACATGCACTTTTTTATCGAACATAGTGTTAAACAAGTTTAAAGTAATATCCTAATTTTTTTATCCACCCAGAAGGATTGTTTTCTAGTGGAATGTGTGGTATTGTATTGTTTCCAAAGCATACCAAGAACATAGATACTCCTGTTGAGTAGTAAACCATGTAAAATATTGTGTTCCTATGGACATGTGATTGTTTTTTAGGGAAGGGATATATCTTTAATTGGAGGCAAAGGTTGTTTCAGTTGAAAGGAAACTTAAAAGAAAAAGATATCATTGATTTACCCCTTCCCCTCTCAGTGATACATAGATCCTGACTAAGAAATATAAAATTTGACCATTATTAAAGCACTTTAAAATAAGTAAACCTTTAAATTTTTCTTTCCCTATTCTATTTTTTTTGGAAATAAAGGCCATGAATCTTTAATAATCTGTTTCACTTACCTCATTCTCATTAGAATCTTATAGTGGTACATCATTATTTTCATTTATCTTGAGAACTTTCATAGATTTTAAGGAAATTTTATTCTCATATTTATTTTTGAACATATGATATTTTCTCATCTCATAATTGAGAAGTGTATTATGAAATTCATCAAGAGATAAGTCTCCAAATTCTTCCAAGGTTGAAATCTTTGGATCAAATATATCAGGAAAGTTATGTATAAATTTCTTGACAATAGATAAATCTTATAAAGGTTCTCTAAAACCCCTAATATGACATAATATATCATTTACCATGGAAATTAGTCATCAACAATATCATCATTAGAAATTCAAATATCTTTAAACTTATCTATCAATATTTGATGTTTGTATTATTTTATCTTCACATTACCTTTAAACACATTCTGAATTTTTTCCAACATCTCTTTGCGTATTTTTAGTACCATAAATTTAGTGTACACTTTATCAAACATGAATGAAAAAAATCATTTTTTTCTTTCCCATATATTTTAATATTTCACTTATCATCATTTTCATGGGAGCATCAATTTATAATAGGATAAAACTGACTATTACAACATCACTAACTTCAAGACCTTATGAAAGAAGATATGGAAGCATTCAGTTAATCCATCCATAACAGTTATTTCCATCAAAGAAAGGAACTCCTATATTGTTAACCGAATTCAAACTCTCCAATATTAGATCTTTAATAAAGGTTGGATCTTTACAGAGGTAACCTCGTGCTATGATACCTCTTTTAGAGGTCTGGTTCAGATATATTAATGAAATTGGGAGGGAGTGAATCATTGATATACATTTTAAAATTTATTATTTTCAAATAAAACACTGTGATTGGTTAAGATCTCGATCCCTCATTCTTTAGAGGCTCACTTATCTCATATAAAAATAACTAGAAGCACTAAAAAATCACACTAGGTTTTTAGAAGTTTCACCTATGATGAGGGTGAATATTTCTTTAATATGATTGGGATAATTCAAGACACATATTATCTAATAGTAATAAGGAACATGATTAAGAATACATAAAATATTTTGAAATTTAAGCTAGAAAAACTCTCGTAATATCTGATCACTAATGATTATTGTGGGTTGTCTCCTGACGTGATATTAAACTGGCATCCCACTAGTTTTCTCATCACTGAATCCTTATATTTAAGCTATATCTTAAAATGATCTGGTTGTTTACATTGATATCCTAATAGTTATTCTATGATCTTCACAAAATCATTTGAATATGTCTTCAATAACTTCTACCTATTGATGTATCATGCTCATTAGACTTATTCTATTTCAATACCACTCAGATAATTATTCTTCTGATAAACTAAATGTATTTGTACCAATTATTATTACTATTTTTTCAAAGTATTTAGATCATACATGAAAATATAATGAAACTCACTACACTATCATTGATATTTTGTGTCACATAGTTTCACATTCATGATATCATGCATGTATTCTCAAATACTTATGCATCCATGCATGTATGTATGCACACATAAACTCCATTTTTCTTATCCCAAATATGTATGGTTATTCATAGTGAAAATTGAAGCATGAATCCTACAATTAACCTCAAGCCCACTATTTTATATGTGCAAGTGTGTAGGTACTCACTGTATTATACACAACCTTGTGTGTGATACTCTTTTACATAAGTCACACTATCTATGTTTTTGATTCCTTCACATAACAATGTACATAGTCTTCTCACATAAAATCCTTCATGAAAATTCTAGGGGATGAAACCTATCTTCTTCTTCTTTTTGAGATAAAGGGTAAGAGTACACTTTCTTGTGGTATCTCAGTATTCTTTGCGTAAACTAGGGACATGAAAATCATGTTATCCCAATATGCTTCATGGAAACAAGATTATTCCTGAGTCTCTTAAGTGTGTGGTCTGCATTTCAAGAGGTATACATGATATCACCATATTCTAACATATATAATCTAAGAAAAACCTCCTTTATTAAAAATATTCATTCACAGTGGCTCAATTTTCTTTGAAAAGATAGGATAAATTCTCAAATTATATACAAAAATCTCTTCAGGAATTCCATGGTCTTTATAGATATTAAATCACTGACTTATCTCCTTCACACCGACCTACTTCAAGAATTCACTTTGTTAGTTTTCATTTTGAGACTTTTAGAATCAAAATCACTATAAATACAATTTTTTCTTCACACTATATATCATTGGTTCACACTTTATTTCAACATGAAAATTAAGTTTCATGTGGTTTTGATCATATTTGAATCCTTAGGACAATAAAACGGTGATTAAATTCTTCAGCTTAATATTTGCTGGTTGCAACATGTAGAAATTTAATTACATGAAGAAATCACTCGACTGAAGGTAGAAGATAACTTTGATGAAGATCTGACATCACTAATAAAATAGATCATTTGGTTCTGGTTCTTTCTTTATTTTTAATGGAATATGAAAACCCTAATTTTTTAATCCCACATTGATTATTTAAGTGGTTTATAACTTACTTTTATAATAGTGTTCCACCTTATTCATCTAGAAACGATTATCGGGGTATGATCCCGATGTCTGCTGGCACTGACTCATGTTAGATCCCCTCTTCCACCACACCTACCTACATGGTGGTTCACCTATGATCCCAAGAACCTATCATTGGGCATGCTTTTCACCACACCCCTTGTCACCCATGCTCGATGGAAAGGGAGTTGACTGCCCACCTAAGTAGTGGATGCGGTCCTCCTTGGCCGGCATGTATGGTAAGCCATTTTTTAATTTAAACACCATTAAAAAACACTTATTCATTTCTCATATAAATATCAAAGACAATATTCAATATCCATTACCCTCTCAAACATTCTTTATGCTATTTATTTTTTATTTAGATCAATGTGTCATCCTCAATAACAATTGACACATGTCTTCAAACTTAAGACCAATTCTACAATTGTTGCAATCGTACAAGGATAATTTTATAAGTGTGACATCCAATGTCGTTAAATGAATCCATAACATTTCTCCAAGAAAGACCACTTCATCCAAACTCACCAAAAAAATCATGAAATATCATTGAAAACAAATGAAACACTAGGGACAACACACGTGAGTAGATTTTTTCCATATCAATTTTTGTCTACAATCCAATATTTACACTGTATTTTCTTTATAGAAATGATCATTACACTGTAGTAAAACATTTGAGCTCATTATATGTTAAATATCACATAAATACTTCCTTAAAATAGACATATGAAACACACCATGATTGTTTAAAAGGTACAGTAGTGGTTCCAAGTGATAAACGACCATCCCGATCTTATAAAAAATATAAAAAGAGTTAACGTATCAAAGTCTCACCTTTACCTTCATTCCAAATCTCATAACCTTATTACATGGATAAAATTTGTAGGAATACCATCTTAATAACTTTTAATTCATTATCTTATTAGTATTTTTATAAAAAAAATTCCATCAACAATGAGATGACTTGAAGTAATATCAAATGGATTTGACATTCTTGACCATTTCCTTAGCTATATTAGGTCCCAATATATTTATTTCTCAAAATTAATCCCAAAAACATTGGTCTTTGACCATCCTTCCATAGAGGTATTCAAATGATTTCATTTGAATTCTTGAGTGAAAGCTATTGTTATAAGAGAATTCAACAAGAGTAACGTGTTAATCCCAATAATAATTGAAATCTATAAAAGAATATATTCTCATATACTCCACAATTTTAGTGGTTCTCTTATAATGAACATTTATATTAGGGTGAAGAGTAATACTAAATAGAAACTAAATGTCCAAAGTTTAATGAATTCTTTACAAGAACATTGAGGTAATCATAGAATATCAATCCGATAAAATAGAAAGTGGTAGTCCATAAAAATTATCCACTTAATAAATGTATATCATAACAATAAGATCAAAATATAAATATTATTTTATAAAAATTAATTTTTCTAATATTTCAAATCAATCAACTACAACCTAAATAGTAATAAGACCCTTATAAATTTTGAGTATTCTGATGATGAAATCCATGATGTTGTTTTCTTATTTCCATTCTAGTATAGATAATGGTTGTAACACCCCATTAGATGTATGTAATTTATCCTTAACATGATTGAAAACTACACAATGATATATATACATTGAAATATATATTTCATATTTTCCCACCATAAAATTTCTTTTAGTACTTTATACCTCTTCATACATCTAGGAAAAAATGTGAATGATAAGCTATCAGATTATTACAATAGCAATTTCATAATGTCCAGTATAGATGATACATATACTCGGTTCTTAAAACTTATCATTCCATCAAAATAACTATTGAAATCAAGAAAAAATTTCACATAATTTTTTAGCTCTACATCATCCTTCCATGAATCTTTAATCATTATGCCTATAGGTGGATAAACACTCAATATAGAATGATATGATTTATCCACTAAGATCAAGATTTCATGGTATATCCATTGCAAATTATTAAATATTGGATCCTTTTTAATCTTCATGATAGATAAAATAGCATGATCATTTCAACTTAAAACAGTAACAACATTGTTAACTTTCACAGAGTGGTAATATATTTAGCACCCATTATCTTTAATCAACTCTAGAAATATTTTATTATGCATATTTAGATCTTCTTGGTTGAATATGTTCTTTAAAAATTTATGATAAGTATATATATCACACCATTTTCACTAATGATAATGTCTTAATATCTATGATGAAAATATTACCACTATTACTTTTAATTGTTTATTCGATTAGATTTTATCAGTATTATTAAATTAGTTTGAGGCATAAGCTATCAATATGTCATTAAACATACCACATCCTTACCCTTATTCAATTCAACATTAAAAATTAATGACCCTCCTCCAATATAGGGTGGTGTGATTATATGTGTACTGACCAACCTTCTCTTCAATTCCTTGATTTTTTTCACATTCAATAGTCCAAAGTAACTTAACTTCTTTCCAAGTTATCATAGTTATTAGATTATATATCCATGATAAATTACTAAAAAATCATTGATAATATCCAACTAATCCAATAAAACTACATATCTTTTCCACCATGGCTTATCTTGGATAATGTTTAATAAGTTCCATCTTTGATGGATCAACCATTATGCACTTTCTTGAGAATATATATCATAATAATCAGTATTTATATAGACAAAATTTAAACATGGTAAATTTTTCATATATATCATCCTTATTTATAGTCTCCATTACAATATTCCACTAATCAAAATTATCTTTATTTTTCTTGGAATATGTTTGAATATCATATATAATGTCCACCACAAACTGATCAATAAAATTTATAAAGTTTCTATTCTTAAAATTTATAAAGATAGAAGGATAATTAGTTAGAAAAAATAGAAAAAATATAAATTAATATATTATATACCTCATTTGAAATGTAGTATTAGGTATACATTCACTTTTAACCATAAATTGATTGTATCTAGAATAGATCTTAATCGTTGAGAAATATTGATCTCTTTACAATTGATTCACCAAATCATCAATATGGGGTAGAGGATATTTCTTCTATGGTATTGTTATTTTCATGATAATTAATCTATTTTCAAATTTATCCATATGTATTATTAAAAAAAATAATGGTTTTATCCTATAGAGACACACTTGGATGAATGATTCCCTTAACTATATTCTCTTAGATAATCTTCTTTAATTATTAAAATTAAATTAGGCTACTACAATATATAGTATATGAAATATTATTTTCAAAAGGTATCAGTTATATGGAAAACTAATATTCTATATTTTAAAGAAGACTAGAATAAACACACAGAATTACATTATCAGGGTCTCATAAAATATCCATATCATCTATGTTGAGTTTCCCCTAAACAACATGAGATAAATCCCTACTTTGAATATGAATTATGTACCAAAAATGGATATAATTTAAATTGTATGTTTATATTAATCCTAACACTGATGGAAAATAATAGGATTTTTCAGAATATTAATTTTCACATACCTTCCATTGTAGTTGATATAGTCTCTATATAAATAAATATTTTCTATTCCCAAAAAAATAATCAAATTAAACTAAAGGAAGAATAAAATGATTTTTTGGAAGCCCAATTCCCGAAAAATCAATTAGATATGACTCATAGACCTGATATGATATCATCATTCCATTAGTAATTTCTATAACTAATTCAACATTTAATAATTGACATGGTAATTTGATGAAATTTGAAAATTATTCAGATATAAAAGAGTGAGTATATCAAGAATAGAATAAGATATTATAAGTTCTATAGTGATTGGTAATTTTACCTTTTATACCATTGATATAAAAACCTAAATAATTAACCTATATCACCTAAAATTTCTCTTTATTTCTAGGATTAAGAGGTTATTAACATTGATTATCAAAATTAATCATCAGAATCGAGCACTGATTAGAATATTTCCAATACTCCATGAATTTGAAAAAGTAGATTGTGGGTGGTCCATTATATATATATTTATAACAATTCATATTAATATATAAATTATTCCAATCACTTTACTCTTTTATGTCATAATTACAATACTTTATAGAATGAAACTATCTACTAATCCCCTTAGGGGGATTTATTCCATTTTTTCCACATTTATGGTATAATGGAAGACTCATCATTTTCCCTCTATGTTTTTTATTATTAGAGTTTCCTTTTAATTACATCATAATTTTATTCTCAAAACCATTTCATTGATGGGTGAATCTGATCTATATATTGACCTTGAGAGCACATCAAATATTTCACCGTAGATAATTAATTACCATATTTCTAATGTCCTCTATTCAATTGCTTTTAATAAACTGAAAATAAATAAATCATTCATTTATATTGGATGATAATACTAGAATAATAAAAATAATGTGATATAAAATTTCCATTATAGGAATTAATTGATTCATTAATGTTATTATTTAGCTCCAATAATTCCATACCCATTATAATAAAAATAATACAAGGAAAATACGTTTTAAAAAACAACCATATAAACTCATCCCACTCTATATACTCAATTTAGGAATGTTTCCTCATGTTATTGAAAAGTGTTCACCACTAATATTATTTGTGTTTAAAATGATAAATAACCCAAATTACATTTTCATGCTCCTAGAACTTAATAACAAAAATTATCATTTTGGTGGTACTGATCTATTTCTCAATAATTAGTGGATCAGTAGAGAAACTAATAGATGTTAGTTTTTTCATCATTATGGTCCAAAAAGAATGTTGTTACCTATATTTCTATTTTTTAATAATTACATGATTCATGGAATGACAAATTTTAATAAGAATATCATATATTTTTTACATTCTAACTCCCATAAAATTCAGTTGCATTGGAGAAAAATCATTACACTGTTAGTCACATTTAGTGTTAACAATATTCCTTATAGTTCTAACCATTTAATTTAATAATAAATCATAATTTTAGAAACATTAATCATATTGATAATCCTCATTATCAAGAAAATAATTAATTGGACTCCTTAGTCATGAAACCTCCTCTTCAATCTATTACCACTTTGGTTTTGGCCATGTCATTCATTGTTATAATCTATTAAAATCCTTAATTAGTGTTTATAAATAAAAAAAATGAATTATTCCATGTATTTTGTTTGGTCGTGTATAGCTAGGTGTATAATATTTGGGCTACTCATTATTAAATGATTTTAATTGATTTATTACCCAATCCACCCCATTCAGAGTTATTACCACTAGGTGATTTAGTTTCACAACTACTTCCACATTCCAGTATCAATATAGGGATGAATTTTCTAGAAATGGACAATAAACCATTTATTTATTCATATAACATTAAAATATACACCAAAATCATAAAGTTTTAGTGTCTTTTGAAACATGGATACATAATAAAGTGGTACATAAATGGTATACTTTATCTCCCACATTTTAATTCACAACTAACACCCTTCTTAGACATATCGTACTTAAAAACTTTCTTCATCTCCTGGGGAAAAATAAATATAATATAGGCTGAGTATATATGGTCAATAAGGTTAATCAAGGGATATAAAAATTACCATTTAATCCTAACATGATAATATTAGTATGAGAACATGATCTTGTCAATTGGAAACCATAACCAATAATTCATTGATAATAATCATGAGACACAACATTAATAATGGATGATCATAATAAATTAATCACAAAAAAAGAGAATATAATACATGAGAAAAATATATTAACATAATATAATTTCATAAAATAATTGAAAATTATGTGGTATAATCATAATGATATAAATATTATGTCATGGTAACCCACCAAGACAGTAATTTCATTTTATTTTGGGTTTGACCAATCATATACCTTCATTGGGGTGGGGATAACCTCTCATGTACACTCTTATCAAAATTGTGATAACCTCTCATAAAACCTTTTATACTATAAAAAATTAATATTTACCTAATTATTTTGAGGGCTATAACAAACCCACCCCTAACATAAACATAATCAATTTATTTATATGTAATAACATGATGAAAACATATAGCATTTTATAATGTCAAAACCTATGTTAATGAAAACATGTTTGATCAATGTTTCATCATCTTAATTATAAACCATATATATAACTAATAATAATGGTATGAAAAAATAATATCCCTAGTGAAGCATAAGTAACATCAAATAATGATTTCATAGATAAAAAATTTCTTCAAAAGTTCACAAGAATATTTAATGAGGAAAATACTCTTTTCACTTTGAAATCAAATATTTCAAAAAGAAAACATAATATTAAAGAAAAAATTTCATTTGAAAATCACTATGTAAACATGTAATGGAAAATTAAATTATAATATTATACATAAATATTAGAAAACTATTTCATGAATTGTATGTCAAAATAAGGATTACATCCTCACCTTCAGTAAACATTACCTCATTCTGAAAAATAAAATAATATTTCATAAAAAACATTTAATATATTTTAAAAAAGGTTAAAAATTACTTCATACAATTATAGGATAATAATTAAAAATTTATTGAATAAAATTTAATGAGAATTTTACATTGAAGAAAATGATTGCTCATAGAATAGAAAAAAAGTCAGTTTTCCTTTAAAACAAATTTTTGTAATATTAAGTACAAAGAGAAAAGAAAATGAAAATTAAACATGTAATTTAAATACATAAATATTTATATGAAATTATATATGATTTTTTATAGTTATATAATGTAATATCATAATCCTAAATTTAAGTATAAACAATGCTGTAAAAATGAGATTGTACTGTTAAACCCTTATCCTAATTTCAATTTGATTTCAATTAAATATAAAATTCTATATAATAAATATTAATATATTATTAAAATATTTAAAAGATATATTATTTCTTATAATATACTATATTTTTTAATTATATCATCATATTACTCTTTCATTAACAATTCTTCATATAAATCTCTGTTTCTTTTGACAATTGTTTCTGTTTTCAATATTATTTATATTTGGATATTGTAGTCCTTGAATCATGATCATGGTTCCATAAACTCCAAAATAAAAATATGTAAATATAATTTACATATTTCCATATTTATAATCATAGATAAAAGGAAGATATATAAAATTAAATTTCACCATTCATGGAGATGGTAGTCTGTATGTACACCTAAACACTGTTATCATTTTCTATAAAAAATAAAGATAAATAATATTTTTTAATTAGATAATATTAATTATATCATGAATATAATATATGTTTATTAAATATGTAATTATAATCATCAATTTTAGGTATTCATGAAAAATGAATCATAACTCTATGGGGAGTCGACAATCCACACATATACACATGCGATACTTTCATTTCCCATTTGATTGAAAAGTGGTAGAAAAAGGATATGAAATTATTATAACAAAATATAAATTGTGTATTATAAATTATTAATCATTTTATTACTAATCCAATAGGTTTAGTGAATGTTTGTGGGTAAATAAAATTTAATTTCCTCAGTTAAGATTTATACATCTTCTTTGAGAGATCTCCTTTGGCTTAAACCCTATGAAAATAAAGATTGTAATTAGGAGAATATAAATGGATCTAGGATGAAGGTAATTAATCTATGAATGGTTTTATACCATTTCCAACATATAATTATCAAAATTAGTTAATAAGGTTGGATAATATCTACTGTTAAATAAGTGAGGGAAATGATACACATGGAATTATTTAAATGATTTCAATAATATAATGTAAATTTACTAAATATGAAGTTCAAAAAGGATAAGTAACTAATGGTATGGTATAATTGGGTCTATATAACTCCAAAAAATAAAAAATGGACTAGTTTATATAACAATTGTACCCTTATATCTTTGTTGAGCCCCCCGGTACGCCCATTTTAACCTTAATCGTGTTAACAATTTTTTTTACAGTTTTTTCTATTCATTATAAAACAATGTATGTGGAATAATAAAATTATTTGGAAATGATGATTCAAAATATACAATAAACTTTATAATATTCAATTTTAATAATTTGAATAATTTAGTTTTAAGATAATCACCTAAAACATAATGAAAAATCTTTTTTTGGAAAAAATTATTTTTCAAGATAAAATTGGAATTTAAATTCATTCCATACCTTTTAAAAACTATATAATAGATTTTAAAATATTTTATTTAATATTTAATCTCTATAATCTTTTAATACCATTAATAATCAATTTTTTAATGAATTTATTATGATAAAATCACTTTTTAAGCATAGAAATAGTTTTATGAAAAATAACTCCTTTTACGATTAAATGATTTATCTAAATTCCTAACCTTTAGATAACAAATGTATGGATGTTTATTCATAAATTACTAATAAATTAAAACAAAACCACATTTTAATACTAATAAATATAATTTTATTTGATAATAATACAAAATATATATAGAAATAAATACCTTAGAATAAAATTGGTCTTTTAATCATTAAATGACTTTATTAAAAATTTATTATTGTTTTCATGAATTATTCAATACATTTGAATTTTTGAAAATATTTCAGAATATATTTCATAATGTGGTTATTTATATTCATAAACATAAATATAACGACTACGTTATAATGGTATACTATATCAGAAGATCAATTAGACTCAAGCTTTCATAAAAATAAAGAAATTAAATACATCTATTTTTTCAATATAATACATATAAAATCATGGGGTGTTATAACTAATCATTTGATTTTTTTTATAAAAGTAAAAATATGTACATTTTTGAAAGGTTAATATCCTCATTAGAGTCTAAAATGAACAGTACAATGGATTGGGAATATCCCACTATCAAAAGTTTCCTAACATATATGGTCACCATTCATAGTTTTTAAGACAATGCATTCTGAATATTCATTCTTAGAAAAACTACATGAAAATTAAAATTTTAAAACTATAACTCATAAAATAAAATCAAATAACTATTATTAATATATATATATATATATATATATATATATGAGTGTGTGTGTGTGTGTGACATCATGGGGCCACAAGGGGAAACTAATGGGGTTATTATACTCAACCCTTATCAAGAACTTATTTGATCATGTACTCATTATTGTGATGATTTTAGACACCATACTACTATATATAGTGGTATATAGATAATGATGTTAGTATAATGTGTTGAAAAGAGAGTTGATATATATATATATATATATTACTCTATAACATATATTATATATAATTTGGTGCTTTACCAATGTGTTGTTATATAGTGATTTATAAATCTTAGAATAATTATTGATATATAATTTATGTGATTATTTTTATAGGAATATTAGGTTTTTTCATTATATGATACATGGGAAAATAGATCCCACGTTACTTGTTCTCTATTCCGGTGCATGTCACCAATAACTTATCTATTGGATATAAGATAAGTGATGTATCCCTTACTATTTTTCTGGATCAAGTGAGGTCCTAAAGGGATCATGTCCTGTTATTTATATAATTATGGGGCACCCATAACATAAATTTCAAGTACCCATTGAAATAATTCAATATCCATACAGACATTATTAAAAAATTATAAATAAAATATAATATATGAGATTAATCATGAAATTAATCGCATCATCTTTGGATATGGGTTTTCTAAATTATAAATACATAATAAATTTTTTATGTATTGTATATATAGTTATATTTTAATTTATATGAATTTAAAATAAATATTTAAATAAGGGAATACACAGACATGATTTTAAGGATTCTTGTGAAAGGTTTATCAATATAGTCATTAATATTCCCATGATAGTAATGGTGTGAAATGAAAATTACCACATAATTTTTTGTTTACTTAAATGGAAGAAAATTATGTTTTTTATGAAAATACACTATATAATTAGTGTTATCTGGCCAATATATCAAAATAAAATTTCAAATAAATTTCATTATAGGAATAAACTCAACTATCTTTCAATATTAATACCATTAGTTAAGTTTTAACCATATAAGGAGTATTCAAAAATATTAAAATAGAGACATAACTATATACATCACATGCCACATAGAATAAATTCCACTTCTCATATGTTCCTTATCCAAAGAAACATAAATATATTAAAACATAGGGATGTAAATTAATTTGCTATAATGTTATAATTTTCAATGTAGTATTTTAAGGGAACATTAATTTTTTTAATGAGTATGGTTATATATATATTAAGATTAAATGCATTTATTATATCTGTATTATCAATATATAAGAATAAAAAACTTATAATTATGTTTGAAATAATTATTTTTCAAAAAGGAAAATATCAATGAAAGTGGTATAGTCTAGAAGAAACTATTTCATTAATCATTTCTTCTTAAATCATGTAATGAAATCTTTGAAGACATAAAAATATCTAATAAAAATATATTTTAATGAAATTATATGATAAAGTGTCTATTTTTATTTAGAGTAATAAGGACTATATACAAGGGTTATAAATAATATAAAAATTCTAATAAGTTAATTCCCATAGGTTTTTATAAAAAAATCATTGTATTTGCAATAAATTAGTATTAAACATTCAATAAAAAAATTGGGAAATCCATACTTGGAGAGAGAAATTCATAACATTTAATGATTTTTTAAATAATTTAGTTAAATTTTATTTCATTTTATAATAATTTATAATAATTAACTCATTATTTTATCTTAATATATCCATAAATTAATTCATAAATGTTCAATTTATTATAAATATGATCCTAAAATTTATAAATTTTCAATATTTTTTATCCTAATCACGGGATAGATAGATTTAAATCATGAATTAATTTAGAACATGTTCGAGAGGTCAAATATGAATATTCTAAGACCTGAATTCCCATATCATGTACTAAAAACACATTCTTTGAACACTGGATTAATATAATTTAAGATGAACATATCATTATTTTACATCCTTTCTATATTTTGAACCCTACATCACAGAAATAATAAAAGTATCTTATGAATGGAATACTTATTGTTCTTGGGGGTCTGTTACATGAAAAAGTTATATAATATTACTCATAATCATTTCACTATAATCAAAAATCCTTTTAATCTCTTATATAAATCTCATAAGTTATAATAATCTTCATATCATGGGAAATAGAAAAATAATTATAGTATAATTCAAAAAATCATTAATCAAAAACCTGAATAAAATTTCTTTAATAGTTAGATATTAGAAATATGGAAAATCATGTGATTGGGAGAAATATCATATTAAACATAACATTGAAAATAATAGTTTTCCAAAAGACATAATATATTTACATGAAGCCCTAAATAATCAAACATATACCCCATTATAGTATTGTGAAACATGTGACAGTAAACATGATCCATGGTAGCATAAAATTGTTATATAACACAATAATGTTGAATAAGAAAAATCATATGAAATCATAGATCTTGGGAAAATAAATTATTACCTGATTATCATAAATTATATTTATTCAGATAATGAACCTAGTATATTATTAGGTTTGGGAGACTACCTATGTACACTATTCGACTTGGGAAAATATACCATGTACCCTCCTAGTCTTAGAATGAAACCTGTGTATTCTATTGGATTTTTTTTGAAAAACAATATGGTAATGAACCAACCTATGGACACATGACATATCACCCATACTGATCCATCACAAGGCCTGATTCATGTTCCCAATCACTATGGAATGATGAAAATACACTAGGTATCAACATATTGAACCATAGAAATGATTTCACCCTAAAATCACAATCGAATATTTATCATGTATACATGAAAAAAATAAAAAACCATATTACACAAGATAATAATGATCACATAATGAGGAGAAATAATTAAAAAAATACAGAAGGGGTATACCAAAAAGAATACAAAACCATGTCTAGAGCCCAAACCATTTGTTCATGTGACCATCTATCACCACCATCCACTCCCACAATGACAGAGACATCATTAAACATAATCCATCATAGAACATGACTCTATAACCATTACCTTTATCATAAACAATGGATTTTTTATATCCTCAAAGGAAAATGTAGGTTGTGAGGAAAATTCCACATAGTATATCACTTTGAACATATAAAGCTCATTTCACTATGAAACTTTTAGTTTTAGAATTTTAAAAAAATTATATTTATTATTTCATTTAAAAATATTTCACATAAAAAAATTTTATTTTATATTAAAACAATCAATATTCAAAGATACATGAATATAGAAATAAATATGAGTGGAAACATATATGGTTGTAGTGGATAAGAAATAAAATATCAATGGATAAACATGTGGGTGATAAAATCCTGCAAAATGACCATCTCGAATAAAAATAGGAATAGATGGGAACTATCCCATATGAATTTGAAACTAGGGCATGTAATAAACACTATTTAGAATAATGTAAATCCTAACGATACCAATTCTATCCATAGTCTACTGACATCACAATCATAACCTCTTGTGTCTCCACCGTCACTATGATTTTATTGTTTCCAACTCCCAATGAACCTAGTGTTTCTAAATCAATATATTTTTTCGAAAAATTATTAATTAAACTTAATGAAATTTTATAAAACAATTATAAAAGAAAATCATTAACAAAATCATTCTTGAAAAACCATTTTAGAGACAATATTTGAGGAATTTCAATGAACAAATGATGTACAAAAAAGTGTTTCTAAATAAAAATACATTGATACCGTTATCCATTCTATAATATATGAATTTAGAGAAAATATATATCCTAATTAAAAATGAAATTATTTTCAAAAGAAAAACCAATAGGAAACATTAGATACAAAATGTATTCTATGAGAAAGAACCACTGTACTGAGGAACCTACCTTGGAAACAGATAAAATATAGCCACCTTAAAAACATTGATAGGAAATGAAGATATTATTTCCCTCCAAGTCTAGATAAAAGTAAAAAATCATTAGTTCTCCACCAAAACCTATAAATATATCCAGTGAAAACTATAAAATATTTTACCTATTAAGTAATTAAGATATAGAGAAGATATATTCTAATAAAAGTAGAAATCATATGAAAATATGATCATACCTAAAATAGATCCACCATGATCAAAGGATAATCACCAAGATTACAAGTTGAGAACCGCATGGAAAATAAATGGAGGATGAGGTTCATTTAATGAGAGATTAGGGTGATATTTGGGTTAAAATAGAGTGATGGTATTTGTGTATTTTTCATGTTTTATGAATGATTTATGGGTCACATGGTTATGATGCACAGTTTAAAAAAATGTGTACTAACCATGTGGTTTCTATTATCCCATAAAAAAAGAGAATAATTACTTAGAAATAACTACATGGCTAAAAATTTCTTGAAAAAGCTATGAAAATTAATATAGAAAAAATAGGCCATTTTAATTATTTTACTATTAATCTCACATGGATATATAAACACTTCTCAAACCATGAAAAAATCCAATTGAACAAACATTTCCATATCACACATTTATTACATGATTATAACATACCATGAACATACTGATAACTAAGAATTATTGCTCAAAAAACTAAAAACTCAACCTCAAACACCTGAATGACTTTAACTCCATAAGGGATATAAAATAAGACTAAAATAAAACATACATGTGACTAAAATTGTGTCAAAATTCTCATGAACATGAAACTTTTTGTCCCTATAATTCAGTCAAGATTCTAAGTAAATAAATAGATAAAGACACTATTGTATCATTGGTACTTCATGCTCCCATGTCTCATGGTTATCCCATCCAAATAGCCATATTAAAGAGTCTAAGGGAATCATTTTACCAGCAGTATGATATCCTGATGATATATAATCTGAATTGGTTTCTTAATCACTATAGTGTATGGTTCAAGATCAATATTATATCATTCTGTGAAATTTGAAGGGTTCTGTTGATATTTCTTCATTTGGGAAACATGAATCACATTGTGAATCCACACCGTGTGATATGGTAAGTCCAAATGATATTCCACCATTCTAAGACATTTGATGATCATGTAAGGGCCAATAATTCTCAGATCTCAGTTACCTTTTTTTTTTCAAAAAATGATGTCCCAAACAAGGTGAAACCCTAATAAAAAATCAATCACCCACTGTAAGCTCTAACAAGGAATCATGATGGCTAAAATAGGATTTCTAGTGACTCTATTCTATCATTAATATGATCGGTTCATCTGTACCTTTTTTTCATATCATGAAAAATTCTCTATCCAATCATATAAATATATTACAACCATTCCCAACATAAATGATATCTACATGTATGAAAATAAAATGATTCAAATAGATCCATTTTAATTGAACCTTGAGAATAATTATTATAGGTAAGATCAACTATGGGAAACTATTTCCCCATGAACAAATAAAATCAATCATAAAGTCTAGAAGAATATAATCAATAATTTTAATGGATTTATTAGTATTTATATCCTTTTAAGGTGTTATTCATGCATAACATCAGCTGGGTACCCATACCCTCTGTTAGAGCATTCTAAAACTGAGATATAAATCTAGGATCAATATTGGAAACATTAACAAAAGGATCTCCAAAGAGTTTCATGATCTTTCAGACATATAAGTTCCCAAGATCTTCCACCTTCAACATCTCTAAAATTTGAAGTAGATGAAATAATAGCGTCAGTGGATCAATGATCACCTAAATCAAAATCTTCCCACTAGGGGTTCATGGTAATTTAACATTGATGTCATTAGACATAAAATCCCACTTTCATATCTGAATGAGTAATGGTAGAAACAAAGTAAAAGGTCTATATATCTCTACCTTAATCTTTAGGTTGGTAAGTTATCATTATACAAAGGTTGTAATGGATTTTATCATCCACAACCACCAATACCAAAATATCAAATCCTGATACATATTGGTTATCCTAGAGTGAACAACCTAACTATCCCACTATATATAATCTATTAACTCTAACATTGTTTTTTTTTGAACAAAAAATCATCCTATGAAATGTGAGAAACTATCAGGTGATTGCGACTATTCATTTGAGGTCCACACACTATAAGATATTTTACTAAAACAAATACAATCAGTGACAAATAAATTAATTGTATGAATCAACACATCAAAAGTTTAATCTAATTCCAAATATTCTAAACAAATTTTTCCATCTTCTTCTAAAACATCTAAATGTATCTTAGAAAAAAATTCATCAAAGATCATCATTCAATTTATCATTTCAAGTATTGGGTATGTAATTTTTGGGAAAACATGTTAGTGAACAAATTCAATTTTCTAGGTTATTTTACAATATCATTATCAAATTTCTAAATATATTCAACTAAAAATATCTATCCTATTTTCAGATCTATCTGATTAAAAATATACTTTGGGATTCTTTGATCTATATATATAGTAAACCACTCTCTAAAGAGATAGTGTCACATAACCTTAAGATAATTAATAGACATAACTAATTAAATATAATGTTTTCAATATTTCTCCTCATGAGTGTATAACTATAAAAAGATATAAGACACCGCTTTTTTCCCCTTCATCAAGAAAATACTATTCATATACTGAAGGAATGACAAAAACTTCATAACCTAAACCTAGTTCTATATAAATAAAAATTGGATATGAAGACAACCCTACCCAAGATTCCTTAAATTATCATTTAATTACATCATTAAATTTGAACATACACCATTTTAGGTCAACTCTATGATTATAGATACATTATTTAAGAAAGATGAATTAAAATTAATGAAATAAATAGATAAACCCAAGAATCACTGAAAATCAAAAAAATATATAGGCTTCTTGAAAGACATAACCTTGTGAATATTTTTAGGACCCACTGATATACCCTTATAAGCTATAACAAGGCCAAGGAACTTTAATTCATGGATCATATATATAAATTTTTAATGATTTACTTTCAAACTATGCTTATTCAATGTTTTAATAACTATATCTATATGATCCCTGTGTTCCATGAATAAAAATCATTGGAAACCACTCGAAAAGGTAGTGTAAATATGCGTCTAACATGATGGTCATGCCACCCCCACCATAGAAGTCCATTCACAACTCACGTGGCTTTCAGAGATTAAATAGTCACATGGTAGAGATATGTCTAGAGGCCTTTATATGATAGAGTAGACACTGAAGGAATATGTAGTGGGGCCAGATACTATGAGTAATATAATGTTTATTTCATCTTCTATAGTTCTATATTTTTTACATGAGTGAATCTTATTCCATTATAACATTTATGTCAATAAATGTATAATGATTAAAATCATAGCATATTCTATTCATAATAGATATTTTCAATCCCATGGGTAGGGGGAAGGTGAAATGTCATAAATCTTTTGAGTGATGTTTTATGATAATAGAACTGAAGGTCGAATTTGATTTGATAGTTCTTGATCATTATATATTTGAACTAATAATTTTCATAAATTTGAGGGTTTTTTAAGTTGAGATAAATTTTTATAGAAATCAAGTGGAGTTTCATCCTTCTAATGAGACCCTATTGAAAATATAGACCAGAAAAGATTAGGGTGTGTCTGGGGAACATTTTTTGGGAACTCAGGGATGCTTCCTATGTATCCCATTTGGACATAAATAAAATCCCACATAGTTTGAAATGGTTGGGTCTTACACATATAGAGTAATCCCATTGGTTTCTTAATTTGGAACATAACCTATTAAAGGTTATGATAACATGGTAATTGATTATACTGAATGGGAGGCCCATGAGAATGTGAGTGGAAGATTCAAAAAAGGATCCCCATATCGAGAAATCTGTTCGATCATGATGGTGTCATGATCATCACTAAACTCTAATCCCACTTGATTGATTATCATCGTGAGAAACAAGTTGAAGTGGAATATCTTGAAAACCAAAAAACATCCTTATTACACTGGTGGATGAGGATGGGGCAATGAATGGAAGGGTATTATTCAAAATAAAATACTAGGGAATAACTACAGGAGAGATTCCCTAGGGTGAAATTTACTCCTCATCTGTTAGTAAATGAGGTTGGAGTCCTAGTGGGGAAGTCATATATTGAGATAATGATTTTATATGCCCGTATCCTCTTTTTTATCAACCCCATCGTTTAGGACTTACATAAACAAATTAATAAAACTAGATCATATTTACATTTCAGGCCATAAAAGTAGCTTCCCAACCCGAGGAACGTACTTCCACCATACCAATGTTTGGGAACCTCATTACCACATAAATGTATTATTTGGAACATTATGTGGATTGGAATTATTATTTAAATTAATAACATGGCCTAACTTACCATGGGAAAGAATGATTGAGAGGAAACACTGGTGTTCTATAAACTTTGACCACACATATCTACAGGTTTTGGAGGAGGCCTTTGTGGATGAAACCCTCATATGGTTTACAAAGGGTCTCATATAGGTCCCAGTGCTTCATATGAAAGGTCAAAAGATATAGTTTCTTGGATAGTTTGCGGAGTGGAAGAGGTAAGGCTTCACACTACACTGAATCACCCATCCCATGTATGACAGTTCATGGAGGGGCCGAGGTAAGGATGAACACTAGGAACAAGGAATCTACCCCACATTATGTTTTCTATGAGGGATTGTGGTATAAAAATGATTTATTCTAGGAATGTTTTTCTATAAATATGGGTTATTATGCGAGATTCCACCCTTAGTGGGAGATAAGGCGAGTTCCCCTTTTTACTTGTAAGTGATTACCTGCTGAGATCTCTTGCTCAAGCCTTTTCTCTCCATTTCCACCCATTCATCCCATTATGGGGTTTTTATATGGTTATGTGTATAACCATATTTTATATATGTATGAACATCCTCATAGAAATAAAAGTTTTCACCCATGAGGAATCTTGGTTTTCGATGGTTCTGAATAGATTCTTTTCCCTAAAAAATGAATGTTTATTTGGGAGGGGTGGGGGGGGGGGGGAATGAACACCTCACCCCAAAAAATGAAAAATTTCTTTCAAGGCACCAAAAGATGATGAATAATCCCAAAAAAATAATGTTTATTTTCTAGGGGCCAGAATATGATGCATCACCCTGTAATTGTTTTTTGTGGGGGGGGGGAGCGATGCAGAGCAGTGACCCACATAGTAGGTGTTCCATGTAGAAAAGTGGGTTTCTTTATAGCTCTTCTTCCTTTAACAATATAATCTTAATAAAATAGTATGATTTATTTATTCATCCTTACTATATTCATAAAATTCTTCTGATATTCAATGATAAATTTTCATGACCCAAACAAATTCCCCCTTCAGAATGGGGTATAATCGACACAAATATGAGTTGATTGTGAGGAAAAGGTCAGTCTGGTTGGATGCTTTTCGGGGTGCATGTGGACCTGTAGAATGGAACACACCTATAAAATGTGTCATGTTTATTCAATACATTTTTGAACTAGTGAATAGGAACTTAATGACCCATGTCTGATCTTTTTTTTCTTCTAATTCTCCTCACATAAGAGTTTGCTTTATGGATGAACATTCCCATATACCGAAAGATCATCACTTTTGAGCTGGTATATTTCAAAAACTATCCATCTTCCTTTGTCGTTGATTTTTCCCACATAACAATATAGTGTTTTTTATGGAATCTTAGTAACTTCACATCATACATAGAAATCTACGAGGTTCAATAGATAATGTTATGTGGGGTATTTATGCATTGCAAAACATGTTTGTATCTAACACTTTTTTTGTTTTGAAAATGATAATAAATGGATCTGACATAAGGTGATTCCATTTTTGATGAAAGAAGGAATGCCATTTTTGAAAATATTAACAATAATGAAAAATGTGACATCATCCCACATCATCAAGTTTTAGAAAGACTCATGGGTTCTTTCCTTAGAGGGTATCATGTCTCAAAGGGGATGCCTTTATATAGATTTAGGTTTCTATTATACGTCCCTATCCTACCTTTAGGTTGGAAAAATCAATCATTGATTTGGAAAATCAAGTGCAGTAACACACCTTAGGAATATATCTCATCAAAAGGGTATTTTATTTATGATACCTACTCTAAGGGGGTTATTTTGAATTACACCCCTTTTTCATTAGGTGAGAATTTATGAGAATTTGAATCAGATGTCCATTACAATCACACTATTGCAAGGAAATACATGACCGATGAGAAATTAGGGTGATCATCCAGATGAGATCTTTGACATGGGGGTTCATTTAGTATGGACTGAGGATGGACTTTCTAGGTTTATCAATGTTGTGAGGAGTATAAGTATGCATTAAATCCATGGTATTATATGAGGTTATTTGGGTATTATTGAACTTTTCCATCAAAACTATTCCATTATTTATCAACTAGTCAATTGGTGGATCCCAGATACTAATACATTCCACTTATTGTATGGGGAAGTCAGTATCATCCTCAGAGATGTTTGTATGATTTAAGGGGAACCAATTTTGGGGAATATGTATGATTAATTCCTACCTCCCTTAGTTTTGGATGACATAGAGGGGAAACCCCTTCTTACAAGGAATATTTTTGTAAAATAAAATGATCTTTTGAATGTTGAACCTCATCCAAAACTAGATGTTTCATTTTCTGATTGGATTTCGGAATTTTCTACACGAAGTGGCTATGAATCCTGTGCAAAAAGGCTAAGGACCAGTCCAACCCTTAGCACCCATAGACATGTTGATTCCTACAGTCTGATGATAGAGGAGGGAAAATTTACTCAACCAGGATGGGTAGTTGTCCCTAATGTAGAATGATTGGTTTGATTAGTGTCTTTTATTCCTATGTTTCTTAGTAGTTGTTTTCTACTAGTGCATGAATCCAAAACTGAAGGTAGAGTTACAACTATTGTGATGGAAGCCTAGTTGGCCACTATGAGGCACATTAATCTTGTGGTCCCAATACCAGTAAAGATGTATAAGAATTTGGTACATATAAGTTGGGGTAAATAACGTTATTGGCACATGGTCCCATTTCTAGTTATTCTTTTCTGAATAACTTCCCATATAGGATGCTACGAATTCATTAATTACCAAATAATCCTAAATTATTGATCCCAGACTTACTTAAAATGTATATGTGGGGTTAACCCATTGGCCATGGGAGCGTATTATGTAATAGACTGGATAAACCATAATAACCACTTTTTTATGCTTCTTAATCCTCCCATAATGGTACATTTGTGAATGATGAATCTGGGGTCATGAAAAGTATGGGTATCTCATCTCCTTGAGAGAGGGCATCCTGGTTTCTAGAATTGATGGAAAATTGGTATGCGAGGGTATTAACCCTATAGGTTTGGGGTTTAGTTCAAATTTATTATGAAGAGGTGTCCCCATTAATCATTAGTTCATGTAAAGAGAATAATCTGATGGGTTCTCTAAAAATATAATAGATGTTTATTCGGGAAGATACACATTTTCAGATTTAGCTTCCACCTTCCAACATTCAGCCCAATCATTCCAAATTTGATATGGAATCTTATATTTGATAATACATTAATGGTCAAAAAGAAAAACCAATCACTATTATTATGGGTCAACCCATGTCTTTGGCATAGGGGGTGAAGAGAAGACAACTGAGGTATATAAACATAGAAAGGATCCAAGAAATTCTCTTGTTTCTAAACCACAAAGGAAGATATTTAGAATCCCAGTTTCAATACACCTAAACACTAGATTTTATTCTCAGAATCATGTTGTTGAATTACTATTATTTGTACAACTAGAGGATTCATATCTGATGACCTAGATTTCATGGGATTCTTGGAGAAAATCTATGCCTATCAGGGGAATATGGTACTTTATCTAGGGGAAAGAGGTTTCTTTGAGTGGGTATGGATGTATATCAGCAACCAAAAATATTTCATATACTGATGGAATTTATATGGTGGGATATTATATTTGAGACCCTAATGAATCCTTATAATCATTGTAATTTCATCTTGTGTGTTGAAGGTGAGTGATATTAATGTTGAGGCCCTATGAAATTGAAAGTGAGGAAGAAGATAGTATCCATAATTCTATGGAGTTTGATGAGTAAAACACACATGTTTCTAATGATATTGGGGGAATTCATTCTTATTTATTATTGGGGCCTCATAAGCTCTTGAATGAAAGGGATTTTACAATACATGATATGTAAAGGAAGAAGGCGTGGTGGCTTGATCCCACCCAATCTACAAGGGTGGCCTATTTAGGATTTTACATTCTTATAAGTTAATCATTTACTAAGGCGTAGAGAGAATTGGATACCCAATGGAAGAGTGTGTGTACTGAAGATGTTGGGGGGTGATTCATGATGGGGAAATTGATCTTCCTGGATTTAGGCTCATCAATGATCTAGAGTAAATTTCTTTCAAAGAGAACCCTAATGAGGTTGGTGCATACCTCACTGAGATAGATTCATATATTAATTCCTTCAAAGAAAAATTAATTGGTTAGGTCGAGGGAGAGAGATGGTGGAAGAAATGGAGGATTAGGATGATACTTATGAAAAGCTAATACAACTCTTTATATCAACTATTCTTTACATTGTTTCCATAATATTGAATCCTCACTTATTATATTTGGTGAAGGCTATATGGAATCAGACACCTATTCCCTCCATAGAATATAACAAAGGGGTAACTACTATTAGGTTGGATATTCCTATGGGTGAGGGGATCATTGAATATGGTTCTCCTTGGGAAGATAAGAATATATATTCAGTTCTTACAAATCCTGTAGGATAACTTTTTCCCTCTACCCTACCCATTGTTCTCCCTACAATACTATCCTCTTGGGAAATCCTGAAGTGTCACCATACAAGGAATCCAAAGACGGGAACTTGACTAGGGATAACATGTGGCTATTGCATCTCTTCATCCGACCATCATGTTGTGTGTTTATATATTCTGATTAATTAACTTTCCTAGGGGTCGACATAAGTCCTAAAAGTTATTAAGTTGCAACTATTCAAGAGCATGTTTTCTCTTTTCCAATGGAGTAGGATGTGGTGGAAATGATAGTTCCAAGGAATCCTAGACTAAATGAAGATATGGGAATAGAAATTTTCATTACTAGAGAAAAGGGGTTGGTGACATTGGTTCTTCAAATTTAGAATGGCCTCAACCTCATTGTGAGAGGATCTTGAGGGTGCTAGTGCTCTATCTTCAAGTCTGACTATCCAACTTACATTGTATAGTACAATGGTGTGGGATGCTATGATCCTACTATATAAATGGTTATGTGAAATTACCACTAAGGATCCATTAATCATCATCTATTTAGGCTTGCTATCTGAGTGTAACCTCATTGAGGTTGCTGACCTGGATGAACATGCACATGTCATTCACATGTCCCTGGGGGAGTTCAGTTATTCTAGAATTTTCCAATTTCACTATGCATTCCAAGATAGTGGTTTATTATTAAAATAGGTATGTATTCTAAATTCAATACTCCAAGTAAAAGTGTATTTGATTCAATGTCTTCTGATATGGTTATAATAGTTGTAGATGTTCTTGGATTTAATGAGGAAGGTTAGAATCCCAACATATGGAGCTATTCATTTTATTCTTTTCTTGATATTGGTAACCCTGCTTATTCACCTTAGGACCATCAATTCAAGTATACACAGTTCATGAAATTCCCTACCCCTATTCTATTGAGGCCATTAGGACTTCAACAACTACAAAGTTCAACCATCCTGAAAGTGCTATGGATAACCCTCTTTAGTTGAGATGGTTTTAGATTTTGTTCTTCCCTCTAAAAGAGACTCTTAAGTAGTCCAAGAGACTCTCAATAATCAATGAATTTCCCAAAATACCATATTTATGTATATATGGATTTTAGTTTCTTTGACCTACCTATCATGTTTTCTGACCAAGTTTCCATGGTCGTGCCACAAGTTTCCCTTACATGGGAATGGGGGGTTTTATTACCACTCCATACATGCTAAAGTGAAGGAGTTGATTAAATATTGAGAGAGGGATGAAATTCTTCAACCAAAACATTAAATTTCACAAACTCTTGACCATTTTTCTATGACTAGAAATATCCTTCTCAATTAGGCTTCTAAATAGGCTAGATTTTCTATGAAGTGACAATTCCAAATTGCAGATCAAATATTCTTAGCAAAATAACTTCGGTAGGAGTCAGATAGAGTTTTTCAAGAATTTAATCTTCTTGAAATGGAATTATCTATTTTCAAAGAAGTTGTTTATGATGAGTATATACAATTACATGAAGTATAAAGAGATATTTTGGATGCTGCTGAGAAGGTAGAGTAATTGTGGGTTGAAAAAAGAAATAGATATTGTGACCTTATATTAACATCAATGATCTGTCAAAGACTTTGATCAATCATTGATCCAACTCTATGAATCTGTCAGGAAAATCTGTAATGAACATTGATATAATTATGTAAAGAGACTTCAAGTTAGGGATACTCCTCCATCTCCTTTATATATTAAATGAAAATATATTTTTTTTCAATCCTCTATCTATTCATTTTAGATTTATATTTCAATTTTAATAGTAATAATAAAGTTGGATCACTTGTTAGAATATCCATGCATTAGTGTGTCTAACTTTCAATAATGGGAGTATGAAAATTATCTAACATTTTATTAGATCATATGACCTAGAGAGATGAGTCTCAACTTTTACCTTGGTCTTCGAATATTGGGTTTAAATATGATAAGTGTTATGTATCTTTTCATTGGATATTTAGGGTCTTACAAGACCGACCAATGCAGTTGGTGTTTTAGGTCAAACATCTTTGACCAATAAATGTGAGAGTAATAATCCCAAATAAGGACTTCAATCCATAAATATAAAACTCCCTACATAGATATGAATTTCAAGTAGGGATAGGGGAATTTTATTCTTAGCATTTCTCCGTAAACTAGAGAACATGTTTCAAAATACTATGTGGATACTGAAATCATACACATGAAATGATGTATTAATGTTATTAGGTGTAAATGGTTTGTGTTCTAAATACTTCTACATGGATCGATCCATCATGTTAGAAATAAAGAGCCCATAGTAAATGGTCCACATGATCATTTTTGAGCCATGTGGGGTGAAATTATACGTCTCATTTGAAGGTCATGATGAGGAGGTTAAGTTTCATGTCTTTGAATAAAGAAAACTCAACATGATTGTTCTAATTATTGTTACTCTCCTAGTAATCTAATCTCATATGAGTTATGATCAACCTGAGAAACAAGAGGCGAATTAGGAGATCATTTAAATCCACTTGGGAGTACATGATAGGGAACAAGTGGTGACATTTTCACCTCAATCATATTTTATGAGGGTATATGGTTTAAGTCAATGAAAACTCATGGTTGGGACTGATAACCAAGACCAGTGAATCCTAGAGAAAGGAATGGACCCTTTTAAAGATCAAATTCTTATATAGAGGAAGGATATTTTTCTATTTCATCCTGGAATGAAATTAGAATAACATGAGTCTCCAAATCCAATAACCAAGACTGTAGAGGTGATTTTCCTTAGAAATTGAGTATTCGAACATATTTTTAATCTACAGATAGGGATCATATACCAGGTTCCTTTTTAGGGATCTTTCTCTCATGTAGGAAATGGGTCATATAGACTAGAACCTGTTTCTTGCAATTTTATTTCATTCTACAAGGACATAGATATTCTACATTTTAGGGTCATGTGACAAGGACCTTTTCTTACAATTTAATGTTGTATATTTGGGAAGAGTTTTATATAGTTTGATGTCATTATGATAAGAACATTTTCCACAAAGTTTAATTCCATGTTGCGGGGATGTATGATTGTTGTATTTTGAGGTCTCTTGTCTTTAACCATGGTTATAGAAATTATTAACTACATGGTGGATACCAGGACAAAGTTATTGCAATATATTTCAGGTGCGGATAAGGAAATTATAAGCCATGATCTTGGGGACTTCTTAGATTAAAGGAATTGAGAGGGAAAAAGAATTCAAAGTATAACTATAGAACCTATTCGAAAATCATCTTTAGTTACCATGTGTTTAGAGCATATAGAAATAAAAGGAATTTCTTCTATGGACAAAGGTTCATTTAGTTGATGGCCAATTTTTGGGCACACATTATATAGAACTAATTTGTGGTGTATTGTGCATAGTTAAAACAAAGGGTTCATTTGGAGCTAAGAACTTCTATCATTGATATAAAATTGAAAGATTGTAATGGTACGAGTTCTCTAAGATAAGGGGTATGATTTATAGAGGGGATATGCTTGAGTATGAAGGAAATTTTTGGATTAGAAATAGTCAAAATGTGTGGTTCTCTATGTGGATCTAGATCATACATTAGAGGTATAATTTGCTTTTTATCTTATTTGGACCCATGATAAAGGTTCAAGAGTCACTATATATCCTCTCCAAATGGGAATTAATCTATACATATATCTTAAAGTATGGTGATGCAGTATGAGACCAACATAGAAATCATGGACCTATTAGGTGAGGAACAAAGTGTTATGTAGTTTTAAATCATGAAATTGGGACATAAACATGTAGTTTCACTTCATGAAGTAAGTATGTTATGCTAAGTAGTTTAATGTTTTAGATCTTGGACTATGGTGTTACATAAATTCATGCATTCATGTCATGAAAGTCCATTAATAGAAGTTTAAGAGCATGATGGCATGAAACACATAAACATTCTTGATCCCTTTTAACATTAGAAAATTAATAGAGTATATCATGTCCTCAAATTATAGGATTAGTACCAGAGACTGGTGGGAGCAGGCTGGCTATTACCACACTCTGTCTGGGAAAAGTGATTGGAGTTCAGGTGGACATTTCATTCAAGGACCAAAACTTCCACTAGGGTTTTTTTCATAGGATCAGTGTAAAACTATTCTATTCACTATAATTTCTTAGAGGGGTCCCTTTAGGTAAATAAAACCTTGCTACCAAAATTTTCACATGAAAGAGAAGAAAGAGGACTAATCAACTCAAGGAACATGATGATTCAGCCATAAAAAGGGAGTAAAGTAGGTTGGGTGGATGAAGGATTATTCAAAAATTTTATGGGAAATTCTATGATTATACCATCAAGATCTAAAACACAATACATGGGTATGATGAATGAACCATGACTAAAAGGAAAGTTCATTTAAACCTCACAAAGAGTGGAACTAACCTCAATATGTGTTAGGTCATCATGGTTATTTGTTAATATTATTTGGGAGTGAATTATTTAAGTGGTTTATGGTCATGAGAGAATGACCATGCATCACATAGTTTAAGGGTCATATATTTAGGTCCAAATTTCATGCACTTTAACGTCATATGAAGAAGATGATTAGTCATTATGATTCAGGGTTACATAGAATTGACCATTGGTGAGTGTAAGATATCTTCATCAACTAGTCATAACAAACTCGAAGTGAATAGGGGCCTTGGGAGATGAATTCTATAAAATACATTCTCACTTATAAGAAAAAAAATGCAGATTGGATAAAGATCGAGATTTTAGGAATCAATATATATCCTGTGAAATAGGAATCAAGACACACATAGTAATAGTGAACATTCCATACATTAATAAAGTTTTTATGATAATAAAGGGGAATTTTTTAACCACATTTTTATGAATGGGAACAAAATCAATGCTATATTTCCTCTGGAAAATCTGGTTCATACACAAGAGAAAGAGGGACTTTTTTGTTTGATGGATGGTCCTAGGTTTCAAAGTCTAGGAATTACTACATATTTTGTATAGATAAGAATGAATCCATACATTGTTCTAAAGGATAATAGGTTGGTGAAATGGTGGGAGACCAGTACCATGTTTGAGGGCCTCTCAGGGGAGGACTAAAGTGTTATGAAGTTTTACATCATGCAACAGGGACATGGACCATATGGTCTTATATTATAAGGTTAGAAATTAGGTGTGACTTTTAGTGTCTAGTAACATTGACAATTCTAACCTTGACATGAATTGATTTCCCTTAATCATGTGGGGAAGCCTTCACCAAACTTATCCCAAGTGAGAAATGCCTAGTGGTATAATAAAGGATTGGAAATTTTTTATTTTTCTACATAGATCCGATTAAAATAAAAGAAAAGGGAATTTATACCATACAGTGTCTATAAAAGGATATAGTATTTGACTATCATTACATATCTCATTGGAATTATAATCATTCCACATGTAGTTCTATGAAACCATGTGGCTTTAAGTCATACAGTAAAGATGAATGTTATCCAACACAAAAAAGAAGGCATTATTCCATGTAAAATCTAAATAGAAGTTTGGGGAATCATCTTATGAGAGGCATCCCAGGTTTTTGAAATGAGGTTTCTTAAGCTGGGTTTATAAGGCATCCTAATATTGGTACATAGAGTAAGACTAATTTTTACATCACATGATGAAGACATTTTTGTATAGTTTAAAATCATGTGACTAGGATGACACATTGTCTTATAGTTTTAGTCCATATGGTTATGACCATACATCAAGGAAATAATGAGTGGTATAAGGATTATCAGTCCAAGGATGTTCTGACATACTTTGGATGTGAAGAAAGAAATTTTAAATCATGATCTTAGGAGTTCTTGGATCGGGAGAAATGATATGGGATAAGTATGTAAGGAGTGAATGTGGGTCATGTTCAAAAATTTGGTTCCAGCACAATATTACTGGGGATTACAAAGATAGAATAGGTTTCTACTATGGAAGAAGGTGCCTTCAGTTGAAAGTAATTTTTATGTAGAATTATGAAAAGACCGACTAGGGAATATCGTGAATATAAAACAAAGGTGTCCTTAGGAAGCCAATATTCTATCACTGATGGTTGAGGAATTTTTTTCGAGATCTGCATTTTCCAATGGAAAGGAGTATGATTTGTGGAAGGAATGTTTCCAAGAACAAGGGAATAATTTGAATTGGAATTGGATGTGGAATGTTATGTTCCTAGTATAGATCCGTCTTATATGAATGGAAGGGGTGATTTTGTTTTTTTGATGGGCCCCTAAATGGGGGAAACTGAATTAAGATCTCATACATCGATTTTAGTCATATGAGGGTGGAAAGGGACACATGATCATTGTTTTCTTAATATAAATTGGGCCTAGGTTAAAGGAAATGAGTGTCACTATGTATCCTATGTGGATAGGAATCAATCAACATGTACTTCTGAATGTATTCAGGAGAGGGATATTTTTTATTACTTCATGGGAAGGCCTTGGACATACCATCTTATTGTCACTATATATCCCATTTAGGTGAGAATCAATCCACACGTAGTTTAGGAATAGAGGTGTTGTAGGAGACCAACACCCAGGATTGTGATCCAATAGAGTACAAATCAAAATTTAATATGGTTTTCATCATGCAACAAGGATGAGAAACATGCATTTTTATGTCATTCTAAAAATAAGTTTTTGTACAATTTAACATCTTGTAACTAGTAAGTTAGGCTATGTAGTTAAAATTATTATAGCTTAGACTATGGTGTCTTATAGTTTTAGGATATACAACAAGGACCATATGTCATTTCTTTTAAGGTCTTGAAATGAAGATTGTATGTCATGCAGTTTATCATTGTGCGACAAGGATAACATGATGCAAAATTATCACATGAAGTATTTCTTAAGAAATATTTCATTTTAAGGGGGTGTAGTGAGTTCCCCATCCATTGTGATTAAAAAATACACTATATTAGAATATAAATTATGGATAAAAAAGGTTCTTTACATTTTTTTAAAGCATTAGAGGATTTTTATTGGGTATTATTGTGATATTGAGGAACCAAACTAATTAACCTTGAAAAAATGATCCAAGGTGAACCTTTTTGTTGAAATATTGGGCTATTCCATTTTGGTTCACTTCCAAGTGGTGAAAGGTATAGAAAAATTTCCCATTTAGTCACTTTAACTTGTCAAACATCTTCTATGATTATTCATCATCTGAGATTTTTCCACATAAATATATTTGGAGTGAGGGAAATTTGACCTCAATGGATAAAGATACCTATATTCTATAAAAAAGTAAATATATGATTTCTCAAGTAAAAATGTGGGTTGTGGTTTGTTAAGACCACAAGGCGTTAAGGATCCTATTGGGATAATATTTCTTTTATCTATAAACCATTTTACGGAGAATGTTCGATAGAGTTTTATTGAAAGCCTCTATCTATCCATTTTCCACCACATGGTAGTAGGAATAATGGTTGGATTCAATAATGTACTCATGGTATAACTTCTTCAATTCAGAAGAGTAGAATTTGGTGATATTTTCCATCAATATTGTGTGAGGGAATCCCAATCTGGCGATGATGATTGACTTCCGGAAATTGATGATACTTTTGGTCCTAAATTTCTAAAGAGGTATCATCTTGGCCAATTTTGAGAAGAAGTTGGTAGTAGTAAGAATGTATTTGAACTAATTGCACATAGATGGAGGGTAAAAACCTATAACTTCCATTTCCCAAAAGGTTAATGGCCATACCTTTTAGCTATATGAAGCAAATCTAGGGGTTGATGAATGAAGTTGGAATGTACTTGGAATTAATGACAATTTTTGATAAATTTTATGTAATCCTACTTTAGAAAAGGCCAAAAATACCCAAACCTATTTATTTGGTGATAGATCATGGTTCTTGAATGATGGGGACCACAAGTTCAAACATGAACTTCTTCCATAGTGGAAATCATCTCCTCTATGTCAATGTATCTAAGGATAATTCCATTGAATCTTTTCCTTTTAAAGAACCTTCTGATGAACTGAGCTAACATAAAAGGTGAAGTAGACTACCCATCATCATATCCACTATTTTCTCTCTTTCTAGTAGAAGGGAACCCTTTTGGAGGTGTTATTGAATGGGTATCATCCACCCATTTTTAGTATTATTTGTTTTAGATGTAAAATTGATCTCATTGATCTCTTCCATTACACTTTGAACATATGATGATACTGTTCTATGATTGGTGATGTGGATGACTATTTCATTCTAATTTGGATCTAACAAGGATTTATCGACATTTTCTAATTCATATTATTGAAAATTTTGAGAACATGGGACATGAGTTAGTGTTGGATCATAGGGGAATTCCACCACCATCCCTCAAACATAATCAAGAAAGAGATCAACTCTTATTTCCTGATGGAATAATCACCATTGATATACTTAATTAACTACTTAGAATCATCTTTGATTTTTAGGCGAGTCACCAATATTTTTAAAGGTAACTTTAATCCTACAATGAGATATTGGTTTTCAACCTCATTGTTAGTAGAACATTCTGACAACAAAAAACGAGTAAGGTAGAACTACCTTTTCTAGAGGAACGAGAATGATTCCTAACATGACTTTATTGAGCTTGGGGTTTTCCATACTCTTTTTGGTTGGGCTTATGGATACACCATCAAAGTAGATTTTACACAACTAGGTAGTGTTGTGGATGAATAATGTTTCATCATCTAGATATTCGATACTCATAAACACTACATCTGTAGAGGTATGTTTTTTAAAGAAATTTTCTAAGGGATAACCTTTTATTACCTTCTACGGTATGAATTGGATGAATACCTACTACAGAATGAAAACCCATCATTCCAAAAATCTATCCAATGAGGTATGATTTATGATATATTTAAGGGGTCATTTTGGGAAATCAAATGGACCTCATGGTGCTGCAGAAAATTCCTTAACTTCTAAATTTAAAAAAAATAAATTTCCATATAGTTATTTTTGATATATAAATACCAAGTGTCAATGTAGACCATGGTGAAACTAAGATAATAAAAGTTGTTTTCACTAAAAAAATATTTCTTTTTTGCATGGGGAAGGCACCCAACAACCATTCCAGGGTTATCACATAAAATATGATAACATTTACTTCAAATGTCAACATTAGAACTAGTTGAACCAAGAGATATTTCTTGAGGCTGTTAAATTATTATTGGTTGTCATCAGTTCACTGAAACATAAACCATTTCTTCACCAACCTGGTAAGGGGAAAACACTTTCTAGTGAGTTTTAATACGAGGAATAGAATGTAAGAGAGGTTTCTTTGAAGTCCTATAAACTCTTTTAGTTTTTTAGGAGGTGACATACCCATAATTGAATTAGTCTTATCATGGTTGAATTCAATACCATGATAGTGTACAACAAAGCTGAGAAATTATCCTAAGGTAACACAAAAATCACATTTTAGGGGATTCATTTTTAGATTGTATTCTTGCAGTTTGCTGAAAATGATTTCCAAATTGGTAAGGTGATTGAAATGTTTCATTGATTTTACCACCAAATTTTCAACAAAACACTAGACTGAATTTCATAGGAAGGGTTTAAAGACGTGATTCATGGAATGTTTATATGTATCATCGACATTCATTAAGACAAAGAGAACCACAATGTAGTGGTGTACTCCCTAGGGGTGGGGGATGAAGGTAGTGAATTATTTGTATTCTAGGACCATTATCATTTTATTATATCCTAAATATCCATCCATTAAGGATAGGAATTGACAAACAATTTTTGGATCAAAGAGAGGTTTTTTAATTAGAACTAGGAATTCATCTTTCAGAAATTTTCGGTTGAGGTCTCTGAAATAAATTGAAACCCTAATCCACCAATTATTTTTTTAATAGGGACAATGTTGGCAAGCCATTTTGGGTACTAGAATTTCTCAATTAAATTATCTTTGATGAGTTTGTAAATTTTAGCTTCGACCTTGGCCGCATGAGTTGGATGTGTCATTCTGTTTTCTTTCTTATAACCACTATGGTCCCCCGAAAATATTAAGGGATTGGTAGCCACATTAGGTTCAAGGACTAAAATCTCTTTCAAATTCTAAGAAAATGCATCCTGATGCTAGTTCAAAAAGGAGTAATATATTTCATACTCATCGTGGGGAATAGCTATGATGACCAACGTTGGTCATAAATCCTCTTCTTTACCTAGGTTTATCTATCAGAGTTCATCAGCAGTTGTAGAGACCCCTTTTACGAATGTTGGGGATATTCTATGAGTTAATTTTATTCATCTTCTTCCTTTTTATATTCATTTTCATCTATGTACATTTTGGGATGGATGAGAGATGAAGGGGATCCATTTTGTTTAGGGAAAGGGTCAACGTTCTGAGATCTAGCTTCCAATGGCGATATCATAACATTCGCAAGTTTATAAAATCAAGTGGTGCCATTCTAAGGTTTTGAGCATAATTTTGAATCATTTATATTTTAAGTATCACTAAAAATAGAGAAATAAATCATATATTCATTTACCTTGGGTTCAAATGGAATGGACGATATCATGAAGACTTGTAAGAAAATCTCTGAATTAGAGCTCATGTTTTTTACCAGACTAATAAGTAACAAATATTCATCACTTAGGTATTTTAATGGGTTACATGGAGTCATTTATAGACCATTTAGAGCGGAAACATGATAAAAACATCAGTTATGGGTTTCTTCCCTTCTCTCTAATAATACCTGACATTAATATATTGAGAATCAAAAGACTTGAATGGATATTTTTCACCATAAAACATTAGAATCTACCCATTGCTATAATATTTAAGGAATTGATGGTATGATAAAGAGATAAATGTATTATGATGGAACCAAGGTCTTCCTAGAAAGACATTGAAATCTATATCTCTCTAGATGACTAAATACTTAGCGTTAGACACAAGATTCCCAAAATGATCTTTGAGATTAATGTGGGTGAGGGGTTTATGTTCACATTTTTCATACCCATGGAGCATTAGAGAATAAGGGGATAAATCAGCTTCAGTGTATCCTAGTTGGTGAAGTATTATGACATGGATGAGGTTGAATCCTGATCCATTTTCAATAAAATCTTGATGGATGTCAATGTCATCTAATATACTGAATATGTATAGAGGTTTGATATATCCCTATATAAAATCATCCATGTCATGTTTAGTGAAATATATAACTACATTAAATTATTTAGGGTCAATGTCTTTACAATATACCTTGGTGGTGGTAACATATTCTTTGAACACTTGATGGAATAACATAGCCTCTAAAAGTTCTTCTTGTAGAGACTTTGATAGATTCAGAGCATCCAAAATTTAATGTTTTTCCAAAACTATGGAAACTTTCTTTAGGATTTCATACATTTGGGTCATAGGACTATATTTCTTAATAGGGAAACTATTACATAGATGTGGTTTTTAGTGATTATATTTCTGGGGAAAATGTGTTAACTGGTTGTGAATATGTGGAGTGAATTTTGTCTTCTATTGGATCAGGCCGCCTTGGCCTTCCAACTTTCCTAGGCCCGTTAGGTAATTACCTATTAATCAATTGGTATTCCAAAATTATTGCTTCTAAATTATTTTTCATGTGTGTTGAGGAATTTTACTACTCTTTTTGGTATTTTCAAAGGTATTTACCATGGGTTTCATAATCATAGATATCTTCAGTAGGGTTACACCCATCATATTGTGTTCAGCCATAGTTGTCATCCCTCTTTTTCCTTGGATCACGTGACATCGATTTAGGTCTCCCAAATTTGGTGTGGGAAGCTCAAGTTCATAATAACACTCATCATTGGATAAGGTATCCATTAGATGAATGGAATTAATGTATCTGAAGATCAATTCTTCATCCAATGAGGATTCTATTTTGGTGGGTCTGTGCCCATTTTACCATTTGTTAGGTTGGTACCCAGTCTCTTGGGACTAATGGCATGATGTCCAAGAGAGTCAAGGTTATCATTATCCTAGGCGAAGTTTCATCTTCCTAAATTTTTTTCCCACCCTTACATCTATGTTATTTCTTAGAATATTGGCCTTTATAGGGTTTTGGTGTTGAAGTATTTGGTTTTGATGTAACATAAGTGAATAGGAGAACAACAATTTGTTTTAACTATACTTAGAGGGTATAATGAGTCCATTTGATTATTTTTCTAGTCATATAATCACTGAAATTATATGTATTATTACTAGTAAATTCCTACAATTCACTCTCTTCATCCAAAGTATTATTGGAAACACATGCTTCCTATTCTGGTGGTTTTACAAACATTACTTTCCCCGGAACAACTATCATTTACAAGAAATATTTGAAAAAAATAATCCTGGATCATGTGACCCAATATTTGGTAAAATAGAGAATAACACAGGAAATCATCATTGTAGACTTGTTTATTCCTCTTAGTTTTTTTGAGTGTTAATAAATTTTTTTCCAATTCTTTTAAGAAGTAGTCATGTACCTTCTTATCTCAGAAGGAATCTATTTTTTATGGACTCCTAAATGGGAGTGTTTTGGCTCTCCCCCTTTATCCTAATGAGGTTATTGTTGGTATTGTTTCCACTATGGAGGGGGTAATACATGATAAGGTGTAAGATTCAGAATAAGAGCCTGTGCAGGAGCTAGTTTTAGAGTGAAAAATACCATTTCTTATTTTATTGGCCTATTTACCAAGGCTATTAGAACTAATTAGTATTTGGAATTACTTCTAAATATGTATTTTCAAATTTTATTGAAGCTTTATTAATGTCTTAGAACCCTCACATGTATTTTAAAATAATAAGTGATGTTCACAACTCATCGTGGTTTTTTTCTATGAAAATACCTAACAAATATTCCGATGGATATTTAAAATTAAGGGAGTAAGTTAGACCATTCCACCTAGAAATGAATTATGAGACTATATAATTTTATTATTGTTTTTAGTTCAAGAGACTAATGTCCCATGTCTTCCATAACATTTACCTGAACTGATAAATAAATTTCCAGCATAGGACTTCCCATCCTTTGATCTACCCTATGGGTAAAATGGTGTGCCATTCGAAGGATGGTCCCAATAAGGTTTTGTACAAAACACCTGAGTTTTTCGGATTCTTATTGAAAAAAGTTCCCATAATGGGGCTAAAATGAGATAAATAATTCATCAGATGCTGGTCTAGATCTCTTGAACCGTCGAATTTTGGAAATGTTGGATTTAAAAAATTAGGTGGGGTAAGTTTTGTATCTACACATTTGGGGTAAAGTTTTCTTTCCAGATACACTAGAAAATTTTTCCCTCTATATGTTATTGTAGGGATGCCAACAATTCGAAAGTCTCAAAATTTACTACAGAGATGGATAATTGAGTAGAAGATATAGAAGGGGGAACAATAGGATAAATAGTATGTGTTGGTCCTATCTAAACTTATTCCTGATCAAGCTTATTATAAGATAACAAACATTGGGATGATTTTTTGGATAATGGGGGGAAGTCTCAGTATTCAGCTGGCACTAGATCCAAATAAATTGGTAGTCTTGCCCCTGCATTGAGTGTACAATGTCAATCTATTTTCTTTAGTATGATGAGATCTTCTTGTCGAGAGACAATAGTTAGGGAAGTGAAATGAGGTTCTGTTTGAAGAACATATCCATAAAGAATATTAACCATGATTAGTTCAACATTAATCCTTCTCAGTTCTCTCATTTCTTTCTCATATTGAGCCAATATTTCCTCAAGTGTTAGGGGATCGACACCCTTGGGTAATAGGTGTAATTGAACCGTAGACTTACCCTTTTATTTGGTTGATTCCCATCAAGGGGATGTAACGGATCATTTTAATGAGTTTCCAAATATTAGAAAAATAATTGATTTCTTGTATGAACACCCTCTTCATTCATTTCAGGATAGACTATTGTTTGAATGTAAATATCATCCCCTTATTCTCTCACATTGACCTAATGTTATTAAACATTAGAAAGAGTGGTGTTAATGAATTTTACTATCATGAAATACATCATGAGAATTTCATTTGTCTCTGAATAACGAGAGAACCAGTTTCTCTAGGAACATCTAATAGAACTGGTTTGATTCCCATGAGAAGTTTTTCTCTTGATAGGTCTTTTTTCATACTATCATTGGATATTATCCTTTATCTCATGTATCCCCTTAAATTCATCCAGTGAAGGGTGACCTAAAGGGAACCACCACATAATTTAGTTTTTTTTATCCTTAAATAATAAATTGTATCAAGTGACAAGATGAATAAGAAAAATTCATTGTTTGAAACTCCTTCCATTTGAGAAAATATTAAATTTCACTAGGGAGGAGGTTGAGATAAAAATTCCCCAAGCCCTACATGATGGGAGTGTTTCGATTCCTCTTTAAAAACATTTTGGGCTTGATTTTTCATCCTCAAAGGTTGTGTTAATAATCCCCCCATCCATGAAGGCTCAGGATGCTCCTGTACTACTGTGGTTATAGCTATTGTAACTGCTCTTTTGATTGTATGGATCATTATTTGAACATGGGATTGGTTAATTGTATGATTTTCACATGATCCATCTTCTCCCATAGATATTTTTTCTACACAATGATTGGTTTCCCTCAAGTAGGAGGCTTTCTCAATATTTTTTGAAAATTGATGCAAGAGTATTTTGATAGCTCTCACTCTTCTAGACTGATATCTTTGAGAGTTGTTGTGGGATGATTCTTATAGAATATGAAATAAATTGTGAATAGATACCCTTTATTGAATCCATCATAGGGCTTATGAAATTAAATGATGTCACCTTTGGATTACTGTATTGATCATGGTGTGAGGTGAAATGAAATACCCCATATTCTCCCCATCCTCTGATATGAACACTGAATAGGGAATCAATGATCATATGATGCAATTATTTTAATTCATTGAGATATTCATACTGAAGGGATCCTTGATTCTGTCCCAATTTTGGGTGTCATGTAGCTATAGTGGTCTCCAAATAGATTTTATGGTGTACCCCTTCTATTAACTTGATGTGATTTCAATATTTTTCATAATATAAGACTCTTTTTGGTGATTAATAATAGTACATATATTTTGGTGAATATCATGTACAAATTAATCCAATAATGCCTTTAGAATGATGTATTAGTGAGTGGATAAAGAACAGAACATTACTGGTATATTGTCATTAGACAATTGTCTCCTTATGAGAAATATGTCTCGATCACCTTTTCTAAGAGTTTTCTCAACCAGATCTAAACAAATAGGATGTTTCCCTATGTATTTATTATATACAGTGGGTTTAGTAGAGATTTAATCTATCTTATTTGAATGAAGGAATTCTAATAGTGTTTTGGAAATGATAGTTGTGTTCTTTTGTCTTTCAATAGAGAAATAAGATCACTTGTAAATCATGATGCATCAGGAATGAATAGACTCATTTTTCCAAATTCCTCATGATTGTGGGGATTTCTCATAGTTGATTCATGAATGGGAGGAACTTCCTGATGAAATGAAGTTTCATTGCGGGGGGGGGGGGGGGGGGTGCAAAAAAATCGATTATGAGGATCAATACCATCATGACTTGATGTATGACTACAAGGATAATGTCTGCAGTGTATTCCCATAGGAGTACCATCAGGGAATATGGTTGAAAGGAGATGAACTTCTTGTCATTTCATATTATGGCCATGTGGAGGGTTGTCACAGTGTTCATCCAATGATATTATTTTATTATTGATTATATTGTGTGCATGAAGTAATAATTTGTTGTAATATTTACAAGGAGGACATATGGAACTATTGGTAGAAAGTAGTGAGTAGGACCTTCATAATTGCATCTAATTTCTCTATTATTGGTAATAGATAAGTAGGATCTTGATCTTCCATAGGTAAAAATATTAGGTATTCCATAAAACTAGAATTCAACAGAGTAGGGTAATTGACCATCTCTTCATTTTCAAATTTTCTTTGGTGAATATTTTTAGATGCTTTTCTATGGGTGATTGGGGCTGCTTGCTATGGGTGGTGGATTTAACATATGGGGGTCAATTTGAATACCTCCCATGTCACTACCTTAATTTTCCAATAGGTATCTAGAATTTTGGTATGTATCTATGATGGATATGAGGTGTACACCATGGTAGACTAATATCCTTAAGTTGGAATGGGGGTATAGGTATGATTTGGCTGTCTATTTATCATGGTATTTTCCCATGACCATCCTAAATGGAAGTAGGGATATACGTCTACTCTATGGTGACCCTTGTGTTATGCTGATGAGTCACTTCAAATTTGGAGGTGGGGTTGTGTGCTTAACTCTTAGTCACCTCTAATGCTATCATTATATTCTAGAAAACTGATGGAATGTGGAAAGGAATTGATGCATGTCCTCCCATCATTACCTGGTTATATGGGGTCACTTATGGAGATGTAATGAGAATATATTTACATTCTATATCCGGGGTAGGGATATTTTCCTATTCCTTTACTCCACTTGTTATCGGGATAAATGGATAATAATCAAGTATGGGGGCATAGTTTTAGGTCTGCCCCTATTTGCTACTAGGATCTGCAACATAGTTTCTCAAGATGCTACCAAACTATATTGGCAGGCTTGGTAGATGCAGGAAGGTCTACATTTCTACATGTAGTTTGATGCCATATTAGGTTGGAGGGATTCTCTAGAGGGAATAGAGGTTAGTTACTATTCGTTGTTGTTTTCTTCTTCCCTTGATGGGATATTTTGAGTGCCTGGGCCTTAATGACCTGGTCCAGACTCTCGAGGGTGGTACCCTCATCCTGCTAAGGGTTTGATGAAATGAAACATTGGCGATGATGGTTGTTTTGATCTAGGGATAAACTCATTGAGTGATTTAAGATTATGGTGGATGAATTATTCATCATCATCATCAACTGATCCTATAGGGATGTTTTGTGAGACTTTATTACATAGAGGGATTCACGTTTAGCCTCCGAGGTTTGTATAATATTATTTCAGTGGTACTCCCAAATGATCACATTTGAGATATATAACTAAAGTTGTTGGGTTGGTGATAATGTACTATGATTTGATGAGGATATTACTTGAGAAGTACAAGATTAATATGATCGGGCTAGTTGGTAGGATTACATTTTGGATCAAATGGAGCTCTAATAAAATTGCCTGAGTGTAAAAAATCGAACAATAGAAACCCGTTAAAGCAGCATCTCAATAAATGAACACATGCATAATCAATTTATTTTGATCCATGTTTTTACATCTTTCATTTTGTGTATGAATGGTCCATAACATGTGGGAGATACAATAATATTGGTTAAGGATTGACATTAGTTTCACCATTTTTGTTTCATCCTCAAAAAACATGTTGTTTATGAATGGAATATTGAGGTGGTGGAAACACATTATTCATTTCAGAAAAATATTTTAATATTCTTTATAGGAGGCTTCCCACATGTTTTATTCTTGGATCTAGAAACACCCAATGGTTCCCTTATTCTACATGTTTCACAAACCATCTTTCCAAAGGTATGTGATCACTAGGAAATTGTTCCAAAAACACTTAGGGACTCACATAGGTTGATTAGATGGGAGCTCGATCACATCACACCCTTTTGAGTAGAATTATTACTTACTCTGAGACCCTGTTATATATTTAAGGCATATCCATGAATCCTATATTAATTCCCAAATATAGAATAATTTTCTATTAATTTAACAATCAATTACTATCATGTATTTACTTTAGAATAATTTGAATGTATTTGAGGTTATTCATAGATGGATTCATATTTATGTATATGAGGTTCTCTATCAATGGTATCCAGATTATATATTCTTATGTTGTTTATTATTAAAATACTAGTTTTAATCCACATAGTCAGTCACTCTAAAATTTATCATCATTCTGGAATATGGGACTTGTTTTGAAGTCAAGATCAGGCCTATGAGATGGTATTACTACATATCCTTGAAAAAAAATCAAAACCCACATATTATTATTCCACATAATGGGACCCATCATTTATTTTAAGGTTTTGTGATGCGGAACAAACCATGAAGTTTAACATCATGTGGAAAAGACATATAGAATAAAGGTTCCAGGTCAAGAATGGTGTGTGACTTCTACTGAAGTGGCCTAAGGAACCCATAGGGAATGTGGCCTCCCATGTTGGATAATATCCAAATAGAAATATGGACCAAATAATATTAGGTATGTTTTGGAGGCTAGGTTTGGGCTTTAGGGAGGCTTCCTATATAACCATTTATACGAGAATAAAAACCCATGTAGTTCAAAATTGTTGGGGATAAAGCTATGGAGGAGTCTTTTAGGTTGATTTATTGGAAACATGAACCTATAAAGTTTGTGATAATAAAAATGGAGATTATATAAAATGGGATTCCCAAGGGAAGGTGAGAATAATATTTATAAAATAATTCCCCTCCCGAGAGAGGTTTTTGATCATGAGGATGTCATGATAATCACTAACCTTTAAGACCACATGAGTCATGCTTGGTGTAAGGAACAAGAGGAAGTAGAAGATTTGTAAAAGTAAAAAGTATCCTTTGTCACCTAGTGGATGAGAATGGGGATAAAAAAGGAAAGTGAATATCCCATAAGAAAGACTATGAGATTACACTAGGAGGGATTCCTTGGGTGACATTTACCCCTCATATGTTGGTAGAGAAAAGTGGTGTCTTATAGGAGGAGTTAGGGATAGAGAAATGAAATTGATAGGCCCATATCCTCTCTTGTTTTCAAAATTGGGGGTGAGTAATTACATATCAAAATAGATACCACCTGATTTGATTCATATTTTAGGTCGCAGATGTAGCAGTATGACCTAAGGAGCCTACATCCACCGTAACTAAGTATGGGACCCTAATTATCATAAGAATGTTTGATTGGGAACATTAAAAGGATCCAACTTATTAAGTAGGTTAAAAATTAGACCTCACTTTTGATATGATTGTATGATTGAGAGGACAGTCTCTTATTCCATATACTTTTATCACACATATCTTGATATTTTAGTGGAGGCCTTCATGGATGAAACTCTTGGGTGGTTTATGAAGGCGACCATATGGGGCCTTGAAATTTTCGGGAAAGGTTAAAAAAGAGAGTTTTTTTGGAAAATTAATATAGAGGATGAGGTAAGGCCAAAATATATTCAGAAGCATTGATCCCGTGTACCATAGTTCATGGAGGTGATGAGGTAAGGCCGAATTCTACACACATATAATTCATCCTGCATACTATTTTCTTTGTCAGATGGTGTCCTATAAAGGATTTAGTCCATGAAGGGTTTGCTACATGGGTGGGTTATTATGTGAGAGACCACCCTTTTTGTGAGATCAGGTGAGTTCCCTTTAATATTTTACAATATGTGGTAAGTGATTACCTACCGAGATCACTTTCCCATGCCTTTTCTCTTCATGTTCTATAATTCATCCATGTATGGAGTTTTTATAAGGGTATAGATATAATCATATTTCTAAGATGGTTGGAAATCCTCATAGTAATAAAGTCCATCGCCTTTGGGTAATAATGGTTTGTGTGGGGGGGGGGGTGAATATATTACTCACCCTACAAAAGGAATATTCTATAGTGAGGAGAATAAATAGATTCTTCTCCCTGAAAAATGAAATTTCTTTTTCCGGGGGTGAAGGTGGGGGAGGGGGGGGGATGAATACATGCCTCACACCAAAAAATTAATGTTCATTTGTGTGTGTGTGTGTGGGGGGGAGGGATGTGAATTTGATGCCTCACCACATAAATAATTTTTTTTGTGGGGGTGACATATAGAGCGACAACCCACATAACATGTATGATACATGGAAAAGTGGGTTTCTTTGTAGATCCACATCCTTTAAAAATTTATTCTTCATGAAATAGTTTTCTTCATTTGTTTAGACTTTCTAAATTCATAAAGGCCTTTTTATATTCCATGTGAACTTTTATAGACCCAACAATAAATTCTTCATAACCTAAGGATCTCCTTTTACATGAGATTGAGATCCATGAACTATCACTTAATTTGTACAATCTTGGGAGCCTTTGTTAAGGGTGGATCCACCAAAACTACCATAAGATATTTTTTCACTAAAAATATTAATGTAACTATATTTTTATCAATGATGAAAATTATGAGGTAATACTTTATAGTCAAGTATATTTAGAATATTCCTTCCACACTGGATCCAAACCACCATGTGTTGTCTTGAAAAATCCATTGAAACTAATACTAATGTAAACTAATCACCCTTAATAATTGAAATTTTATGGATATAAAATACACTATATATAACCACTAATGTAATATAATATCAACTAATAACTCTATTATGTTCTATGTTTTCCTTAGACATAACTTTGATATCCACTACCTCGGAAAATATCATCATGTACCTGAGGGTATTAATAAATAGAATCATGGGATTGAGACCCATATAGAACTATATTTCCTTTTGGTAATCATTAATGAGGTGTTCTATATATTGATGAACTATATAGAAGAAAATATTATCATACTCTACCATGTATTTTTCTCCTTGAAAAAATCTTACATAATCTTGATCCTTAACCATACACAATATATCAGGATAATACTATTGATTAATGACCTTCTTGACAATAGTCTAAGTAAGTTCCTCTTTTATATTGGCTTCCATTATGGAAATCCATCATTTATTTCTAGAATATTTAAGAAAAAAATATAGAAATCCAACCTTATATTCCACATGAGTATTCAATAAGTTTAAAATCCTCTCTACACTCTCAACCCATTACATGTGTTCTTGGGTACCCTTGGGAACATGGATGATTGTTAGATTTTTTGGAAAACTCCAAAACACAATCTAGTATTACTTCATGGTTTATAGAACCTAGTAGACATGGGGATTAATTTTTTTGGATCACCATTTCTAATAAAGATAGGTCCACATGAAGGTTTTCCTATGGGAAATTTTCAGTATGTCCATCCTTATAATATGTGGATATCTATCTAAGAGGCATAATCTAAAAAATAGATAAAATATATTCACTTAAGAATACATCTTTGAATTATAACTTGAGATTGAAAAATACATATTTAATCACATAAACAATGTCAATTTAAGACAATAGAATAATATAACAAATAATAATAAAAAATCATATAAATAAAGACAATATCAATCTCATAAGTATGACGATAAATACATGGAACACATGGTAACTAAATTTTAGATACAAAAGTGAGATGGCGGGGCATCCTTCTATAGTTTCAACCTGAGATTCAATAGTTATAACTGATATCTAGCGAAAACCCAAGTGAAAATTGTTTCTTATATTTCAATTTTATTATGAACCATATTTTTTAACTTCAAATGCCACCCAAGATGACCATCATAAGGACCATTATGTGTTTATGATCACTATGGGATGAAAAAAATCCCCTTGATATCAATACATTAAACCAAGTGACTTATTTCACTTTAAAATCACAACTCAACATGATTAATTTTAAATAGGATAATGATAAACAACCACAACATATCATGGAATATGGAGAACATAATTTTGATACATAAAAATGTAATAAAATATGCCTTATCCTAATAAAAAAATCCAAGTACAAAACCATGCCTCTATGTGACTATTTTTCACCACCAACCACACACCCCATGTGAGTGACAACGGCTAATAGAATCTATCAAGATATACAAAAGCCTTCCCATTACATGTATCCTATAAAATCATTTTTTGTCAAACCAAATAGAAGATATAGGGTGTGAAGAAAATGTATAATAGGATACCACCATGAATCTATATATCTTATCTCACCATGAAACCATTAATTATAACTAAAAAAATAATATTCATAAATAATTTCATTTTAAATAATTTATCATATTACATACCATGGATTTCCATTAAAACATTAGATATTATGGGAATAAAAATTATGGAAATAAACAATAATGATATCATAGTGGTAATTAAAATAAAGAAGCTATATCTCAAATGATAAACACATGGCCAATCAAATCCTGAATCATTTTCATCATGAATAAATCCACGAAAAAATGGTATATAGCCTATAGGATTACAATACTAGAACACACAAGGAAAACTAGATGAAATAATTTTAATTCTAATGATATTCAGTCCTACAAAATTCTATTAGTATCAGAACCATGGCCCCATGTAGAGCTAGTGTCACTAAGGATTACATATGTCAATAACCCAACACACCAAAGGTTCCCAATGTGATATGGTTTCCCAAAATTTTTCATGTAAGCCATGATAACAAATTTATTATACATTTATGACATAAATTATTTCATGATCCAAATATTGAGAATCTATTTTAGTGTAAAAATTATCTTTTAGGGAGTTCATCAAAAAAATGACTTCAATATAACTATTTTTAATAAAAACCAACATTATATAATTTTTCCATGAAAAAAAATGATGCATATACACAAATTATTCCGAAAAAATATAAAATCAATCATTTTCACTTTCCAAACCAAATGATATTAAAATAATATCAAGGTATTCCAAGAAAATGAACCATTATATAGAGACAACTACCATGCCAAAAATGGGCCTCCCTATACCTATACAAAAATAGATATTTTCTTTAATAATAAAATGACGCTTTGGACCAAAACCTTTTTTAAAAAAACTACCATGCTAAAAGAAGAAACATGATTACCTTAGAAAATGGTGATATGAAACAAAGTGATTGTGTCATATCCAGAATAAATTGAATGTAACATCATAATTTATATATATGATTTACTATATTTAGATACCATATCTCTTAATATATTCAACCCTTATAGGATAGGAGTGGCCAGGAAGTGATCTTGAAATTGAATGTGAAAATGGGTTTAAGTCAGAACATACCTTAGAGATCCACCAATAACGTAGAAGAATATATAAGATTCATAGTGGAGAACCTCATAGAGTATCAAGGAATGGTTGGGTTGAGAAAATAAGATATTATGTTGATATTTTTGTTAAAAACAAAAATGATTATGGGGTAATTTTATAATTTTATGAAAGATGAAATATTATAAAAATTGAATGTTATCTGTGATACAACTAATGACTCTAGGAAACCAAAGTGAAATATTAACAATGATTGGAAACAGGGTTAAAAAACCCTTAAGATATCAAACCGCATATAGATTAAAAATGAACCATCCACAAAATTTTCTTATAAATCTATCATGGTAAGAAAAACTATGGTTAAACCATGTTAACAACCATTGGAACCAATAGAGAAAAATCACATGGTAACCACATGATTAGTAATAACCATTCAAAAACACTCACCTAGAATATATCCCTAAAACACCTAAATCACATCCACCAACACCCAACATCCATTAAAACCATAATATTTACAAAATAAGCACAAATTAAAACATACTTTTGACTTAGAGGGTGTCACACATGAACCCTCAGGGGATTTAGCCACTACATGTGTACCCTATTGGGCATGGGATAACAACCAGTCCACCCTATTTGAGATCATAATAAATAAAACAATAAAAAATGTATTTAAGGTCAATTTATGACCCCAATAGTCATAATAAGTACATATGTGATCCACCTAAAAATTCATTCATCACATCATAAATATCCATTGGAAAGAAAAATTTGTTTATAAATTTACAGCTTGTATCACCGATATTTACCTCAAGAATGTAAATGACTGGTAAAGAACATTAAATCACGCCAAAAGTGTACCTAAATATATAATTTATATTTTTATTACTAAAAATTTATTTAATGTAAAAATATATTTTAAGATAAAGAGGAATATAAATGTGAAACTATACATGTGTTTTAAAAAATGTTTTTAACATATCATAAAATATTATGTTACGAGTTACATTAAAAATTTATTTTTAAAAGGGTGAATTAAAATATTGGAGAAATATTAATTTTATTTTTTTATCAAAAATAGATCCCTTAAAACAAAAAATGTCTATGAAAAATTAATGTTTAGTGTAAGATAACACATTTGATTAATAATGATAGGAAACATTTATGTTATTTTGAAATACCTTTCTTGAAAACCCACAATGTAAAAAGTTCAATAAAAACATATTTTAAAAAATTTTAAAATGGAAGGGCTATGTTAATATTTTAAAATAAAAAATTAGGATTAAAAATATTTTTTAGAACATTTATGATACATGAAAATATGGACATGGATGAGAAATTGTGGTTATTAATACTAGGAATTATTCTTAACAAAGATACACATTTTAATAAAAAATTGTTAAAACTAAAATATTAGAATTAAATATTTCATTTTTCATAGATATATAATGTATTATTGTATAATCACATAATATAATAAATCCATATTTTTAAAAAATAGTAAAAAATAAATCGTTATTACTTAAGAAAAGAAGTCATGTTTTGAAAAAACAATTATTCATTTTGAAATGATTTAACAAAAAAAAATCTAAAGAGATATCTTGAAATTTAATATCAAATACCCCTAATAAAATATAAATTAGTATATTATAAATTAAATTTGAATTATACAGACCATTTATAAAAAATTATAATCCTAAAACAAAACATATTTAAAAAGAAAGAGATTGTGATAAAAGACCCATAAAACTTCATTATATTATGAATTAAATACCCATGAGAGGTAAAATATTTGAGGGATTTTTAAATCCCATCGAATGAAAAAATAATTATAATAAAATAAACCCATTTCTAATATATACACCTCAAATATAAAACAAGTGATGAATATGAATCATATCTCAATGACTCAAAATTGAGATTCAAAAAACCTTATTGTTATGGTAACATATGAATTAATAAAACATTATAGGGTTACCTTGAAATTTATATCAAAATATACTAAAATGAAATTTATTCATTAAACATAATGTAAATAAGGTATTTAATTCCCCATATCATTTAAATGAAGGTAAATAATATCAAACATGTCTTATGGAATTGAAAATAAAAACAAGAAACCCTTACTATTAATGTTTATTAGTCAAATACAGTCTAAACCACTATATAAAAAATTAATCATAATCAAACTTTTTAATACCTTATAAACACCTAAAACCTTTAATATTAATAATTTATAAACATTTATTACATATATATTGGTTAGTAATATTTTATTGTTAATATCATATGTTTTAAGCATCGATTGTTTGATTAGTACAAGTTTAATAATGGTTATGCAACAAGACCTTATTTTATCATATATTATATCATATGTTTTTCATATAACACTTATCTTAATCAAACCACAATATTTTATAGTAATATTAACATTTGAGTATGATTGTTGTAACCTAGTTGTTGGTTTGGTGGGTATGGACAGAAGTAACTACATTATGAAATATATATTGAAATGGATACATTTTTAAAATTTATTGAATGTTTCTCAGAAAATAAGTTATACATTTTGAATATTATGAATTCTTTAAAATAATTTTAATACCATAAATAGTGAAAAATTGTTCATTATTCTATAAAATTAGGTTTTCAAAATATTTTGATTTTTCTTTTCAAATTTAAATTTATGTATTTTAGATTTTTTATATCCAAAAATGGAAATTATTATTGATATCATCATATGAAATATAACTTATGATGAATTTTATGGATTTTTTAGAGAAGATTATTATTTGGATGAACACTAAAAAATATTATTTTTATAAACTAAAATTAATTTTAAAGTATTTTAAAAATCCCATTATATTTTTGATTATTTTAAAATTAAAATATGGAAAATATTATTTTTAATAATATAATTAATTCAATGGGAATTATTATTGTACATGATTTTATAATAAAATAATTTTATACTTTAAATTGGGATTTTTCTAAATATTAATTTTATTTGTGTTTCATACATTTATATTAAAATTAACATTTACCAATACTAAAAACTCAATCATAAAAATTGGATGTAGAATTTGTAATTATAATATTGTAGTTGTGTAATAATTCCCAATTAATTTTAATTTATAGTCAATAGTAACAATAATGAATATTTATCAACAAGGTAAAGTGTAAATTGGGTTAACAATTTCAAATATCTAGGATATGTTCAAATAATCAATAACACACATGACATTATTTCATTAAATGATTCAATTTCGACCATAATCATAATATCTTCCTTAATATGTTATATTTTTTCCATTTCACATTGATTAAATCCATTATATGATTTTAATTATGGATAATTACACAATGTCACTCAATTATAATATTAGTTATATTTTTTCAAAGATATAAAAATATGTTATGGATAGTTTTAAATGTTTATTTTGAAGATGAATAATTTTTTCTAATAATAATTTATATTTTAATTTTATTGATGGTGTAGTTACCTTGAAAACCCATGAAATATCAGTGAAAAACTTGTAGAATAAATATTAATAATACAATCCAAATTATTTATAAACTATAATTCATGGTTTATTAGATATTGAAAAACATAATAAAACCCCAAATGATCAAAATACTTAATTTATTTGTGTAATTAGATGTATAACACCATAATTTGGAATACAGATACAAACAAAATTATTTTAAAATCTAACAACATGCCCTTAAATTCCATCGATCTTTTAAGATAGCAAGGGATAACCGGTAGATATTCATAAAAAAGGGGCTATCTATAAATCTCAATGAGAGAATAATCAAAGAATAACATGATGAAAGTAATAAATTTTAGAAAATATGAATATCCTGGTGACATAAAATTGGTTAGAATAATAAACATTATCATTGAGGCATGATATACGATGATAACATCAAAACAACATAGAAAAATGGAAACAATATAAAACATGACATCAAAATAATATGTTAAGGAAAACAGTTGAGAAACCATAACCTAGTGTGTTTACGGTAACCTCATGTGAACCATTCAAGGAATATCATAAGACACAAACATTACCTAACAAATTGGGAGCTATAAAATTTTTGGCATACCTATCACATTCATATCATGTACATGTGTTATTATCAACATAGATCATACAATATAATAATGCCTTTAATCAATTTTTTCTAATGATTATAGAGTGTGGGTTACCTACATGGAAGTACCATTTACATGAATGATAGGTATGTATAGGTGAATACCCTTTAGGGGAAATGTGGATGGGTATACACAAATATTTGGCATGGAATATCACGAGATAGTTTTGAAAGTATAATGACTCTACATAAATGCTTTTATAGTAGTTTAATGAGAGTGGAAGTTAGTCTCTCCTTACTTGTGAATCATTAGGAAATAAAAGGGATGTGTACAAAAATATTCCAATATGAAAAATTTGAAATAAAAATGAACAACTCAATGGAAGTGTTTGAATATAGAGGGGGAGGAAAAAATACCATTTCCTTAAGAGGGATCATCTAAAATAATTGATGGATCTTATTAGTATCTTGGGGGCACCTTAGGTGGGATATATAGTTGGATAAGGATATTAAATTCATTTTAAATGGGTTTTAAGAGAAGAAGAGTGGGTGCTTGGGTTGGAATTTATTGAAAAATATAGGGGAATTCTTCATTAATTTATTAACATTAGTTTTGGATTCTACATGATAAAATAATTCAATCCACAAACCATCACATTGTTTTTGACCATGGTTTCATCTAAACAGGTGTTGTTTCAAACGTTTTATAAGTTTAATAAGATAATATATTTAAATATTACCATTTGTGATGTGTAAGTGGGTCATGTTCTAAGACCATAAAATATAATATAGGTTTTTCGAAGGATTCATTATTGGTTTATAAAATTAATAAAATTACTTCAAGAAAACAATAATTAAATTGGTGAATGAATATATGGTTGTGGAATAATTTTATATGATTTATTATATCTATTTTGGGATATTACGATGTCATAAAATAGAATTTATATTAAAACCAAATTTAAATTTTACACAAAAATTATAAATTCTATGAAAATTATGAAAAATACAAAAATTGGATAATTTCCATATCTAGATTACAAAAATAATACATATTTTATCAAAATAATTTTCTAATTATGAAAATTTTAATTTTTAAATTAAAAATCACATTTATAGGAAAATACTAGCTTTTAACATATTAATCACTTCCTGGACACTATAAAAATTAATTTGGTTTAAATCATAATAACATTTATATATAAATATTTATTATCTATTAAAAATATTTTATTGAATTGTAATTTATTTTAAAAATTCATGAATTTATTGAAAGAATGTCTTAATTTATACTATATAGATCCCAAAAATATAATTTTTATTTCTTCGTATCAATTTATATTTTTTATTAGACTCATAGTATAATCATTTATAAAGTAATAATGAAAAAGGGATAAATATATTAATTATTTCAGTACAATGATATATAAAAATTCTTATTAATGGGGTCTAGATACATATCCCCTTATTACAACATTGTATACTATAAGGGTAAGGTGTGTGATAGTGGTGAATTCTTTGTCTAGTTTAGTGAACATGGTTTGGGTCAATATCTCGATAAGATTGAACTTATCCCATAAATTGATTCTATAAATAATGATATTTACTAACCCAATATTTTCCTTGTATGAATTTAAAATATATTATGTAATATTTTCGGAGCCAGGTTCTCAGACATGAGATTCTAAGGCCGAGTGAGAACATCATTGATATTATAAAAATATTAAATATATTAATATAATGTGTGTATAGTTTTTACAAAAAACTGGAATAACCACCGAATTAAGTTTTCTTTTGGAAATATTAGATCTCAGTTGAATCCAAGATGCAGGGTATACCAAAGGTGTGACTAAAGGTTGGTCTTTGTCAGTCATTTGGTTGAGGTAGACATTGGCAGTTCATTTAACTAAAATAAATAATTAAATTTATTTATTTTATTTTAGATGCCCATAACCAAATTTAATATATAAATACACCACTATAGAAATTTTGTAGGGTTACCCTCATAAACCCTCATAGAATTGAGAGGACAACTGAGCATTCTTCATTGGAATATTGAGATCAAAGGATGAAGAATGATCTGATCAAGGTGGATTGAGAGGCAGTGAATGTAGGGGATCTTCTTCATCAATGACGAATTTAATCTTCCCTGATGATCGATCATAAATAAAATTTGGGAACATTATTTGAGTATTTATATCATTATTTCATTTAATCAAGAATATATCTTTAATCTACATTGATTTGTAGTGTTTTTTAATCATTGCATGATCCCAACAATTTATTTGATAATATGTTATCCAATTTAATCACTCGTTTATTTTAATCTCACCCCTAGACATCCCGATTATGTATTAATTGGTTGAGAATTATTGAAAAATTATTTTCACCTTGTTTATGTGCATTACCCCCTGCACTCTTTGCATTCTTCATCATCAACCCATAAGGTTACAGTTTGACATTTCCAGGGTGCGTTTGAGCACGATCAAGCCCCCAAATTTGTTGAGGATTAATGAATGAAAAATGGTTTGGTGAGTTATAGATAAATCAAGATGAGTTACGGGTTTTGGGTTATATATCCATGAAATCAGGATCTAGAGTGGTGATGGGATTTTATTATGGTGATGGGAAATAGTCATGCAGTGTTCAAGTAGCCAAAATATGGACATCAGAGACAAATCGAGCACAAATGGCCCCAGATCCGAGACCCTCAATGTGTTTGGGGGTGAAAATTGGTAACAATGGTAGTGTAACAACAATTATTCTTGAAGAAACATAGGTTTTTGTATATTTGTTTACCACACAGTGTGTAGTCTAGGAAAAAATGTTGTGCACTCTACCCTTGGTTGTGGTGCTAGGGTTTCTTTGAAGATAAGGATCACACATCATGTGGCTGGGACCACAGGCCATGTGGACCTACCTGTGTGGCTAAGCCATGTGGAATATTTACACAGCCAGGACCCCATGTGGGAGGAAACACCATGTACTCCAGTAGTACATGGGAATAGTCTAATAACCAAGTATGACTAGGTATATATGAACTCCCCGAAGTATATGGTCATGGATAAGATTACATGAGTAGGCCGAGAGTGCATGTGACAAATTTTGTAGTTCTAAATGACCACAAAATCTATGCAATGTAAAGGACATGTCTAGGAGTCCAGGTCATGACACATTATATGTCTCCCCAATACATTCCTTTTACTTTTCTCAGGTACTTCAACCTTCCAAATGTCCTTCGCTTGGACTTGGATTTTGGACTGTGAGTATCCTATCATAAGAAGTTTTCCATGTATAAATATATGGTAGAATATTTGGTGCCTTTTGAGATAATACATTAGGTTTTGAGATCATGAAACTTATTTAGGAAACTCTTGATGATATTAGTAATTGAGGGGGGGGGGGGGTCATCTAAGAGATGTTGGGGTTGGAAACCCCCTGATAACACTATGGTTTGGGTCCCCCGTATTCCTCCATATATATTGATTGGAACCCCTAACATACTATGTCGTAGATTATCAACCATTTAAGTGGAACCCCTTGACTTATTAGGGTGTGGGTTCTCTACCCTCTGAGTGGAACCCACTTAATGCACTAGGGTGTAGGTCCTCTATCTATTCCAAATGAGTGGAATACCCCTATCATGATAGGTAAAAATTACTCTATGAATTGATTGTAACTTCTTTGAAATACATGGGAATAGGTCCTATACTACCTATATACCAAGTTTCACCCCCTTTTAATACTATGGAAAAAGTCCTCTATTAGAGATTATGCCCCCAGGCTTTTGTGTAGTGATAAGGTGTGGGTTCTCAACCTAGCTCTTTGAAAGACATGTGAGAAATTGGGCATCAATGATGAACCTTTGGATCTACTAGGAGACTCATCATCTTGGTCTAGGATATTAGATGAAGATCTCCTTTCTCACTTGTCAAGGTTTCTTTTGAGAATATATATTTTTCAGTTTCATTTCCCTCTTGCTATGGGTTGATTTGAACTTTAATGTATCCCTCTATTTTCCCCTTTGTGGTTTTTTGGACTTCCTACTGGGTTTGTTTATAATCACCCCTATCTGGGATTTCCCACACATGTATTGTTTTATTTAGATAATGTAAATTTTAGTGGTGACATTGGTGGAATATGGTGGTACATGGTTGTATTGGCCATATACAGTGTTTGCTCTTAGAAATCAGGACCCTATCACCCTCATAATTATTTCATTTATATATTTTTTTCAGGTTGGGACATCATTTCTTGTTGGGAATGTATTTTAACCTTTACAATTTGATTGTATTCTATCTTACTTTGATGCATTCCCTAGAGGTATTGCATGGATGGTTTATTTTATATATTAATGTTCATTTGTTATTATTCCTGAACACTTCATCATGGATATGGTTGGGTGCATTCATATAGGTACACTAGGAAAAGGCAACCCATTTAAATTATTCCATATAAACACTTTTCACCATCCCCTAGATTATTGGAGGTGGGATTGGGGTTGTGGCAGCTTGACCTTCCGCTGTCAAGGTTGGACCTTGTGGTATTGGTCATTATAGAGTGGTATCCAAGAAGTTCATTCTGTGATATGTTGTTTGGAGTTTTTCCCTTATGAGGAATTGTTTGAGACTTAAGTAAATAGTGTTGGAGTGTCTGAAGTGTGGATTTCAGGCCATGGAACCCAATACTGGTGCAGAAGATGACATATCTAGACCCCAGGACTCGAACTACATGCTTATTGATTTGGAATACCAAGACATTGGTTGTAGGGAACAATGGTATATTAATCATATATAATTACTTCCTTTGATAATAATTCTTGAGTCAACTTCCCATATATATATATTCCCATATAATTGTAGTACATCTTAATCACTTTTATAATGACTCTGTAAAGACATCCAGTGATATAAAAAATTCAGGATTAGGATGAAGATCTGATGAGTGATGAGGCCTCAGTTTAGGGTCCATATCAAAAGGTGATTCATCCATGTATTCATGAAGAAACACCCCAACCTTTTGAGTAGCATATAGTACAAGTAGAGAAGGATGAGGATTCACACTGGCTTAACAAAATATATCAGTTCCAGTAAAAGAGTCAACTGAGGTCATATAGTTAGCTAGATCCCTTGGTAGAATAGGATTGAATTGAGTTGGTGATTCTAGTCTTGAGGCTAGTGCATACTAGAAGTGATCATATGGTTTCATTGCAAACCATTATTTTGAATGGAGTAGTATATAATTTTTGGGGTCTAGTCTTACATAATCACGTTGAGATGGAACTCCCGTGGTCTAACTTCTAGTAGCTATTTATTGAGGATTATTACCCCTCGTTCATGCACTTATTATGTAGATATGAGTTTCTTGAGATGCATTGTGGTATAATTAAGGCTTCTAAGTATTCCATGAGTTTCAACAACCTTACGCGGTACTCCCTTGACATGGTATGCAATAAATACTTTCTGTATTTAAGGTTTGAGCAGGGCCTGCATAGAGACAACCATGCCAATGTGGTTCCTCTATTCATTACCACCCATGAGTGAGTTATATAGTGGGTATTTGTGATGGAGATATTCCTTTTAAAGGGATTTCTAGCAGATAGAGCAGGCAATGGGAATCATAGGGAAGTTTCATCTGCAGTATCTATCCAGCACCATTCAGTTGGATCTCAGCGTAGGAGACCTCCTCATGGCTAGTTCTAGTCACATGGACATGTGGAAAAGGTTAAAGTAGATGTTCTAGTCAATATGTATATGGGAGATGTTATGCATGTGACAGGCGAGGTCACATAGCATGTTATTTCCCAACCCAACATTCTGAGGAGGAAAGACGGGCAGTGGATGGACCACCATAGTAGAGGCAGCACTGTGATCAGGCTTCTCTTAGGAAAGGGTAGGGTGGACCCAAGGGAGCATGTGCTAGTCTAGGAGTGAGTTGACCTCTAGGAGGATGAGCTGTGTGTAGAGAATGATGCTATGAGCTACTTCCACCACCACCCCCATCAATCCCACGCCAAGATTATGGAGATGGAATTTGGGTCTATGGGAAGCTACATACTATGAAGGTTTATGACCTAGAAACCCCTAAGATGATATGAGGTACAATCATTGTTTTTTTGAACATGGTCCTATACTTTTAGACATTGGTTTAAGTCCCTACTTCATTTCTTTATCACTTATAAGATAGCTAGATCTCCCTATCATGACATTTTACCAATAGCTTCTTCTAGATGTTCTGAATGGGTGCAATTCTATGATATTTCTTACCTTTTGGTAGTACAATATTATTCTCGTTGGAGATATATTATATTGGGACCTAATATATTTCACAATAAAATATTATGATTCCATTGGGTATAGATAGGTTTTCCATGGTTCGATCACATATTAAATTTAAATGCAAATAGGTTAGATTCATGTAGACATATGGGATGAGATTCTCATTTATGGATGAGAGATATCTATTTGATGAGTGAGTAGACCTTGTGAGAAGGAGGATACATCCCACCACCCATCAGTTAGAGAGTTTGACCTTGGCATAGTGGGATATTTAGGCATCTATACTCCTTTGATAGTGGAGAAATTTATGAATGTCTTTCCTGTAACAGCCCGATATTTTATGAAAAATATTCTTTTTATTTCACTAATGTCTTGTGTTGTACGCTACACCAAAAGGAGCTTGCACAACACGCATCCTTGACTTGCCTTTCATTACACGCAATCGCGACCTTCCTCGATAGCGTGTGTAGTACGCAATAACGAGTTTCACTAAACAGTGATATTCTATTAAAATGTTATTAAAACTAGCCGTTATGAATAGTAATAACCACTTTTTGAAATTTTGTAAATATTATTTTTCAAAATGGATTTCATTTTTGGATTCGGAGTATCGAATTTAGCCTAAGCTGAAATTTTGGTACATTTCGGATAACTTTCATATTCTGATGAATAGTGAAAATTACTAAATTTTAATTAAAAACAACTTTTTAATCGAAATAATTAATAGTGATAAATTATTAATTTGAGTGGTTTTAAATTATATTTAGAATATATTTTTACAATTCAATACAATGTTGGTCATTGGATGTAATTTCACATTTACACCAGACATAAACAAGTGTCAATCTTTTGATATATATTGTTTCTTAAAAACACGCTATTTGTTTTAACAGCGAGATTTAATTATAAAATTAATTAATACAACTTCTATGTTATGAATTTGGTAAATTAGACTTAATTTTTGAATTTGGAATATGAAATATATCTTGGGATGAAATTTTGGCATTGTTCTGAAAAACATCAATTTTTGATGAATAGTGAAACTACTAAGTGGTAGTTAAAAAAATTAATTTCTTCATAAATATTAATTTTACCGCTTCTGTGAATGGAATTTCAAAAATCCTAGAGACACGGTTGATGTCAGTAAGTAAAATGTGGTTCAATGAGATGAAAATAATTTTTGGTGAATAGTAACTTTTTACTTTTATTTACCACGGTTAAAAGTAAATAGGGTAATTAAGGGTAAAAATGATATTAATATTACCCTAACACATGTCCTAATCCTATTGGACAAGTGTATATCGACCAAAAACAACCTTAAGTGTAAAATATTATCATTTAGGCCCACTTGGATTAGATTAGGACATTTATTATTATATTATTTAAAGAAGGGTTAAAAGAGTTAAAATCAAAGTTTATTTACTAAAACATTTTTAATATGGGGTTATACATATGATAAATTCGACTATAAATATTCATTAGAAAGATAAAAGGATTTCCTACATAATGGTATTTTATTTGTAATTTTTAGACATCAAATAATTTAATTTATTTATGACACAAAGATAATGCAGTAATTATCTTATTAATGAAATATTGACATAATTGATATTATAAATACCAAAATAAATGTAATTTAAGACTTTTTATGAATTCCACTAATTTTCTAGGTTACTATGATATATTAGTGTTTATTTAATCAACTGTGTTCGAATATATAATTCTGTTATGACTTTCACAAAAATCATATATCAAATAGTGTCAAAATTGACACAAAATAGTTTTTAAATAAAATATTATATTATTAATTGTTATTTTATTCCTAAAAATCTAAGGTTCGGCCAAATTACTTAGATAAGGATATATGTATTAGTAATAAACAATTTGGGGTTCGTTTGGCATGTTATAGTAAGTGTATTAACCATATAGTGAAAGAAAACAAAAAGACACGGTAAAAGTTAAATTATTTAACTTAGAGTTAAATCTAATTGATAAGGATAAAATAATACCCTAAACTTGTCTAAATCTTATTGGTTGACAGGATTTCGACCCATCACCACTTTAGCTCCGAAATAAGACCCTTTGGAACCATTATAAACCGATTTTGACTTTAATATAAAATAATATTTTGAAGTATTCCTAAGGTGCCCCTCTCCTCCCTTATAAAAGGACACCTCCTCCCCCTCCTCTTCACACCAATTTGAGCACTCAAGCTCGGCCAAACCCTGCCAAAATCTCTTTTCCACTTCCCTAGAAACATCCTAGAGGTTCTGGTCTTCCTCAAAGACCAATTTTAGTGCCCTAAGAGGAGGTATCAAAGAGGCGCTTCAAAGAAGAGGAGGTTCAGACACATACGAAGCAAATCGGACCTAAGGTAAGGGAAATATCACAATCTCATTTTTATCCGAGATTGTTTATACTTTGGTATTTACTGGGGTGTATTTTATCATCCACATCCATGTTTCATCAATATGTAATATTATTTCCATCCACCTACAATTGTTTAAATCCATTTTTACCCTTCGGTGAGTTTTTAGTAATATGTATGAAATGAATATTTTGTCGTCTTTCGTACGAGATACTTTTTGACTTTTCCGACAAAAGTACGAAGAATGTTTTTTTATACGGCATGAATGGATTTTTAAAACATTATTTCCAAGAAGTTTCCTTTACAAGTATTCAAGTTTATTTTTAATCAACTTCTTTTATTTTAAAATTGTATGACATGTTAAGAAAGGAAAAGTTTTTTTGAAGTAGAAAGGATATTTTCCTCAAGAATGAAGTTCAAGTATTTTATCAAAATTATTTTCCATCTAAGATAATAAAAGGGTTCTATTTTTATCCCTTTTATTACATGGATTTGATTATGTTGTGATGGAAATATTTTTTATGAATTCCTTTATCTTATATGAATTGTTTTATGATGTCATGTTGTTTAAGAATCCCATTTTTATTACATGGGTTACGCTATGATGTATGGTTTATGATTTTGTGGCACACATAAGAAAGGATTCATTATAAGATGGGTGGGACCTATATCTCCATCCAATGCATTGGGTAAAGATTTTATATCTCATGAGATAGACATGGCTGGAATGGTAGGTTATACCGGTTCAGTGAAACAGGACTGAAATGAGGGTTACTCGATTCAGAAAGGGAATTTGTCCACTAAGATAGTCTTGGAAATGAGTCTTGACTAACAAGAAATGATTCTCTATGATTATGTGTGAATGCAACAAAGTTTCATGTTTTAAGTTATGATTATTGTGATTACATTTCACTGCCATGATTTATCCCATGTTATGAAATTATGATCTCTTTTACAGGTTAAGATTTCCAAAAGTTATGTGCTTATGTGTATGATGTGATTGATATTTCTTTTTTTTACCCTTACTGAGCATTTGAGCTCACCCTTTTATGTTTTCTTTTCCCCAGGATATAAAGAAAGGTTTTAGGTATAAAAAAAGGAAGATCTTTATGGGAGATATTGAAGATCTTTCACCACGATTAGAAGATTACGTTCCGAGTTTCCAAAGACACTAAACTATTACGATCCTTGTGTGTGTGTTTTTTTATGTACTAAGTATTCCGCAAATGTAATGTAATGTCCATGTACGTCAAGCTTCGGGTCTCTACAGTTGGTATCAGAGGAAAGGTTTAGTCAACCTTTGGAAACTAGGATGCGAAAACGTTAGTGAGATCCCTAGAGTTATTTCTAAGGTATGTCTAGGGATGTCCCTAAGGTTAAGTATACGTATAGGTTATAGTACTAGGATTACGCTAACGATCATAGAATTAAACCTAAGATGTTAGATATTTAAGGTACTCCCCCTTTATTATGTTGTTTTCCCTAGCATGATTTTTGCCTCTCACACTATTATTTTTGGGTTTTAGAAAATGGATGGAAACAAGATGATTCATAATAATGGAGGATATGATGGACAATGGAATGATATTATTCATAATGAAATGGGATTTGGAAGTCCAAACATCATTATTATGCTGAATCAGTAATCTCATAATATGATCAATAAAGTAAAATTTGGTAAGTTTCCTGACTCGGCTAATAAGAGAAAGATGGAGTTTCATGATGATCATAGAGGAACGAAAGTTCAATTTCCCCTATGTAAATCATGTGGGAAGAGGCATCAAGGAGAATGTTTCAAAGGAACTGGAAGATTCTTTGGGTGTGGAAAAGAAGGACAAAAAGCAAGTAAGTGCAAAGGAAAAGGTTCAGTTAACACCATGGATGAGGATAATGGTATTGCTACGACATCAACAATGGTTAAATGCTTTAAATGTGGAATGTACGGTCATTATGCAAACCAATGCACTAAGGGAAAGTCTCATGAAGAGAATCAGTATGGTCATATGAGAAGTATTTATGTTGATGATGATGAAGAAACTACAAATGATATGTGAGATGAAAGAAATGTTGAAGCTCGGTCAATGGTCTAAGAATGTAGTGGAATGATTACATGTTTATCATGTGTAATGTTGTATAAGTAATCTCATGGAATAAGGAGACATCTAAGGATTGTTACACTGTTGTCTTTCCTTAAGTTTTGAAAGTGTATGATGAATGGTACCAGTAACCATGAAAGGTTATTCAGATACTTTTGGAAAGTAGATGATAAGTGCATAATGAAAGGATAAGAAGATAATGAGATGTTTGATTGTATTCATGAGCTCATGATTGATATAAGGACTAAGTGATATCATGGTTTGAGTATAAATAATTTTGAGGATTTTGGTATGTGTAAAGTGTTAACTTTTAACTACATTCAAGTTTTCACTAAGGTTCAATGGGTATTCAAGAGAATACATGATTAAGGACTTTGAATGTTTGGAATGTGACAAAAAAAACATATCTTATGATATATGGGGTTCAACGATGGTATTAAATCTCTGGTAATCGTTTTCACTATGTTATGAGAGTGGACTGCAGTATTATGGATAAGCCTAAAGATTGGAATGGATTATGTTGGACATAAATTAGTATTGTTTAAGGATAGAAGTTTTTTTGATATTATTGATGGGATGTTATAGTGATATAGTTTTAGAAAAAGGACAACCTGCAGGACGGGCGACAGCCCATCGCGTCAGACAAGGCTGTGGGAATCGAACCCACAACCGAAGTGCGACTGGCCTTTATCGCCTACCACTGGCCTACATGAAGTCCCTGTTTAGTAGAAACTAGTTTTATTATATTAAGCAGTATGATATATGAAGTATAAGTCCATTTTAGGAACCATATATGATTAATCTCACTATAGACCGACTTATGTATATAATTTTTGCTAACCTTTTGTTTGAGACAGATGGAATGACCCATCATTCTATCACATAATCTGATAACACTTCACGAATAACAAATTCAACTTCATTTATTTAAGAGATGAAGTGGAAATTGTTCAAGGCACGAACAACAGTGAGATTGTACCAAAATAAAGTAAGTATTTATTCTAATTCAAATTTTCAACTTTAGGGAAATGATCTTGAAAACCAAAAATGTTGTCCTAGTGATCTTATACCTGATGAATCAGATGGTACCTTATATCATCACAAATCTATGGATTTGTGATTACTGGATTTTCCATAGCCATGTTCTCTACCACTCTCCATCAGAACATGATGGTTAGATTTCTCTTCCATATCCATATTTTTACCTATGTGGAAACCCAACGATTAGTTTATTTGGGTAATCGTTACATTTCATACATTAGTTTTTAAAGCCAAGTTTTGGTATTCCTTTTTACGATGTGGGTTTCTATTAAAGAAACTTTCGAATAGTAAACCATTTATAACCCCGACGAATTTCGAGGGCGAAATTCATTTTAAGGGGGGTAGAATGTAACAGCCCGAGATTTTATGAAAAATATTCTTTTTATTTCACTAATGTCTTGTGTTGTACGCTACACCAAAAGGAGCTTGCACAACACACATCCTTGACTTGCCTTGCATTACACGCAATCGCGACCTTCCTCGATAGCGTGTGTAGTACGCAATAACGAGTTTCACTAAACAGCGATATGCTATTAAAATGTTATTAAAACTAGCCGTTATGAATAGTAATAACCACTTTTTGAAATTTTGTAAATTTTATTTTTCAAAATGGATTTCATTTTTGGATTCAGAGTATCGAATTTAGCCTAATCTGAAATTTTGGTACATTTCGGATAACTTTCATATTCTGATGAATAGTGAAAATTACTAAATTTTAATTAAAAACAATTTTTTAATCGAAATAATTAACAGTGATAAATTATTAATTTGAGTGGTTTCAAAGTATATTTAGAATATATTTTTACAATTCAATACAATGTTGGTCATTGGATGTAATTTCACATTTACACCAGACATAAACAAGTGTCAATCTTTTGATAGATATTGTTTCTTAAAAACACGCTATTTGTTTTAACAGCGGGATTTAATTATAAAATAAATTAATGAAACTTCTATGTTATGAATTTGGTAAATTAGAATTCATTTTTGAATTTGGAATATGAAATATAGCTTAGGATGAAATTTTGGCATTGTTCTGAAAAACATCAATTTTTGATGAATAGTGAAACTACTAAGTGGTAGTTAAAAAAATTAATTTCTTCATAAATCATAATTTTACCGCTTCTGTAAATGGAATTTCAAAAATCCAAGAGACACGGTTGATGTCAGTAAGTAAAATGTGGTTCAATGAGATGAAAATAATTTTTGGTGAATAGTAACTTTTTACTTTTATTTACCACAGTTAAAAGTAAATAGGGTAATTAAGGGTAAAAATGATATTAATATTACCCTAACACATGTCCTAATACTATTGGGCATGTTTATCTCGACCAAAAACAACCTGAAGTGTAAAATATTATCATTTAGGCCCACTTGGATTAGATTAGGACATTTATTATTATATTATTTAAAGAAGGGTTAAAAGAGTTAAAATCAATGTTTATTTACTAAAACATTTTTAATATGGGGTTATACATAAGATAAATTAGACTATAAATATTCATTAGAAAGATAAAAAGATTTCCTACTTAATGGTATTTTATTTGTAATTTTTAGACATCAAATAATTTAATTTATTTATGACACAAAGATGATGCAGTAATTATCTTATTAATGAAATATTGACATAATTGATATTATAAATACCAAAATAAATGTAATTTAAGACTTTTTATGAATTACACTAATTTTCTAGGTTACTATGATATATTAGTGTTGATTAAATCAACTTTTTTCGAACATATAATTCTGTTATGACTTTCACAAAAATCATATATCAAATAGTGTCAAAATTGACACAAAATAGTTTTTAAATAAAATAAAATATTATTAATTGTTATTTTATTCCTAAAAATCTAAGGTTCGTCCAAATGACTTAGATAAGGATATATGTATTAGTAATAAACAATTTGGGGTTCGTTTGGCATGTTATAGTAAGTGTATTAACCATATAGTGAAAGAAAACAAAAAGACACGGTAAAAGTTAAATTATTTAACTTAGAGTTAAATCTAATTGATAAGGTTAAAATAATACCCTAAACTTGTCTAAATATTATTGGTTGATAGGATTTCGACCCATCCCCACTTTATCTCCGAAATAAGACCCTTTTGAACCATTATAAATCGATTTTGACTTTAATATAAAATAATATTTTGAAGTATTCCTAAGGTGCCCCTCTCCTCCCTTATAAAAGGACACCTCCTCCCCCTCCTCCTCACACCAATTTGAGCACTCAAGCTCGGCCAAACCCTGCCAAAATATCTTCTCCACTTCCCTAGAAACATCATAGAGGTTCTGGTCTTCCTCAAAGACCAATTTTAGTGCCCTAAGAGGAGGTCTCAAAGAGGCACTTCAAAGAAGAGGAGGTTCGGACACATACGAAGCAAATCGGACCTAAGGTAAGGGAAATATCACAATCTCATTTTTATCCGAGATTGTTTATACTTTGGTATTTACTGGGGTGTATTTTATCATCCACATCCATGTTTCATCAATATGTAATATTATTTGCATCCACCTACAATTGTTTAAATCCATTTTTACCCTTCGGTGAGTTTTTAGTAATATGTATAAAAGGAATCTTTTGTCGTCTTTCGTACGAGGTACTTTTTGAATTTTCCGACAAAAGTACGAAGAATGTTTTTTTATACGGCATGAATGGATTTTTAAAACATTATTTCTAAGAATTTTCCTTTACAAGTATTCATGTTTATTTTTAATCAACTTCTTTTAGTTTAAAATTGTATGACATGTTAAGAAAGGAAAAGTTTTTTTGAAGTAGAAAGGATATTTTCCTCAAGAATGAAGTTCAAGTATTTTATCAAAATTATTTTCCATATAAGATAATAAAAGGGTTCTGTTTTTATCCCTTTTATTACATGGATTTGATTATGTTGTGATGGAAATATTTTTTATGAATTCCTTTATCTTATATGAATTGTTTTATGATGTCATGTTGTTTAAGAATCCCATTTTTATTACATGGGTTACGCTATGATGTATGGTTTATGATTTTGTGGCACACATAAGAAAGGATTCATTATAAGATGGGTGGGACCTATATCTCCATCCAATGCATTGGGTAAAGATTTTATATCTCATGAGATAGACATGGCTGGAATGGTAGGTTATACCGGTTCAGTGAAACATGACTGAAATGAGGGTTACTCGATTCAGAAAGGGAATTTGTCCACTAAGATAGTCTTGGAAATGAGTCTTGACTAACAAGAAATGATTCTCTATGATTATGTGTGAATGCAACAAAGTTTCATGTTTTAAGTTATGATTATTGTGATTACATTTCACTGCCATGATTTATCCCATGTTATGAAATTATGATCTCTTTTACAGGTTAAGATTTCCAAAAGTTATGTGCTTATGTGTATGATGTGATTGATATTTCTTTTTTTTACCCTTACTGAGCATTTGAGCTCACCCTTTTATGTTTTCTTTTCCCCAGGATATAAATAAAGGTTTTAGGTATAAAAAAAAGGAAGATCTTTATGGGAGATATTGAAGATCTTTCACCACGATTAGAAGATTACGTTCCGAGTTTCCAAAGACACTAAACTATTACGATCCTTGTGTGTGTGTTTTTTTATGTACTAAGTATTCCGCAAATGTAATGTAATGTCCATGTACGTCAAGCTTCGGGTCTCTACAGTTGGTATCAGAGGAAAGGTTTAGTCAACCTTTGGAAACTAGGATGCGAAAACGTTAGTGAGATCCCTAGAGTTATTTCTAAGGTATGTCTAGGGATGTCCCTAAGGTTAAGTATACGTATAGGTTATAGTACTAGGATTACGCTAACGATCATAGAATTAAACCTAAGATGTTAGATATTTAAGGTACTCCCCCTTTATTATGTTGTTTTCCCTAGCATGATTTTTTCCTCTCACACTATTATTTTTGGGTTTTAGAAAATGGATGGATACAAGATGATTCATAATAATGGAGGATATGATGGACAATGGAATGATATTATTCATAATGAAATGGGATTTGGAAGTCCAAACATCATTATTATGCTGAATCAGTAATCTCATAATATGATCAATAAAGTAAAATTTGGTAAGTTTCCTGACTCGGCTAATAAGAGAAAGATGGAGTTTCATGATGATCATAGAGGAACGAAAGTTCAATTTCCCCTATGTAAATCATGTGGGAAGAGGCATCAAGGAGAATGTTTCAAAGGAACTGGAAGATGCTTTGGGTGTGGAAAAGAAGGACAAAAAGCAAGTAAGTGCAAAGGAAAAGGTTCAGTTAACACCATGGATGAGGATAATGGTATTGCTACGACATCAACAATGGTTAAATGCTTTAAATGTGGAATGTACGGTCATTATGCAAACCAATGCACTAAGGGAAAGTCTCATGAAGAGAATCAGTATGGTCATATGGGAAGTATTTATGTTGATGATGATGAAGAAACTACAAATGATATGTGAGATGAAAGAAATGTTGAAGCTCGGTCAATGGTCTAAGAATGTAGTGGAATGATTACATGTTTATCATGTGTAATGTTGTATAAGTAATCTCATGGAATAAGGAGACATCTAAGGATTGTTACACTGTTGTCTTTCCTTAAGTTTTGAAAGTGTATGATGAATGGTACCAGTAACCATGAAAGGTTATTCAGATACTTTTGGAAAGTAGATGATAAGTGCATAATGAAAGGATAAGAAGATAATGAGATGTTTGATTGTATTCATGAGCTCATGATTGATATAAGGACTAAGTGATATCATGGTTTGAGTATAAATAATTTTGAGGATTTTGGTATGTGTAAAGTGTTAACTTTTAACTACATTCAAGTTTTCACTAAGGTTCAATGGGTATTCAAGAGAATACATGATTAAGGACTTTGAATGTTTGGAATGTGACAAAAAAAAACATATCTTATGATATATGGGGTTCAACGATGGTATTAAATCTCTGGTAATCGTTTTCACTATGTTATGAGAGTGGACTGCAGTATTATGGATAAGCCTAAAGATTGGAATGGATTATGTTGGACATAAATTAGTATTGTTTAAGGATAGAAGTTTTTTTGATATTATTGATGGGATGTTATAGTGATATAGTTTTAGAAAAAGGACAACCTGCAGGACGGGCGACAGCCCATCGCGTCAGACAAGGCTGTGGGAATCGAACCCACAACCGAAGTGCGACTGGCCTTTATCGCCTACCACTGGCCTACATGAAGTCCCTGTTTAGTAGAAACTAGTTTTATTATATTAAGCAGTATGATATATGAAGTATAAGTCCATTTTAGGAACCATATATGATTAATCTCACTATAGACCGACTTATGTATATAATTTTTGCTAACCTTTTGTTTGAGACAGATGGAATGACCCATCATTCTATCACATAATCTGCTAACACTTCACGAATAACAAATTCAACTTCATTTATTTAAGAGATGAAGTGGAAATTGTTCAAGGCACGAACAACAGTGAGATTGTACCAAAATAAAGTAAGTATTTATTCTAATTCAAATTTTCAACTTTAGGGAAATGATCTTGAAAACCAAAAATGTTGTCCTAGTGATCTTATACCTGATGAATCAGATGGTACCTTATATCATCACAAATCTATGGATTTGTGATTACTGGATTTTCCATAGCCATGTTCTCTACCACTCTCCATCAGAACATGATGGTTAGATTTCTCTTCCATATCCATATTTTTACCTATGTGGAAACCCAACGATTAGTTTATTTGGGTAATCGTTACATTTCATACATTAGTTTTTAAAGCCAAGTTTTGGTATTCCTTTTTACGATGTGGGTTTCTATTAAAGAAACTTTCGAATAGTAAACCATTTATAACCCCGACGAATTTCGAGGGCGAAATTCATTTTAAGGGGGGTAGAATGTAACAGCCCGAGATTTTATGAAAAATATTCTTTTTATTTCACTAATGTCTTGTGTTGTACGCTACACCAAAAGGAGCTTGCACAACACACATCCTTGACTTGCCTTGCATTACACGCAATCGCGACCTTCCTCGATAGCGTGTGTAGTACGCAATAACGAGTTTCACTAAACAACGATATGCTATTAAAATGTTATTAAAACTAGACGTTATGAATAGTAATAACCACTTTTTGAAATTTTGTAAATATTATTTTTCAAAATGGATTTCATTTTTGGATTCAGAGTATCGAATTTAGCCTAATCTGAAATTTTGGTACATTTCGGATAACTTTCATATTCTGATGAATAGTGAAAATTACTAAATTTTAATTAAAAACAACTTTTTAATCGAAATAATTAACAGTGATAAATTATTAATTTGAGTGGTTTCAAAGTATATTTAGAATATATTTTTACAATTCAATACAATGTTGGTCATTGGATGTAATTTCACATTTACACCAGACATAAACAAGTGTCAATCTTTTGATAGATATTGTTTCTTAAAAACACGCTATTTGTTTTAACAGCGGGATTTAATTATAAAATAAATTAATGCAACTTCTATGTTATGAATTTGGTAAATTAGACTTCATTTTTGAATTTGGAATATGAAATATAGCTTAGGATGAAATTTTGGCACTGTTCTGAAAAACATCAATTTTTGATGAATAGTGAAACTACTAAGTGGTAGTTAAAAAAATTAATTTCTTCATAAATCATAATTTTACCGCTTCTGCGAATGGAATTTCAAAAATCCAAGAGACACGGTTGATGTCAGTAAGTAAAATGTGGTTCAATGAGATGAAAATAATTTTTGGTGAATAGTAACTTTTTACTTTTATTTACCACAGTTAAAAGTAAATAGGGTAATTAAGGGTAAAAATGATATTAATATTACCCTAACACATGTCCTAATACTATTGGGCATGTTTATCTCGACCAAAAACAACCTGAAGTGTAAAATATTATCATTTAGGCCCACTTGGATTAGATTAGGACATTTATTATTATATTATTTAAAGAAGGGTTAAAAGAGTTAAAATCAATGTTTATTTACTAAAACATTTTTAATATGGGGTTATACATAAGATAAATTAGACTATAAATATTCATTAGAAAGATAAAAAGATTTCCTACTTAATGGTATTTTATTTGTAATTTTTAGACATCAAATAATTTAATTTATTTATGACACAAAGATGATGCAGTAATTATCTTATTAATGAAATATTGACATAATTGATATTATAAATACCAAAATAAATGTAATTTAAGACTTTTTATGAATTACACTAATTTTCTAGGTTACTATGATATATTAGTGTTGATTAAATCAACTTTTTTCGAACATATAATTCTGTTATGACTTTCACAAAAATCATATATCAAATAGTGTCAAAATTGACACAAAATAGTTTTTAAATAAAATAAAATAATATTAATTGTTATTTTATTCCTAAAAATCTAAGGTTCGTCCAAATGACTTAGATAAGGATATATGTATTAGTAATAAACAATTTGGGGTTCTTTTGGCATGTTATAGTAAGTGTATTAACCATATAGTGAAAGAAAACAAAAAGACACGGTAAAAGTTAAATTATTTAACTTAGAGTTAAATCTAATTGATAAGGTTAAAATAATACCCTAAACTTGTCTAAATATTATTGGTTGATAGGATTTCGACCCATCCCCACTTTATCTCCGAAATAAGACCCTTTTGAACCATTATTAATCGATTTTGACTTTAATATAAAATAATATTTTGAAGTATTCCTAAGGTGCCCCTCTCCTCCCTTATAAAAGGACACCTCCTCCCCCTCCTCCTCACACCAATTTGAGCACTCAAGCTCGGCCAAACCCTGCCAAAATATCTTCTCCACTTCCCTAGAAACATCATAGAGGTTCTGGTCTTCCTCAAAGACCAATTTTAGTGCCCTAAGAGGAGGTCTCAAAGAGGCACTTCAAAGAAGAGGAGGTTCGGACACATACGAAGCAAATCGGACCTAAGGTAAGGGAAATATCACAATCTCATTTTTATTCGAGATTGTTTATACTTTGTTATTTACTGGGGTGTATTTTATCATCCACATCCATGTTTCATCAATATGTAATATTATTTCCATCCACCTACAATTGTTTAAATCCATTTTTACCCTTCGGTGAGTTTTTAGTAATATGTATAAAAGGAATCTTTTGTCGTCTTTCGTACGAGGTACTTTTTGAATTTTCCGACAAAAGTACGAAGAATGTTTTTTTATACGGCATGAATGGATTTTTAAAACATTATTTCCAAGAATTTTCCTTTACAAGTATTCATGTTTATTTTTAATCAACTTCTTTTAGTTTAAAATTGTATGACATGTTAAGAAAGGAAAAGTTTTTTTGAAGTAGAAAGGATATTTTCCTCAAGAATGAAGTTCAAGTATTTTATCAAAATTATTTTCCATATAAGATAATAAAAGGGTTCTGTTTTTATCCCTTTTATTACATGGATTTGATTATGTTGTGATGGAAATATTTTTTATGAATTCCTTTATCTTATATGAATTGTTTTATGATGTCATGTTGTTTAAGAATCCCATTTTTATTACATGGGTTACGCTATGATGTATGGTTTATGATTTTGTGGCACACATAAGAAAGGATTCATTATCAGATGGGTGGGACCTATATCTCCCTCCAATGCATTGGGTTAAGATTTTATATCTCATGAGATAGACATGGCTGGAATGGTAGGTTATACCGGTTCAGTGAAACAGGACTGAAACGAGGGTTACTCGATTCAGAAAGGGACTTTGTCCACTAAGATAGTCTTGGTAATGAGTCTTGACTAACAAGAAATGATTCTCTATGATTATGTTTGAATGCCACAAAGTTTCAGGTTTTAAGTTATGATTATTGTGATTACATTTCACTGCCATGATTTATCCCATGTTATGAAATTATGATCTCTTTTTCAGGTTAAGATTTCCAAAAGTTATGTGCTTATATATATGATGTGATTGATATTTCTTTTGTTTACCCTTACTGAGCATTCGATCTCACCCTTTTATGTTTTCTTTTCCCCAGGATATAAAGAAAGGTTTTAGGTATAAAAAAAAGGAAGATCTTTATGGGAGATATTGAAGATCTTTCACCACGATTAGAAGATTACGTTCCGAGTTTCCAAAGACACTAAACTATTACGATCCTTGTGTGTGTGTTTTTGTTATGTACTAATTATTCCGCAAATGTAATGTAATGTCCATGTACGTCAAGCTTCGGGTCTCTACATTTACCGAAGATGTTTAGGTACTACCTCCATGATGATATATAGAATTATGCATTGACATGCTCCCTAGGACCACACAAATATATTCTACGACATATCAGATGGGCCCTACTGAGATCTAGTAGCTGAGGGTATAATTAGAGGAATCTCGAGAGAATGATTTTATCATACCTAGTGTATCCCCTTGTTCAGTTATGGTTTTCTTCATGATAAATGTGGAGGGTGATTATGACTTTGTATTGATTATATTCACCAGAACTAGGCCATGATAAAGAAAAAGTACCCCTTTTCACGGATTGAAGACCTCTTTGACCTATTGTAATGCACATGTTGGTTCTTGAAGATCCATCTCAGACCTGACTACAAATAGTTGAGGGTTTGTGAGGCCAATATTCTGAATATGGAATTCCAATATCTCTACATACAATATGAGTTCCTAGTGATTCTTTTTTATGTGAAAACGACTATGATGAACTGGATCATTCAGCCATACATGGACCAATTTGTGGTTATCTTCATTGATGACATACTCATCTACACTACATCATAAGAGGAGCATATATATCATCCGAGGATGGTCCTAGACTTATTTAGATATCCATAACTTTGTGGTAAACTCTAAAAGTGTTATTTTTAGATTAGTGAGTTTCAATTTTAAGGGAATTTTATTTTTGATCATAGATTAGCTATGCACTTGAAAAGTATTGATGTAGTTCTTTCTTTGAATCCACCAGATATCATGTCATATGTGCGTATATTTTATGTCTTGGCAGCGTAATACAAGAGGTTCATACATGGAATTTCAAGAGGAACATCACCATTGACTTCCCTGAAGCTGAAAGGGCATTATTTTATCTAGAACGATAAGTTTAAGGGATCCTTAAAGGTGTTGTCGATAAGGATGACCAGTAATCCCTTATTAAGACTACCATAAGTTCTCATGGAGTATATATTTTTTATTTCTCTAGAGCTGGGCTCAACTTCATGTTAATGCACAAGTGGGTAGTGATCGCATATGGGCCAAGGAAACTGAGTACCCACAAGCATAACTATGCAACACATGATCTACAATTGGTTGTGGTGGTCTTATCTCTGACCATTCGGAGGCACTATCTTCTTGGAGAGCATTTTTTTGTTTAATCAGACAACTCGATTCTCTAGAATATATTCATTCAGAGATATATTATCCTTCTATAGAGGTGTTGTTAGGAGTTACTACAATACTACGACTTTGAGATAATATATAATACTGGGAAGGGAAATGTTTTGGATTATTCCCATGGTAGGAATTCACACCCTTTCTTGGTAGAGTATGTGTCTAAGGATTTGGCTTCATTGTAGCTAACACAGATGGAGGACAGGGGTATAACATTTTTTTAGTTAATGGTTGCGACTCCACCAATTGTCCATCATGTGATAGAGACCCTTTTGAGAGACATTAACTGTGAGGTTCTTCATTACCTGATATCCTAAGGGGGTTCAATAGATGGATATTTTGAAGGAGGGGATTATATTATAATTTTTAAAGGATAGATGATGGTTATGATTGTGATGTTATAAGAGGATAAAAATTTGTTTTACACATCCCCTTTTTCAATAAATTCTAGTGTGGAAAATATTTACAAGGACTATCAACATCAGTTTTGGTGGGTTGGAATGAGATAATGAGTAGCTGAGTTCATCTCTTGGTGTCTGAGATTTCAATAGGTAAAGTCTAAGAACTAGGTTCTAGAAGGATTGGAACAAAATATTAGGATCTTGAAGTGGAAATGGGATGAAATTTACAAGTTAATTATGATAGGGCTTCAATGGACATTGAGATTCCATGATTTCATCTTAGTTATTTTTATTGAATCACAAATTCAAAAAAATTCCTTGCTATCTTGGAGAATATTTTAATGAAGGGTTTGGGAGAGTTGTAGGTACAAGATATTGTTTGACTCCATGGGGTACCCTTGATGATTGTCTTTGATCATGATGTTCATTTTTTGTCATGTCATGACTTGACTCAATGGGGTTCGATCCGTGACTCCCCAAGCCCGCCTCTAATAAGACGTGGGTTGGCGACTAGAGCCGAGTAGGATGTCACACACATGGGATGCCTTATCCTAATGAACCTATACACCCACACACCCACATAAAACTCCATGAAAGAGTGCAGAGATATATAGAAAAACTGAAAATAAATTCATGCATACATCTAACCCAAACCAGTGTACAACAGAATTATAGAAAGGGAAAATACAGGGCCAACCAGAAGAAAAACAGTAAAAGTGTCCAACCTACACTGAAGGAGGGGATCACTATCAAACACCTTTTGGTAAACTCCTCATCCAAGATCTAGTGGAAACACTAGTTAGTCTAGCTATAATGCTCTGCCTTCTTGGGGTCCTAATAGGACTCCGTCGAAGAACTTTTAGTCGTCACAAAACAAAATACATGTATGGGAAAATCTTATGTAGGGGTGAGTATAAGAATACTTAGTTGGAACCCCAAAACCCTGAAAGAAAATGGAGAAACTGATAGGAATTAGTTAACTCAACCCATCATGAGGGAACCCCAATGAGAGAGAAAATTTATCTTGAGACTATCTCCAGCAATACCCAACTAGTCAGCTCGACGTCCCTAGCATGTCAATGAAACGATACATACCACAGGGACTTCCAGAACAAACCCAGATATGATCAGATCCATCACCAAGTCTCATGGACCTAACCATAGACTGTCCATGATAAACAACTTGAGGTTACAAAGCAATAATTTCACAGTCTGATGAGGTACCGACCTCATGATAGAAATAAGAGACAAACCATCCCTGATAGCTTGCAAAAAGAAAGGGGGGGGGGATCAAAAGCTCGAAATCGATGAAACAACCTCACCATAATAGATGGAAATCAACTGAGATATGCCACTCCATTGGTAAAACGAACAAACAAAACACCTAACCAACCCTCGAGATACCTGTTATCAAGGAAGTAATCGACAGATAGTGACATGGAAGTAATCACCCGATGACTACACTACCTCCAACTCCACAGGTGGGGGATCGAACCCAATGTCTGCTGGGGGACGCTAAAACCCTATCTGAAAAACCAAACATAGAAATGGGTATCACATAACAACCTAAATATAAAACAACATATCACACAGAGGATCTATGCCTAAGCAGTGTTGGTCACGCTGATACTGAGAACTCCATGGAGGAAAAAGTCAAAATCTTGATCTGAAACCCTAGAGATCATATATCTCAGATTGGGGATCATCACCCAAGTACTATTGGTCATGATAATACCACAAACCCCATCTGGTAACTCATGTAAATTCACTATAGAAATCTAAAAGAGAAGATATCGATATATAGCTAGAGGGTCAGATCATAGGTCTCACTGGGGATCTATCCCCTACTGAAACATCCTAGGTAGAGGATCAATACCTTTATAAATATTTGTCACAATGATTTAGATAAATCCACCAGTAAAACAAGAAGGGATGTGAGGATCATGTTGGGCCTCTTAGGGAAACACATGCTCCAAATTCGTTGAGTCTGCTATCAAAGAGGACTGAGACAACTCACTCAAAAAAGAATTAATGCACCCGCACTGCACATACAAAAAGCAATCGAAGAGGGGTCATAGTCCAGTGAAGGGGACATGATACCAAAACCCTCATAGTAGATGAAGATGTGTTACAATCCAATGAAGGGTATGTGATACAAAAAACCCTTGTAGCTAATGAACTAGGGGGACCCACTCAACCCAACTGATTGAAACATCACCATCTGAGTCTAGGGGAAACCACACAACCCAGCTAATAGTAACATCGCCCAAGTTACTAGGGGAACCCACTAAACCAAGATAGTAAACACCACTAACCTAAGAAACCCACATGACATCACCGACACACCATGTCTCCTAGTCCCAAACCATGGAAACTATCATATTCTACGTGGAAACTTATACAGGAGAGGATATTTACTCATCTGAAATGGACAACTGGTGAAAATGTACTATTCACTATAACAAGACTAAGTGGGCCCCATGACTCGATCCTAGAACACATAAAATGGATCAAGATGTTAAGATTCTCTTGAAAAAACACGCAGGATCGACTACTCACTCATCCAAAACGGACACCTGGTGAAAAATGGGCATTTTGCTGCAAACACCCAGAATGAGCCTTGTGGGACCCACATCCTGATTTTGGATTAAGCACCTGAAATTTATCTAAAAACATATTCCTTATCAATAGGTTCACAATGCCACTAACGATGCATCAATCAGACGTTGGATGCAAGAGATACGTCCGATATATGATTCACCAAATAATAATAATATGATAATAATATTATTATTTTTGGATGTTTTTTGCCACTGAGCATTGAGATTGACACAAAAATTTCTCCTACTAGTCTCAAAAGTCCATACTTGAAGCAATAGTCTCGTGGCTACAGACGACATGCGAAACATACCTTTGTATTACAACTTATAGGGGTTTAAAGAACCCCCAGGCGGAACTGGGCTAGACTGGCCCACTCCAACCAGTCCACCCCAGTTGGGATGGCCCGCTATGGCCAGCCTGTATCACTCATCTAGACCCCATCCATCTCCTCCATCCCATGCCAACAGCCCAATCTGAACCATGACCCTCCAGTCCGCGCTGAACCCAAACCGTCTCCCAGTCGGTCATTGGCCTTTGCACCGTAGGTGCGCTGTGCGCCCACTGACTCTCCACCACCTTAGCCCACTCTGGACACAACCACCGTGCTACTCAGTGGCTCCTCCATCTGATCCAACACCACCCCAGTGGCTGCTGTTGGCCTCTACGAACCTCTATATGCCGACGGACCTTCCACGGTCCGTCAAGGTCATCTCGATACTCCAAAATCGAATTCGAGACGATTTCCAAGATCCTTGTGACGAGATCTTCACAGATGCGGTGAAAAATAAAACAGAAATGAAAAATAAATAGGATTGGGGATTTAAAACTCAAACTGACAGCCACTTGGTGAAACACTGACACTTCTATACCAGATCTGTGCTCCGAAACTGCTGCTGCACGATCCGAGAGTGATCATTGCCAAGATCTGAGTCCGACGACACCTCATTCTTCGATTTCTGTCAGTTCATCATCGAATGAGGAAGGAGGGGGGTTCTTATGTCATTCGCACGAGGGATAGGATAGGTGTGAGGATAGTTGTTTTTATTTTTAATAAAAAATATCTTCTCAACACCCCAGCCCAACCCACCTCTGACCCGATACCCGACGCATACTAATTTTTTTACGCCTAGGGTAATCATATAATTATGAACTCAACCGTGGGATCATAATTTCGATCCAAGACTTAGTTCTAGAGATATTAGATCTAGAATAAAAAATAAATAAATTTAATTTATTTATGGAAATTTCCTCAAATAATTTTTTTACAGCAGGCCCGTGACTGCAAAAGTTATACCCCACCTAGGGTAAACGCCATACTCCAGACTCAATCGTGGCCTCATATATATGATCCAAGATAACTTTTGAGAGATAAAAAATCTACACCATGAACATAGTATAAAAATACTTAATATTTATATAAAATTAATTCTGGGCACACCGGTCCTTGGAATCACATTCCGTCTCAATGCCTAACTCTGGAATTATTTGTAGGAATATTCCAAAGTCTGAGAGGGCCTAAACTCGAGTACTAAATTCTCCATACCTTAAGGCTTTTCATTCTTGAAAAGAAAAATACTAGGAACGAGGGATAGTACCTGAACTCTCCACTGGGACTCCCATTTTAGCGAGCTCACTATAGGTTCCTATGCTGTAACCAACACACACTAAGAATAACCGCAATGCCAACACACTGCCAAGGTAAAGAACACCTCATCACCCCATCTCACCATGTGACTGGTACCAACATCAAACCTCTAAAACTTGATGTACAACCCACCTTAAGGAAACTACATCACCCACTAGATATCCCATCATGCAAGACCTTGCAACAAAATCACAACACCTCAAGGAAACGGTCTCCTCCATCTGGAGAACAAACAGGATCACCCTACTATACACTTTGTGTCTTACAAGCCCTTAAGAAACCACATCCAATGCACAAAACCAACCTTAAACTCATAGTTTGAACAAAATCATCCTCCGTACGTTGACCCTATCTACTTTGGGAAGCACTGACTTGCCCACATAGTTTTTGACCGCATTACATAAATGCATATTGATGGGGGAAGGATCCCTCTCCCTCGTATATTCGAAGCTACATCAAAAAACACCAACCCAAGGCATTTCCAATATTTATCTCTAACTACTAACCAAAACCCTAATGTAGAACCCTCCAAGTGTACTGTTATGGAAAAATATTGAATAAATCCAAGACACACCACAGTTAAAGAGTATATCTGGGGAGATGACTCAAGAAGGACATGAGAAACCCAAAACCAGTCCTATATGATGCATGTACCCTTATTCCCCTATGACAAGTGTCCTAATTCATAGAGTAGAAAAGAATAATATCATAGCCTTGGTGTATGGATACGTTAGCTGCTGCACCAACACTGGAGTCCCTGGCCTGAAATCCGAACTCAAAACATCCTAACACTGATGCTATGAAACCCGAACCAAAATCACAACTAGACCAGATACAATCTGAGGTCCCAATGGTGGAACATCCTCTATTAAAACTCTGTCATGACCTGACCCAATGGGGCTCGAGCCGTGACTCCCCAAGCCCAACATCAATAGGCCAGGGGCTGGCGACTAGCACCGAGTAGGCTGTCACACACATGAGAGACCTTAGCATAACATACCTATACACATGCATCCACATACACCTCCATGAAATAGTGTAGATATATATACAAAAACTGAAAAGAAACACATGCATACATCTATCCCAAACTAGAGTACAATAGAAGTATACAAATGGAAAATAAAGGGCCCACCAAAAGAAAAACTACAAAAACATCCAACCTGTTGTAAAGGAGGGGATCACTATTAAGAACCTGTCGATAAAATACTCATCCAAGATCTAATGGAAACCCTGGTTAGTCTAGCTACAACACTCTACCTACTTTGGGTACTACCAGGACTCCATCGAAGGACCTATGGTTTTCACAAGACACACGACATGTGTGGTAAAATCCCATGCAGTGGTGAGTATAAGAATACTCTATAGGTGCCCCCAAAACACCAAAATAAAATGGAGAAACTGATAGGCATTAGTTAACTCAACCCAGCCTGAGGGAACCCAAATGAGAGAGAAACTCTATCTAGAGACCATATTCGACAATACCTGAATAGTCAGCTCGACGTCCTTGGAAGGTCAACGAAATGACACATATCAAGGTGACTCCCAGAACGTACCCAAATATATTTAGATCCATAGCCAAGTCTCATTACCCTGACCATATACTATCCACGATATAAAATTGAAGGTTCCAAAGAAACAATTGCATGGTATCATGAGGTACAGACCTCATAGAAAACAATAAGAGACAAGCCATCCTTGATTGCTCACAAAACGAATGGGGACAAGCATTGATAGCTCAAAGTAGTTGAGCCAACCTCACCATCCAAGATTTCAATCAATTGAGAGATTCCACTCCATCAGAAAAATGAAAAAATGTCACACCCATCCTACCCTCAAGATACCCTTCTGCAAGGGCATGCTTGATGGAAAACGTCATGATAGAAGTTCCCCAGTGACTACACTACCTCTAACTCCTCAGGTAGGGGTATCACGTGACAAACCAAATCTGGAATGAACCGTCTCATAGAGGATCAACACCCAAGTAGTGTTGGCCACGCTAATAATGAGAACTCCACCAAGGAAAATGTCATGATCTTGATCCGACACCCTAGAGATCATATCGATCAGATATGGGATCATCGTCTGAGTAGTGTCGGTCACAAAGATACCAAAAAAACCCATCTCTAAACTCATGTAAACATGCCATAGAAAGATAAAAGAGTAGGTATCGATACACAACTAGAGGGTTAGCTCATAGGGCTCACTTATGCTTGATTTCCTACTGAAAAATCCTGGGTAGAGGATCAATGCCCGTGTAAATATTGGTCACACCGATTCTGAGAAATCCACTAGGGAAACACAAAGGTATGTAAGGATCATGCTGGGACACTTGGGGTGACACATTCTCCAAATCCACTGAGTTTTTTGTCGAAGTGGACTGAGACAACTCACTCTAGAAAGTGGGAACACACCTACACTACACATACACAAAGCAACCGAAGAGGGGTTACAATCCGGTGAACTGAACGTGATACAAAAACCCTCATAGTAGACAAAGAAGGTTCACAGTCTAGTGAAGGGGGGATGATAACAAATACTATCATAGATAAAGGACTAGGGGGACCCACACAACCCAGTTGATCGAAACATCACCATCCGAGTCGAGGGGGAACCACTCAACCCAGCTAGTGATAACATAACCAAAGTGACTAGGGGAAACCACTCAACCCAGCTAGTCAATGTATACAACCCAAGTGACCCACATGACATCTCCTACACACCATGTATCCTAGGCTCAAACTATGGCCAACATCTCATTCTATGCAGAAAAAACATAATAGAGAGTCTATTTACTCACCCAAAATGGACAACTGGTGAAAAAGGTACTACTCACCATAACAATTCTGAGTGGGCACCATTCCTCGATGTCAGAACACATAGAATGGATCAAGCCATTGCAATGCTCTCATAAACACACATGGGATCAACTACTCACTCATCCTAAACAGACACCTAGTGAAAAAAGAAAAATTTCGACACAAATGCCCAGAACGGGCCTCATGGGGCCCACACTCCAATTTCGGATGAAGCACCCAAAATTTATCTATAAAATTACATATTAACATCATGTTCCCAATGCTATTGATGGTGCATCAATCAGACATCGGGCGCATGGGATACGTCTGATACAATATTCGCAAAATATTTATATTATTATTTTTGGACATTCTGTGCCAAAAAGAATTGAGCCAAAAAAAGTTCTCTAACTAGTTTCAAAAGGTCCACCTTGAATAAAGGGTCACGTGGCTATAGACGACACACGAAATGGAACCCCTAATTGTAACTTACATGGGTTTAAAGAAACCCCAGGCGGAATTGGGCTGGACCAGCCCGCTTTGGCCAATCCACCCCACTTGGGCCAGCCCGCTCCGGCCGACCTGAATTGTTCATCCAGACCATGGACCAGGTCGCTCAGCTGGACTGCTGCCTAGCCGCACTGTCCCCCGCCAACGACTAGGTCTGAACTATGGCCCGCCGGCCCACGCCGACCCTGTACCAGCTCTCAGCCGGTCACCGGCATCCACAACGCGTGCACGCCTCTACAATGGACCACTTCAGCAACATACACCATGCTACTAAGTGGATCCATTTACTGAGTCACCGCTACCCTGGCGGCTTCCTCCGTTGCCGCTGGTGGTGGCTACCACTGACCGCCGGGGTTACCTCATTGCTCCAAAATAGAATCTGAGACTAGTTCTGAGCTCCACGTGGCAAGATCTTTAAAAATGTAGTGAAAAATTAAAAAAAAACATAGCGTAAATGGGGTTGAGGATTTAAAACTCAAAAAACATACCTCTTGGAAAAACACCGATGCTTCTACACCTGATCTACTCTCCGAAGCTACTACTGCACGATCCGGAAGATATCACTACCATGATTTGAGTTCGAAAACACCACTTTCTTCAATTTCCACCGATTCATCATTGAAGGAATAAGGAGGGGGATTCCTACATCATGCACACCATTGATATGAGAGGGCTGAGGATATATTTTTTATTTTTAATAAAACAAATATCCGCTTAACACCCCGTTCTGACCCGCCTCCAACCCAAAACCCAGTGCTGACTAAAATTATGTCGTGCCTAGGGTAAACATAACATTTTGAACTCCAATTTGGGATATGAATTTTTATTAGTGACTCCATTATAGAGTTATTCAATCTGGCATCCAAAATAAATTAATTTAATTTATTTATGGAAACACCATCGAATACTTTTTTTACAACAGGCCTGTGCCTGCAAAAGTTATACCCCACCTAGGGTAAACTCTGTGTTCCAGACTCAACCATGGCCTCATATTTCTGATCTGAGCTACCGTTTGAAAGATAAATCATCTATTCCATGTGAATAATTTAAAAATACTTAATATTTTTATAAAATTAATTCTGAGCACATCGGGCCTCGGAATTGCATGCCGTCTCAGCTCCTAACTCTGTAATTATTCATAAGAACATTCCAAAGTCTGATAAGGCCAAAACCCATGTTTCTAAATTTCAAGGTTGAGTAGAGGCCTACAAAAGGAATTTTAGGCCTAGTTGAGGATGATTACAATGTTTCAACCCCGTACAGATGGGAATACCAAGAAATCTATCCAGGTATTGGTGGATACTCTAATATCCTACATGTTTCTTCCATCAAAAGTTGGGAGGATCACTTTCCATTGGTAGAGTTTTCCTATAATAACATCTATCACTTTATGATAAGCAACGATAATTTCAATGATATGTATGGGAGACCCTATATGTCACCCATGTGAGATACTAGGATTAGTGATTCATCTCTATTTAGGCCATAGATGGTGTAGGCGATGATAGATATGGTTTAGGTGATCAATGATCATTTTAGAATAGCCTAAATCAGGTAGAAATTATACATAGATTGACATCATAGGCTGTTGGAGTTCAAGAATAAACACTAAGTTTTCTTGAGTGTCTTATCATGGTGAGGAATGCATAGGTTTATCCTAGGATTAAATCTATTTCCAAGGTTTATTGGGCCTATTGAGATCCTATGAAGGTTTAGTGAGGTTTCCTATGACACAGACTTATCCCTAAAGTTATAGAAGGAGAATGATGTCTTCCATTTTCCATAGCTAAAGAGTTACTTGAATGATACTATGAAAATTATTGACTGGGATGATATAAAAATCATGGATGGATAATCCTTTAAGGAGTAGTCAGTGGTGATAAAGGAATGACAAGATAAGATCCTATGAAATCATACCATTTCCTTGGTTCATGTGTTGTGGTAGCACAATAGCATGCAAGAGAGATTCTGGGAGAAATAGAGAAGATGTTTTCTTAGTTTCTACTCTATTTTGTTTCTATTTTTCTTTTTGGGTTGAAAATATTTGAATGAGTGGGGAATGTAGTGTCCATATTTATTAATTTTAGGAATTTAAAATATATTAAGTAATTTTTTAGAGCCCGACATTGAGACAGTGCATGATTATGAGATCTAGTGAGCCTGTTATTAATATTATAAAAATATTAAAAATTATAATATTGTAAGAACCTGGTTCTTATTCGTGAGGTACATGTTTATTCTTTTCCTTTTTCCTTAAGTGTTTTTGAGAAAATAAGAAAAATGTGGAAAAATCCAAAATCTTATGACTACACGCCGTGTACTTTTCCACACGCCATGTACTTTGGCCGTGTGGGATGGGTACACAGGGCGTGTAGACCTGTCGGCAATGAAGGGTGTAAAAACTGACTAAATGCCATGTATGGGGTATTTACATGCTGTGTATTTAGTCGGAAGGTGAACTGTAAGGAAGTGGAGGCAGCCGCCAGTGGAGTGAGAGTACACACCATGTAATCATGAAAATACGTCATGTACTCATGTCGACAGATGAACAATTCGACGGTGGAAAAAGTGGCCACCAGAGGAACAGTTAAATGAGAAAAGTACACGCCGTGTACTTGAGAGTAGACACCGTGTAGTTTGTTTTTTTCACTTAAAATGGGCAGTAGCCTCCTCTGTTCACAGAGGAAGCTTAGAATGCCAGAGGAGCTCGGAAGGATGACCGAACCTTGGAGGATCAACCGATCATGCACCGGGAATCCGTTTCCGCTTCCGTCAATCACGTTGGGACCATACAGGTAAGACCTCCCCTCTCATTGAACTGTTCTTACCAATTATTCCTCAAAAATAATTTATTTAAGTTTGAATAGGAATTATTTTATCCCAGATCTACATTGTTCCAGAACGATTCGGGAGGCGTCGTTCACATATAATGATCAGAGACGATCGAGGTAGGTGGTATGATGTTTAAATTACAACTGCTATGTGATTTTGTGTACCATTGTGCTACAAGCCCATGTTTTGAGTGTCGTATGGTTGAATCCATTGCTGTAAAGATATCAATAATTGTATAGATAATATAATGATAAGTTTAAACTGCTGTTTGGGATCACTGCTTGGATCTAGGACCACCCCGGGGGTGAATTCCCCTATTTAGCCATTTGGCCAGAATACCCGAGGGTATGCCATGATTATATTGTGAATTTCATTTTCCTTGAGAGGAATTGTATGTAAATTTCTTGCTTATGTGTTGGGCTCGGCCCGGTTACTTTCTTAGCCTATGGGAAATGTTTCTTTTAGCCTGAGGGAAGTGTTTCCTTTAGCCTGAGGGAAGTGGTTCTTTTAGCATGAGGGAAATATTCATTATGATTATGGGCAATAGATTCTATGCTTATGGGTGACACTTTGTATGCCTGAGGGAAATATTCGTTTTGCCTGCGGGGAATCACCTACAGGTTTCAATTCTGGTTACTTGAGGGTAAGTAGGGTATGTATGAGGATGGTGTTATCAAGAATACTCATCGTGGTGATTTTTATATGTTATACCTTCCAAGTTAAAGCATGATATTGGAATGGTTAAATGAATAATAAAATGGAAATATAACTGGTAAATTTAGTTACTTTTGATTACTTCTTAGTTTGTTACATTTACTGCTGCACATAGCTGTTGCACATTTTCACTGATAGTAGGGAACAAGCCTTTGGTGGATGCCTACTAGGATTTATTTCTCATACCCTGTTTGGGTCATGTCTTTGGACCAAATAGATTACATTTTTGCAGGTGTGGACAGGGGAGATGGTCCCTATACATGTACATGATTGTAGTTGAGGAGTAGGAGAGCATGGGACCGAGCATAGGCTTGTGATACTGCTGCGTTCTGTTTACTCTGCTTTGTTTTGTTTGGATGTACCTTGTATTTTGAGTTTTTTTTATTGTTTTGCAGTGTATCCTGTTCTGAATCCTTTCATAGAACTAGTGACATGCTGCATCTTTATATATATGACTGCTGATTATCTTTTACTTCATTTGTTCATTTCAGTTGTGTACTGTCTACTACTTCCGTTGTTGCATGTCATTTATCTTTTCTGCTGCACTACACTTTGACAAATGAGGGAATAGTTTCCCCACTATCAGACCTGGGCTCTCGCTGATAGTCAGTACCCTCTGGAATTTGGGGAAATGTGCTTGAGGTCATGTGACCAACCGGGTTTGGGGCACCCGTTGAGTGGCTTCCAGATCCGGGACGTTACAAAGTGGTATCAAAGGAGTTATTTTATTTGACTTACTATTTGGAGCCTTAGTCAGGGATAGGACGGAAATGGTAGTTGGTAATAAGTTGTTCTCGGGAGTAGCTAACCCGTGTACAGGGAAAATCTAGTCTACCTCGGTTATTGCAATTTTTCTGATTTTGCAATTTTATAGTTGATTTGATTTTCACCGTTGGGTGGCGCACTTGTGGTGTGTTGTTTAGATTTTATAAATGGGTTCTATTTAGTCGCAACCCGATGAGATTAGGATATTCCATCTCATGGATCAATTAGGAACATGCTAGAAATCACATTTCATGCATTCTTCCATGCCATGTAGGTGCATTAGAAATTGCATGTTGTTGTAATAATTGTTGTGCTAGAAAAGCATGGTATTGTGATAGCTGCTTTGATAAATACCTGCTATTTGATAGGGAATTTTTGTGTGAGGCTGATAAAATAAATGCCAAACTTTGGTTCTTGATGAGTATGGGCCCTCATTGACCGGAATTTGGTGGATCATTTACTGTTTATCTTGTTATAACACACATAAGATGCCAAACATTGATTCGCGGGGAGCACATATCGGAATTTGGAACTTAGGTGTTGTCTTCAGTGTTTTTCTGGGTTCTGGAGTAGTTTCTAAGGCTTGTTGTCCAGAAAAATCCATAATACACACCGTGTAGTTATGACTACATGTCCTGTATTCTTCTGTTCAGGAGGAAGACAATTTTTTTTGAGTACACACCGTGTACCCTAAGTACATGCCATGTAGTAGCTACCCGTGTCATAGTCCGTGTGGGCAGAGACATGGGATGGGTATGTTCTAGAGGGAACACGCTGTGTAGTTATTTCACATGCCGTGTTGTGTGGACCTTGTGTCCGCCCATGTAACTAAAAACACTGACGGAGGAAATCTTTTCTTGTACACGCCGTGTCAATGATGAACACGCCATGTAGTGTGACCTGGGGACCCAGCCGTGTAACTAACAGACATGGGTCGGTGTTACCTCTTCTAGAACATGCTGTGTACCTATGGGACACGCTGTGTAGTCTTGACCGGGGAAAGACTGTGTGGACCTGGCCGTGTGGCTGGAAAGGCAGAGTGGTGTATACACCGTGTGCAGGTGTAACATGCTTTGTAGTGTTAGCCGAGTAGCCGACCGTGTCACTAACAACATAGGCAGTTGGAATTTAAGTCATAGATGCCGTGTCTCACTAGATCACACCGTGTAGTCTGAGCTGTGCACCCGGCCGTGTGGCGGACAACACGGGTCGGTTAAGCTCGTTCCATACACGCAGTGTAGATTTTATACACGCCGTGTAGTTTTGTTTAAAGGAGATCTGTGTGGCTAATCCGTGTAGAGGGACTCAAGTAGGGATGAAAATTTACATATACACCGTGTGTATGGACAACACACTGTGTTTTTGGGGTGTTATATGACCATTTTTGGTAGAGTACACGCCCATGTGAAAGACTTGAGGAAACATGCAGTGTAGTTATTATACACACAATGTAGTCTTGCTTTGTAAAACTTGAAAGTTTTGTTTTCCTTTTTCCCTTCTTACACTCCTTGTTTTCAGTCCTTGATAAAATCTTGGTCTAAGGTGTGAGTTTGACCTTGTAGAGTCATGCCACCGAGACAACCTCGAGTTATTCGCCAGGAGAGTAGCAATGAGTATACTCCAGATATGGTAGGCCATGGGCTACTAATGGATCCTCCAGTAGAGCCAGATGCGGCACCCACCGTTATACTGAACACAGGCGTGGATGCGTAGTTATGTGGAGGCTTCATGCGGTTCATGCATACCATCCAGGGAGCACCACATGCCGCCACATCTATGGCAGAGCTCACTCATATCTTCCAGCAGCAGCATCTGCCTACATTTTTATGGGATGGCGGACCGTAGGCTGCGGAGTTACGGCTGGATTCGATGCAGATAATTTTTGAGCATCTTGAGACGCCTCCAGGGTGGAGGGTCAAGCTCGCGACTTATATTCTTCATTATTCCGCCAAGAGGTGGTGGTATGTTACCACCCAGTCTGAGCATCACCGCGACATGGCATGGGAAATTTTTTTGGCAGCTTTCTATGAATTCTTCTTCCCCGAGACGCTGAGGGCATATCGAGCTCGAGAGTTCATGAATCTGCAGCAAGGTTCCATGTCAGTGATGGATTATTCTGCTCGATTCACCGAGCTTCAGTGTTTTTCACCCGTTTTAGTGGGTGAAGAGACGTTGAGGGATAGCCGCTTTGAGGATGGTCTTCGATATGACATATGAGCTTTGGTGAATGTTTTCAGGTTGCCTACAATGCATGCTATTGTGAACCAGGCATTGATTACTGAGCGGAATCTGCAGGAAGCTAGTGGTGTGAGCCAGGGCAGTTCGACACCAGTGTCGGGTACTATTTTTACTGACAAGAGGAAGAGGTAGATGAGTTTCTCTCATGGTGGTAGTACTAGTCAGTAGAAATCTTTAGGTGGCCAGGTTATTTTCTACCAGTGTAGTAGAGAGGGGCATAAGAGACCTCAGTGTCATTGAGACCCAGTGGAGTGCCGAGTTTGCGGCAAGATGGTTCATCTGCAGCGCTTTTGCAGGTCATTCCCACCAGTGGCTAGTGAGAGGGGTTCTGTACAAACTCCACGTGTGGGAGCAGGACCAACAACTTCTTACTAGTCGGGAAACTGGGACACGTCAGGACGTACTGGAAGAGGTGGTGGTCATGGCCCTGGTAGGTAGATACCAGAATCTCAAAGGCAACAGGGCAGGACAACTCAGGGTAGCCAGGATATGTCATAGGGCTGCGGCACTGGGTAGACATATGCAGTGGAATAGACCCAACAGGAGTAGGATCCCAGACCTTCTATTGTCATAGGTAACATTCTAGTACCTTCTGTTTTATATTCTACACTTTTCGATATGGGTGCTACACATAGCTTTATATCTGTTCCCATTGTGGAGAGCCTTGGCCTCTGTGTTTCTTCTTCTTCTAATGTTATGACTCTATACACTCCGTTGGGGACTAGAACGACTGGTGTACGTCAGTGCAGGGAGTTCCCCCTAGAGGTTAGTGGGTGTCACTTTCTATGAGACCTCTATGTCTTAGAGATGACAAATTATGATGTGATTCTCAGGATGGACTAGTTGGTACCCTTCTGAGCCTTTGTGGATTGCTATCGTCGCAGGGTGAGTTTCACGAGAGGGTGGAGAGTTTCTATACAAAGGTGAATGGGATGTCTATACGAGCCAAGTGGGTTCTGATCATCGTGGGCGAGATGGTGTGATGGCCCAGATTGTGAGTTTATATCTGGATGATCAGGGGACTTGTCAGAAGGATTCCCCTCCAGTAGTTAATCATTTTAGGGATTTCTTCCCTGACGACTTTTCAGGTCTTCCTCTAGAGAGAGAGGTGGATTTCTTTATTGAGCTTGTGGAAGGAGTGGCACCGATGTCCATTCCTACTTATAGGATGTCTACAACTGAGTTGAACGAGCTAAAGAGGTAGTTAGAGGATTTGTAGGCAAAGAGTTTTATTCGACCCGATACTTCTCCTTGGGGTTCACCAATCCTTTTTGCGAAGAAGGCAGATGAAACCCTCAGACTTTGTGTGGATTATTGGAAGTTGAACCAGTTGACGATTAAGAACTGATATCCCTTGCCGAGGATCGATGATCTCTTTGATCAACTTTGAGGAGACTGAGTGTTCTCTAAGATTGACTTGAGATCCGGATATCATCAGTTATGCATTAGACCATCAGATATACTACTCACAGCTTTTCGGAACAAATATGGTCTATATGAGTACTTGGTTATGCCGTTCGACCTCATGAATGTGCCAACCGTTTTCATGGATCTTATGAATCATGTGTTCCACCCTTATCTAGACTCTTTTGTGGTAGTCTTCATGGATGACATCTTGGTGTACTCTCACAATCTACACGACCATACCACCCATCTTGAGATCATACTGAGTACACTGAGAGAGCATCGACTATATGATAAGCTCTCAAAGTGCCACTTTTGGACGGAATAGATACACTTCTTGGGTCTTATCATTTCATAGGTAGGAGTTGCAGTAGACCCAGAGAAGGTGATAGCAGTAGTGTCCTAGGAGCAACCTAAGAACATGTTTGAGATATGGAGTTTTTGGGGTTGGCTGGTTACTACAGGCGCTTTATACGAGACTTCTCTCGCTTAACAGCACCATTGACGAGGTTGACTAAGAAGGGTGTGAAGTTCGTTTGGTCAGAAGCTTGCGAGAAAACCTTTCAGGAGATGAAGGGAAGGTGGACATCAGCACCAGTCTTGATACTTACAAATTAAGGAAAGAGCTATACAGTTTACTGTGACACATCAAGTATTGGGCTGGAAGCAATGTTGATGCAGGGCGATCGAGTTTTTGCGTACCAGTCTCGGTAGTTGAGCCCACATGAGAAGAATTACCCGACGTATGATCTCAAGTTGGATGTAGTTGTTCATGCATTATGCTGTTGGAGACATTATCTATTGGGAGTACATTTTGTGGTTTTCACTAACCACAAAAGTCTAAAATATATCTTTACTCAGCGTGACTTGAACTTGAGACAACAAAGGTGGGTCGAATACCTTCAATCCTTAGACTTTGAGCTTGCCTATACACCTGGTAAAGGTAATGCAGTAGCTGATGCACTGAGCATGAGGACTCAGATACAGGAAGTGCATGAGGCCAGTGGTGAGTAGAAGCTTATGTCTTTGTTCTCTGAGATGTATTTGGAGGTTCCCGAGATTCAAGGGAAAACCTATCTTTCTTCCTTAGCTGTGACTTCTACCCTCCTGGATAGAGTGAGGATGAGAAAACTATTTGATTCAGAATGCCTAGTTATATAGGAGTCGGTGGAAAGTGAGGACCCTCCTCCTGGATGGACGATAGGCGATGATGAGGTATTGTGTTTCTATGGACGAGTGTTGGTTCCCGGGGACATATGTGAGGAGATGATGCAGGATTTTCATGCTTCATCTTGGGTAGTACATCCCGGTGTTACCAAAATGGACTGTGACTTGAGACGTCAGTATTGGTGGATAGGTATGAAGAGAGAGGTAGATAGTTTTGTTACTAGATGTTCCACCTGTCAGTAGGTGAAGGTGGAGCATTAGAGGCTAGCCCGACTGTTACAGCAGTTACCCATCCTAGAGTGGAAATGGGATGATGTCGTGATGGACTTCGTGATCGGGTTTCTGAGGTCACCTTGAGGCAATGATGCCATGTGGGTTATTTTGGACAGACTGACAAAGGTAGCTCACTTTTTTCTGATCAAGGAGACCTTCGGTGTTGACGAGATCGGGAAGTTGTATATTCGAGAGATAGTGTGTCTTAATGGGGTTCCTCATTCTATCGTTTCAGATAGGGACGCCCGCTTTACGCCTCATTTCTGGAAGAGTTTTTAGAGGGAACTGGGTACACAGGTGCTTCTGAGCACAACTTACCACCCTCAGACCGATGGAAAATTAGAGCGTACGATTCAGGTGCTTGAGGACATGCTACGTGCATGCGTCCTAGACTTTGGGGGCTCTTGGGTGAGGCACATACCCCTAGTTGAGTTTTCCTATAATAACAGTTTTCATGCAACTGTACAGATGACACCTTACGAGGATTTATATGGTAGGCCATGCCGATCACCCTTGTGCTGGTTAGAGGTAGGTGAGGCAGCTTTGCTAGGACCATGCCTTGTGCAGGAGACTTCAGAGCAGGTCCAGTTGATTTAGAAGCGGATGACTACTGCACAGTCTCATCAGAAATCTTATGCTGATCATTGCAGATGACCCTTGGAGTTCATGGTCAGGGATCAGGTTTTCTTGCGTGTTTCACCGAGGTTGGGACACAGACGGATTAGGAGACAGGGTAAACTTTCACCAAGGTATGTGGGGCCGTTTGTGATTCTGGAGATAGTCGGGCCGGTTGGCTATCAGTTGCAGTTACCACAGAGGTATCGGGACATGCACAACGTCTTCCATGTATCTCAGCTGTGCCGTTATCATTCAGACCCGTCTCATGCTTTTCAGAACGAGGAGGTTGAGCTAATGATCGATGCATCCTTTGAGTATCATCTGATTCGTATCATTGATAGGAGCACGAGGGTTCTCCGAGGCTGGTCAGTTCCTCTCGTACGAGTGCCATGTCAGCATGGCCGAGTGCAGGATGAAACCTGGGAATGAGAGGCCGACATACATGCTCATTGTCCAGAGTTGTTCTGAGCTTTATCTTCACCACCCTTGGAAGGGAAATTCGGGGACGAATTGCTTTAAGGGGGGAAGTTTGTAAGAACCTAGTTCTTATTCGTGAGGTACGAGTTTCTTCTTTTCCTTTTTTCCTTAAGTGTTTTTGAGAAAATAAGAAAAATGGGGAAAAATCCCTAATCTTGTGACTACACGCCGTGTACTTTTCCACATGCTGTGTACTTTGGCCGTGTGGGATGGGTACACAGGGCGTATAGGCCTGTCAGAAATGAAGGGTGTAAAAACTGACTACATGCCGTGTATGGGGTATTTACACGCCGTGTATTCAGTCGGTAGGTGAATAGTAAGGTGGTGGAGGCAGATGCCAGCGGAGCGATAATACATGCCGTGTAATCATGAAAACACGTCATGTACTCATGTCGGTAGATGAAAAGTTTGGCGGTGAAAAAAGTAGCTGCCAGAGGAACAGTTAAATGAGAAAAGTACACGCCGTGTAGTTTTTTTCCCACTTAAAATGGGCAGTAGCCTCCTATGTTCACAGAGGATGCTTAGAATTCTAGAGGAGCTCTAGAAGATGGATGAACCTTAGAGGATCAACCGATCACGCACCGGGAATCCGTTTCTGCTTCTGTAAATCACGTTGGGACTGTACGGGTAAGCCCTCCCCTCTCCTTGCGTTGTTCTTACCAATTCTTCCTCTAAGGGAAGTTATTTAAGTTTGAACGAGAATTATTTTATCCTAGATCTACGTCGTTCCTGAAAAATTCGGGAGGCGTCGTTCCCATATACCGATCAGAGACGATCGAGGTAGGTGGTCTGGTGTTTCAATTCCAACTGCTTTGTGTTTTGATGTACCATTGTGCTACAAGCCCATGTTTGGGGTGTTGTATGTCTGAGGCCTTTGCTGTAAAGATATATAGAATTGTATAGATAATATAATGATAAGTTTAAACTACTGTTTGGGATCACTGCTTAGATCCAGGACCACCCCAAGGGTGCATTCCTCTATTTAGCCGTTTGGACAGGATACCTGATGGTATGCCATGGTTATATTGTTCATTGCATTTTCCTTGAGGGGAACTGTGTGTAAATTGCTTGCTTATGTGTTGGGCTCAACCCGGTTACTTGCTTATCCTATGGGAAATGTTTCTTTTAGCCTGAGGGAAATGTTTTATTTAGCCCAAGGGCAGTGGTTCTTTTAGCCTGAGTGAAATAGTTGTTATTTCTGTGGGAATTATATTCTATGATTATGGGAGAAACTTCATACACCTGAGGGAAATATTCATTTTTCATGTGGGAAATCACCTGCGGGTTTTGATTCTGGTTACCTGAGGGCAAGTGGGTATGTCTGAGGATGGTGTTATCATGAATAGTCACCATGGTGATTTTTATATGTTATAACTGCCAAGTTAAAGCACGGGTTTGGCATGGTTAAATGAATAATAAAATGGAAATATAATTGATAAAGTTAGTTACTTTTGAGTACTACTTAGTTTATTTCATTTACTACTGCACACTGGTGTTGCACATTTTCACTGACATTTGGGCACAAGCCTTAGGTGGGTGCCTACTGGGATTTATTTCTCACACCCTGTTTAGGTAATGTCTTCGGACCAAACAAATTACATTTCTATAGGTTTCGATATGGGAAAGGGTCCCTATACAGGTAAATGATTGTAGTCGAGGAGTAGTAGAGCATGGGACCGAGCTTAGGCTTACGATGCTACTGCATTCTATTTACTCTGTTTTTTTTTTGTTTGGATATACCTTTTATTTTGAGTTGTATTATATTGTTTTGTAGTGTATCCTGTTCTGACTGCTTTCATAGAACTAGTGACTTGATGCATCTTTATATATATGAATGCCGATTATATTTTTCTTTAGTTTTCCATTTCAGTTGTATACTTTCTACAACTTTTGCTGTTGCATGTCATTTATCTTTTCTTCTGTGCTACACTTTGACAACTAAGGGCATGGTTTCCCCACTATCAGATCTATGCCCTCTCTTCTAGTCGGTAGCCTCGGGAATTTGGGGTAATGCGCTTGAGGTCATGTGACCAACCGGGTTTGGGCCACCCATTGAGTGGCTTCCGGATCCAGGAAATTAAAAATATCACACACATATAGTTTTAATTTTAATATGGAATAACTCTTGAATAGAGTCTCAGATGAGAAATTTAATACCACTATTAAATCTAGAACATAGATTTTACTTGAGGCATGACCAAAGGCTGATCAGCATTAGACATCCTATTGAGGAAGTCATTGTCGGTGTATTTATCTAAAATAAATATTTCTAAATATTTATTTTATTTTAAATTAACATGATCTAGTTACATATATAAATACACTAATATATAAATTCTATAGGGTTGACTTCATAAAACTTAGAATAATTGAGAGGATCCATGAGAATTATTTAGTAGAGGATCAATATCGATGGACGGTGAATGATATGATCGAGGTTGATCAAAATTTAATGAAATTATTGGGTCTTATTAATTTTTTTAGAATTCAATCACAACCAATGATCGATTATAAATCAATGTAGGGATCATTATTTTTTCTATTTCCACCATTATTTCACCTAATCAAGCATGAATTACTTCATTTCATTTCTGGCATTTTCCAATCATTAGATGAGACACAAAATTTATTTGATAGTATTTTATTCAATTTTTTACCTTTTTTTAATTTAAAAATACCCTTTTTACATCCCAATTATGTAATTTATGGATGATAGGGATTTGAAAATTATTTTTCTGCCTATTTATGTTCTTCCCACTCTTCTTTTCACGTTCCTCAACATCATCCAATGGGTTTGTGGTTCGAAATTTTTGATGTGTGTTAGAGCGTGATCAAACACATAGATTCATGGTAGTTAAATGATCAATAAATGGGATAGGGATTTTGGATGTATAGGGATGAGTTTCAGGTTTATTGTGAGACCTATATGAATCTGGGATCTGGAGCAATAATGGGAGATTGAAGTGGTGACATAGAGGATTTGTTCAGAGTTCTAGTAATAGGAATCCAGACACCTCCAAAGGATCTGGAATGAGAAAACCCATATTTGAGACCCATGATGTGTTATACTATGGAAATATAATTGGTGGTGGTGTGATGATGACACATGAAGAACTATAGGTTTCTATGAAAAAGGAAACCACATGGCATGTAGTCCAAAAACACATGCCGTGTACACCCCTGGTTGTAGTGTTAGGTTTTAATGGAAGATAAGGATCACAAGTAGTATGATAAGAACCAAATTAAGTATGACCCTCCCCAAGTGGCTATGCTATGTTTATGTTTCACGTGTCTAGGACCCCGTGCAAGAAGATTCCATGTTCTTTGAGAGTAAAAAGGTACAAACAAATACTTGAACATGGACTGGTACAAAAAAAGGTAGAGAAACATGGATTGAAGTACATATGCACAACCAAGAGCACACAAGAAGGATCTAAATGGTCAAGACATGTCGATTAATACCTTTACACACTATATAGTGCTACAAATACAACTAATCCGTGTACTGGAAAGTACAGGACTAAGAGTCCATGTGAGGTCACATGTCATGTGACCCCTGGTTCACACCGTATACATTTCTTAAGGAATTACAGCTTATGTATATCATTCATTAAGACTCATATTTTGTCCCATGAGTATCCTTTCCTGTGTGTTTTTCAATGTAGAATGTGATGGTATCCTTTGTGGTGAATTTTGATTTATTTTATGATGTGTTAGAGTGTGCCACTTCATTATGTGATACTTGATGATAGAATTGATTGGGAGGGGTTATCTGAGAGATATCAGGGTTGAAAATGCCCTGTGGAACCTGGGTTTTAGTAACCTATATTCCTCCCTATCAATTGAGTGGAACCAAGGTAGTCAAACTCGGCGAGTTTACTGTTCATGCTCAAAAGAAAACTCGTAGACTCATTGTAAACTCGTTTATAAAATATATGGACTCGGTGTAAACTCGCCCAATTGAGTAAGTAGACTCGTACCGTAGACTCATGATTTTAACTACCATGAGTGGAACCCCCTAGACATACTAGGGTTCAGGTCTACTACCATTTTTGGGGAACACCCTGACGTACTAGGATATGGTTCCTCTATCCTTTGAGTAGAACCCCCCCTGATGCACTAGGATGCAAGTACTATATTTATAAGTACTTAGTGGAATCCCCCTATCATGGTACTGTGTGGTTCCTCCATGATTTGATTGGATCCCCCCTGATGGACCTTGGGGTGGGTTCTTTACCTACCTATATTGAGAGTGTCACCCCCCTTTCATACTAAGGTGTGAGTTCTCTATTGGAGACTGTTCTCTCTTGGGATGATGTGTAGTTGTGAGTTGTAGGTCATCCACAGATATTTCTTAGATAGATATGTGAGATGTTAGGCATCGATGATAGACCTTTGGAGTCACCTAAAGACTCATCATCATAGGATGGTCTGTGAGATAGAGATCTCCATTCTCTATCATCTAGGTTTCCATTGAGAATATGTATTTTTGGGTTTAATTTACCTCTTTCTATGGGATAAGTTGAAATTTTCAATATCTATCAATTTATCTCATTGTGATTTTGGGTCATCCTATTGAGTATATTTATACTCACCCCTGCATGGGTTTTTCCCACACATATTGTGTCTTATGTAGAAGAATGACATCGCGATGGTGACATTGGTGGAGCATAGTGGTACATGGGTGAATGATCCATGTCTGGTAGTCATTCTTAGAGACTAGGAGCTAGTATTTTTCATCTTTATTACATTCTAGTTGTTTTATGGTTATGACTTCATTTCTGTTTGGGCATGTATTTTTCCGATTTACACTTTGGTTTTATACTTTCATGCTCTGATATATTCTATATAGGTATTGTATGCATGGTTTAATCAAGATATTTACATTATTTTTTTTATTATTCCTCTACATTATTTCATGGAAACAGTTAGGTGTGGGAATATAGGTAAACTAGCCAAAGGCCTCCCATTTACATTTTTCCATCTCAACACTTCTCTATAGCCCCTACCTTAATGTAGGTGGACTTGGGGTTGTGGTGGCCTGACCTTTTACTAGCCAAGTGGGCCTTGGTGGGTCAAGTCATTGCAGGAGTTTTTTAATATTTTCATGGGATTGGATATGGAAAAATTCTATTTATTCTATCTCCCTAAAAATACATGGTATATGGGATTTATAAGGTCTGATTGTAACAACTTGAGATTTTATGATATATTTATCTTTAAATAAATTTCAATGATAGCTTTATTTGAACATTTTTTAAAATAAACCAAGAAAACCAATCAAAATATTATAATGGGTAAATTATATAATTTTTGTGTTTTTCATGTAAATATTATCTTAGGATGAAATTTTTGTATTTTCATGAAAAATTGATTTTTCTATGAATTGAAAAAATAACATTTTTCATAAAACTGTTATTTAATTTAATTTAAAAGATTCCCATAATGAGTTGAATTTAATTTTAAATTAAAATTATACTCCATAATTTAGATATAATCTAATTAATTATATTTTATTCAATATTATACCTTATTTTGGTCACATTTAAATTTTGGAATTAAATACACATTTTTATAAAAAAAAATGGGTTTTTGTTGTGTTTTATGTTTTAATAATAAATAAATTTCACACAATTAAATAAATTGAGTTTGATAAATGGATTTCATATTTGGATTCCAGAGGTTCAAATTTGATATATAGGTATATTTTATTTTCTCTCTTTATGAATTGCAACATAGGTAAAAATTTTTACCTTAGTAAAGGGTAAATTGTGTAATTAAGGTGAGAGTATAATTTTATAAGGATTTAAAATATCACAAACACTATAATTTATTTTATTGGATGAGTTTATCTTGAATATTATCATCCATGTATCTAAAATATGGCCACTTAGTGCCATTTTTCTTTGATATTGGCCTTTATTTTATTTTACGAAAATAGAAAAAACAAAATGTCACACTCTGACCTGTATATCTCTATTATTTCTCAATAAAGATAAATACAGTTTATTTTTTGTTATAATTTTTTTAAATAAATATGAAATATTTTTTTATCATAATAATTTTTAAAATTTTTAATGATTGAATAAATACCTTAAATTCTTAGAGAATGCAGACATAATATTTATTCAATCAATACAAAATAAAATAAATCATTTTAAAATTATTAAAACTATAATAATATGAATGAATTTTTGGGATCAATTAATTTTATAGATACATATTACATATTAAGGATTCGTTAAAGGACTATATTTGACATCAATATTTTTATTAATGTATTTAATTTCAAATTAGCTAAATACAGTAAAAAAAGACCTTAATGATATTTAATGAAAATAATAATTTATTATTATTTTTAAATCATAAAAATATTGAAATTTGACAATGGGTAAAGGATATGATCTATAATTTCATCACCTGGAAATTTATGATACAATATTTACCTTATATGTTAAATTATAACCCATTAATATTTAAAAAGTCAATACAATAATAAAGGTTAAAATTGGTTATCTAAGGTGTTAATCCAAATGATATGGTATAAAATTAAATCTAAATATGTTAAAATATTATTGTATGATTATATTAATACCATAAAATCCTTATAATTGATTCTATACCATTTTGGAACCATCTGACAAGAGTTTTACACATATTATATTATAATATTTCATTAATTTCTAGAAGTGCCCCTAACTAATAAAAGGTCACCCATTATCTCTTTTTCTAACACCACATTGATCCACATAGATAAAAAAAATAAACCCAATACTCTTCCCAATATACACTTCCATGTTTTGGATGTTATTTTCTTCAAAAAATACAAACCATATGTCCCTTAATTAGAGATCTAAAGGAGCTATTTCAAAGAAGAGGTAATCATCTTCACCGAGAACATTCATTTTTATTCTTCTTTTACCTCCCTAAATTATTTAAAAATAAATTTAATATAATAAAAACACTATATAACATATAATAATATTTTGTTATGTTTATGAAATTATATTTATCTATCTAATTCTCCATCATTTGGGAAACACAACAATCGCTCGTGTGTATGGTAGACTACTGCCTCACAAACTTATAATTTTTTTTTTGTTACGACCTCATATGGATTGTTATAAATATGGAAATAATTATTATATATTATATATTTGACAAAAATATTTATATTTAATTATAATATCATATTTACCTTCTTACCTTCCAATCTGTTGGAAAATGATAATGTCTCTCATGTGTATGTGTATACTATCACATCCATAAAGAGATGTGATTAGTTTCTCATTTATGATTACAATGGATGGTAATAAAGATAAATTTAATAAATAAATAAATAAATATTATATATTATATAATAATTAATATTAAATAGTGAATTTTGATTTACCATTATTTTTTTATATTAATCAAAAACTGAAAACAACTTTCATACATATTAAAACCTACCATCTCCATAAACGGTGTAATTCATTTTTCAATATCAATTTTTTTATAGATGAATATAAATATATATAAATATATATATTATATTTATATATTAATTAAAAATATTGATATGATGGAACCATAATTAATATAAAATCAATAGAACAACAAAATAAAAACATAAATTAAAAAAGAAGTAGTTAACACCCAAAATAATGATAATAATAATTTATTTCTAACTAATGGATGATAAGATGTTATAAATGGAGCATATATGATATTATATATATTTATATAGATATGGTATGTGTTTATAAGGAAAATAAATTTATTATATCTATGGTTAAAAGAACTTATGTGGCATATCAAACATGATGTAAGGGATATTATCTATACTTACACTCCCTTGATAAATATTTTGTATTACCCACCAATTTAATTTTATGCTATGCATATAATGACCAATAAATGTATTTAATTTGAAAAATAATTATTCATGATGAGTAAAGTTTCAATTTAGGTTACTTATTCAATGGGATATAGTTTGAATGTTACTAAAAACATACAAATTTATTTTAAAATCTAATTTTTCTTGATTACTCATATTTTCATTAAAGGATTATTATAATCAATCCTTTATATGATCTATATAACTTATTATACTTTATATATATAATGATTTTACATATTTTCTTATACTTTTATTCTCTTGGACCTTGAATTAGGAAAATAATTTTTTAATAGAAAATATAATCTCAATTATATTTTTACTACGGTATATTATTCTTCGATGTATATATTATTCAAAATTGTTTGAAAAAGTACTTTTTTGGTCAAATTATTTTTAAGGAAATTTTATCTTATCATTCAATATTCAAAACGTTATAAAAGAACCTTTATAATTTTATAGAAAGGATTATTTGTAAATTTCTTTACAAAAAATACAAAAAGAATGTTTTTAAACATTGTTGGCGTCAAAATCCTAACATATACAATTTTCCTTAGAAAAAAAGGCCATTACAGACCAGATAACCATTTTGGAACCCATGAGTGGTTTTCCCACAAAATTCATGGTTTCTGTACAACTTTTTTTTATCACATGAACAACCCATTTTTCCAAAAAAGTAAATTCTTAATATTGTAATTCTATCAATTTTCTATGGAATTTGAAATGACGTGAATGAAATACACGCACCACAGAGGATTCATGAGTGAAAATTTGAAATTTTCACAATGAGTCCAATTATGTGAGAAAAGTGACAAGAAACTTCTAGATCATGTGGACATGGCCTCATCATAAAGTTCTAAAGAGAGTTAAACCATATTTTTGTGAACCAATAGGGTTGTTCACAATTGAGTGCATATTTAAAACATAAATATAACTTCACCCCTAGATTTATGGACGAATATGAAAAAGATGATGCATCATCCCTTGATCACACAAAAATATATTCCATTTCATTGCACAATTCTGATGAATTATACAAGGTAGATCATTTTTACAAATGACCTCACATATAACCTAATATGTCTTGCATCATGATTGAGAGCTCCTCAGACAATATCCCTTAAGGGTAGTTGGGTTCACGTAAGAGAAACTACCTTTACACCATCCTAAGATGCATGTAATATCAGTATATGTTTGTTCCTAAGACCCAGGGATATATGATATTGTATTGAGCTATATACTATATCTGTCACAAACCCATTTTCATATAGTATAATAAAATTTCATGCAACAACCTTCAGGTCCATGACCCCATCCCCCAATACTTCAAGTGCATCCTTGACTATTAAACTACCTATTTCTCCTAATAATAAAAACCATAATCCCTCTTTCCAATAATAATAGGCACCATAAAATTAGGAAACATCATTAAAACTCTTCCATGACAATTTCTATTCCATTCTGTGCATATATGAGCATGAGAAGTGTACTTGTACTCCCTAAAAGTTGAATTATCGAGGGAAACAACTTAACTATCTTGATAGAGATTCCTTTTTCTTTATTTTCTTATCTCCTTGACATGGTCCCCCTCAGGGTGTAGCTCTATCCACATTCAATCAACATGACATGAAACTTTCTAGCTCTATGTCCAAGTTGTATGACAATAAAAAATATGACTATATCTCCATCACATGATGTTATATTTTAGATTTGCGCTATATGATGAATGTCGAATGACCGATGTATGATTATCATGGGATTTCACCTCCTCCCTTACCATGGGATGAAAATCCTACATTGGTAAACCAATATTAATAATACCCACAATATCCCTCATTGAAACTCCTTTAATGACATGAGCATCTTTACCAAATAATGTTAAACTACGTGGACCGATCCTGTCACATGACATTAAACTGCAGAATCGAACTATGTGGGGTTTGATCCTAGTTTCTTAAGAAGGTACATAGGACACCTCTATGAGGTTCAATAAAAAAATACAAACATGTATAGGGTACCTCCTATAGGTTCAATACTAACACCCAAACATTAACAACAAACCCCCAAGTGTGATCATCTTCCCCCCTTGGGTCACCAAAAATTTCAAGTGTGATTATATTCCCCACTTGGAAAGAAACATAGAGAAATATCTATCCACATATGACATTAAACATATAACCAAAACAATCCCAATAATATGTTAAACTTGTGATCCACATATCCCTACAATACATTAAAACTATGAACCAATTATCTCCACAATACGTTAAACCTACAACCCATATGTACCCACAATACATTAAACATGTGATAAACCTATCCCCTCAATATGTTAATACTATGGACCACCTATCCTCACAAGATGTTAAAACTAAAAAATATCAATATTTTTAATACTATAAATCTATGACTCAACTTTACCCATAAGGAATTAAACCTGTGACCTAACATATCCCTGAAAGACATTAAACCTGAGAACCACCTTTCCCCAAAAGATGATTAAACCTGTGGCCCAATCCCCCCACATACAATAAACATGGGAATCATAAGTTAAAAATCCTCATTATACTTATTCCTTTATAGTCAAATACCTCATGGATGACATATTATTCCTTAGTTTTCTCACCTAAGATGCATCACACATGAGATTCCCACCAAAAGAGGAAGACATTACAAGTTCCCAACACATCCAATGTCTATAAATTACCATAAAATTATTTCAAAAATATCTACTCTCATCCAAGGTTTATTTTTCTTGTCAAGGAAAAATCTACATAATTAACTGGCACCCATCATGATGGGACTTGGGAAGAAATTCATGAACATGACTAAAATCTATGAGGGAGATCCGTACTAGGAGATGAGATCCAATGAGAAATACATGAAAGGAGGAAACAACATAACATCATCCTATTTTTATAGAGGAGATGAAAATGAAAATGAAATATATGGGAGACACCCAGATTTGTAAATATGGAATGTGGGGAAACAAATTGATCACATTTCCACAAGGCGAAGGGACAACATGCAACCCCAGAGATAAAGCGTTGAAAAAATGGTAAACCCAATGTGTAACTATTATCCTTCAAATATGAGGACTAATAAAATCGGAGAAAAATATTATTTAAATGTCACAAAATCCAGATATTTGATGAAAAATCCCACCAGGAAACCATTAGGCCCTGCAAGAAACTCTCCTATGACTTGGGGCAGATAACGTTGTGTGTATTCAGTTTAAAACACCATTAAAATGGAATTATTCTATAATTCATAAATATTATATGATATTGGGTTGTTGGGAATATCATTAATTATATCTATATTGACATTTTATTTCACATAATTTATATTTCTCAAGATATAAAAGCTGAAAAACATAATGCCAACAGGACCAGGTGTAGGAAAAATTTTGGTACAACAATCCTACATGACTATATTTCTACCATGACATCCAATACATCTTCAACTTCAAAGAAATCATGCCCCATATCACACTCAAATCTATTCTAGTAGAGAGTGATAAAATCCCTTGGTCACCAATACAAAAAGGAAGGGGTCATTCACACTGGGGATATGCCCTCCAAGATCTCAAGGAATCAGCACCTTAATAACATCATCTGACCCGATGGTTGTGAAATTGAAAACCAACCCCAATTATAATGGAAAAACCATTGTAGGATCCTCTATATGGAGTTATTTTCTATTTAAAACTCCTATTCCAAGGAGTTAGGGGATGTTTGAGGAATAACCCTAATGACCACCACTCAAGAACTACCTAGGAGTGCTCCCACTAGGCCGCATTAGCAAAAATTCTAACTAGTCCCATAGGTCGATGAGGAGGTTGACTTCATCCTCACTCTGCTGGAACATGTCCATAATAGACGATGCCAACACTAGGGGAAGACCCATAATATTTACTGATTTGTGGAATATTATGAATCTCTAGTGGGATTTTTCACTATCATCATATCCCATCAGATCACCACAACTTCTCAATGGGGATTCACCTTCACCATCAATGGATCAATACCCCAACAACCTATTAAGTAAGGAGGGATAAATATCTTAGTCACCGACACCAATGGTAGCTATTACAGTCCATCTCATGATGAGTAATATTAGTAAACATGTTACCCCCACACTATTAGTAACAAATGCAGATATCCTCCCTTAACTAGTACTAACCTTCATGGAAGTTTTCCCCTTTCCAAAAAAATTCCCTTATCTAAAGAACCATCCTAGGGAATGATGAGGGAAACCTATCATGGGGTACATGCCTATGGAACATGCCTAAACACACATGGAAGAAACCTGAGAAGGTCACAACAACCCATGCTTGTAGAAGTCCCACACTAGTAGAGGAAGGATTGTGGAATGAATCACATCACCATTGAACTCTCAGAATTTGATGCAATGGATGAATCAATTAGTGTACATTCAACCCTACTACCAGAGTTGGGGGAATAATCCCATTGACTGAGGCTTAAAATCCTGGAAGCTGAAGTCCAAAATGTCCCTAAATCTCTCCGTATATACCTACAGGTGGAGGAAGTTCTATCATCCTTCAAAGGACCCACAATGTAGCTTTCTCCATCATAGTTAGTTTCCCTCCTCTCCCCCTACAAACTATAAGTTTGATAGATGTCAAGATCTAGTTTTATACCCTTATTTCATGGTGAACACTCCACTGAACCTCCAAGGTATTCTACCACCCTCACGAATGAGAAAGTTGTAAACACCCTGTCCTACTTGGATATGACTTGATGATAGCTCCTCATATGAGATACATTCAATAATGTAGTGTATATTTGAACCATGAGGTGACCAATCTCCTTAAAAATCATAAAAAAAGAAGGTCTGTGTCCGTGATTCCACCCATATCTCAGCCTACAAAAATCATATATTGGGCCCAGTAGGATTAGGACCACCCACCCTTTAGTGAACAAGAGATCTTGTGGGAGATCCTAGATATTGACCAACTATCAATCATGCTTTGGACCCCCTAAAACTCAAATTTATTTCATCTCAAAGCCCTCACAAATGACTAGGTAGTTTTTTTCTAGATTATCTGGGTGAAGCTTCACCAACTTTAGGACCATCAGTTGACCTACCTAGGGATCCAAAAGCACCTCAATGTTGTTCAACAACTATGAAAGATGTTTGAGATCATAATTCTCCCAATAAATTTGAATCCTGAAACATATGGATGCTACCATACTCTCTCAAAATTATATGTTAGGAGCCACACTGTTCTCCATCAGGTCAGAAAAGTGTCATCTAAACATGTGAAGATCAAAGATAGAGGGCATCATTATTCCCTATATTTCTGACGTATCCTATGAAAATGATGAGATTGTCAATTAAGAAATCCTACCGACCATGAAAATTTCTCTCTTACTACCACCATAGTGAATGTGTTCACTATCATCCCTCCATAGGATTTGGGAAATAGGACCACTGATGTGGGGCATGATAGGGATAACCCACTCCAAAGGATGATGCAAAACCATGAGGACCCCGCCTACAAGTGACTTTAATAATAAGTATAGATATGTAATTTTCCTTAGGAGTCCCCCCAATGAGTTTTTGATGTATTATTATTAGTATATCGATAAGGGAAAGGGAAATTCAGAGCCTTCTAACCCCTTCAAAGTTTCACAAAAAATTATATCGATCCCTAGGATAACCTCCATGCTTTAGGATCATGAGGAATATAAAAATAACATCAACGAACTTATTTCTGAGTAATAATCAAACCATGTAAATGTTAAAAGGGACTGCACATCTTCTCTATTAGGGTACCTCATCCTCCTTGTCCTAGTGCCCCAATTTGAAAATGGGAGCCCCGTGAACCTGATCAAGGCAGAAGATTGGGGATATAGAAAACGACCAAGATATGGGTCTCCCACCCTACCTGAGCAGTATATTTATCCACATCATGATCAAGGCTATGATATTCCCCAAGTCAGTGATCCCTCCAATGCATTGGTGACCACAAATCCTCAACTTGATAACATGATTACTACTCTTGTCCCCTATATTGAGGCTCTAAAAACATGATAGGAGGCAATTCCTCCTAGAAGAAAGTCTTACCTAGCATGGGTGTACCATGTTCAAGAACCCCTAGAATTTGGTAATCCCATATTCACCCCATTTAATGAGATTGGTGATCCACTGTAACTTCTGACCCATTTCACCTCAAGTTATGGTCCAATGTTGGGGAATTGAGAACTAAAATAATCCATTAAGTTATAATAATTTTTCTATATTTTATAAGGAATTGCATTCATATTTTACATTCAACCACCCACATGATCCTTTTCTTGTTGGGAAGAGCTCTGTAGAAATTTTCTCTTCTAGTTTATCTCCACCTGATATAGGATAAGTATTGCTGGTATCTTTAAATGAAAATAGATTCTAGATGAGTGAGTCACAAACTTCATCACCCGATTGAAATGAATCATGTATTTTGTCAACATGCCACTTTCCCAAGAAAATATACTTTAGATATTCTTGCATAACTTCATAAATTAAATGATCCCTAATCTCATATCCCTAAATTACCCAGGAGTATTTTAGTGGTTCTCTTAAAAAGATTAGTATCTGGATGTTACCTTATAGAGGACCAAACAACATTAACGCCCATTTCCCCTTCAAACTCCTATGATAAGCCCAGTTAAAGTATAGAGATCCACCATTGCACATGTAGAGGTTCCTAAAATGTTACACATAATATACCATTTTCTAGATAATCCTCTCCATGAATTGCATCCCCTAGTGCATTCTAGCCAGGTGAAACCTCTCCAAGAATAGTTGCCTCATTGATATAATGTGTCCCCAACACCCTATTAAGGACAACATTCCAAGATCCCTTTTACAGAAAGAAAAATATGACCAAATACTTCATGGATGCACATATCCCCTAGTACTTCATATAATACATGGAAAATGGAATTATAAAGTTTCAAAAATGTTGGAGACCCTAGGAGGACAAACTCACTGTCTGCACTGATCACTTCCTGTATCATAGAATCAATAGACCCATAATAAAATAATTATTTGTCTTTAAAGATTGTATCACAAACCAAGTCGACCATATTTTATTCAGATTGAAAAATATCCCAGAAAAAGTAAAACATGTCTCTTCTTACCCCGATAGTGTCAGTGAAGGATCAAACGAGTGGAAATAGGCTCCTGGACAAAGTACACAAAAGAAAAATGAACAGTTGGCTCATAAGGGTATCACTCACACCAATTAAATCATCCTTTCTGATTTAAGAAATCTTGAACATCGTATGGTTATTATGCCTCCTCCTATTACTGCCTCTATATCCGTGTGATAGATTTCCATGTCTCAGAAGAACATGTATTAGTTGTATAATAGAAATCATAATCCCTCACTAGTGCCAAATCCATCTCTTATCCTTAGGATTATCATGCACCCTAAGTTGGGAAATGTTCCTAGGGTACCCAGCCCTAGACTATTCCACTAATGAGGATAAACAATACACCTCCATGAATTATTTTTGACTATAAGACCACTTCGCATTTCTGAAAAACAAGTAATTCCATGCATACCTCTTAGTCATATCTGGTCGATGACATCAATGGTCAGGTAGAGGGAACATCAACAGATGAAATTCTCATGATAGGTTTACAAATCAGTTTGTTCATTCTACTGAAACCATACATTAGGCCATGCATAGGGATCCCAAAGTTCATCCTTAACAAGATGATCCATCGGGCACACCTCTATAGCCGACTGTATTAGTTTTCCATGTGGCACAACCACGAGCACACCACAATCACCTACCCCTATCCAGGGCCCAATCATAGATAACTAATACCTATCCCTCATTTGTTTAGAGTAAACCATCTGGCCATTAGTAGAATAATTATAGCACTATCAATTCACAAGTGCTTCGACCATCAAAATATACTACACCCCCTCTTAAATAATGACCCTCTACAGGCAAAAAAATGTTGTTGGCATGGATATATGATGTGAAAAAGCACCTTTCTGGCATTCCATCATAGATTCTAATCCTTTAGGCTCTTATCTTATCAAATAAAAAGCATAATAAACATACCTATGACTAGAGTACCCACCCTTCAGTATGAGTATGAGGTAGCTACCGCTGAGGCCTACTATATTGTGGAGGTTGATAACGAGGAATGTTGAGCCATTATCTCATTTTATAGAGAATACAAGGGTGTCACCATTCGAGACACATATGCCCACTGAATATTACATGCTATTTAAATGGAATAAAAATCCATTGTTTCCTAGTGGATAATGGCTATAGGATCAATCTTATTCTAACCTAGATGATCTATAAGGGGGGATTTACAGAAATAGATCTGACTCCCTCTAACCTGACAATTCAAGGGTATGATAAGAGTGATATGAGGTCACATGTAAAAATATGGATGAGGACTCAATTCAGTGGTCAGATATCAAACACCTAATTCATAGTAATCTCATAGGATACTACCTTCAACGCACTTCTTTTTTTACCTAGATTTATTTTCATATATATGTCCCCTCTCTAAACCACCAATTCCTCAAATACTCCTTAGATGGTCAAGTAGGGGTAATCCATGGAGATGTGTTGACCTTTGAATCATGTGATCCCCACTATCTAGATGACGATTACTATAAAAGGGAAGAAAATTAGGCCTAGACCATCAAGACCAAGCGTATCAATGCCTCTATTGATCTAATGACCACTACATTCAATCCATTGGTATATTTTAAAGATATAATTTTTCATGTAATTCATCGATTGGATCCCACAACACCAAACCTGAGGTTTTTTAATCATATCCAAGAAAATGGTGTGATCACAGATTACCATGAAATCCTATATTGAATAGGACCAAATCACACCAGAAGACCCTACTCCTATGATGTAATTAGAATTTCTCTCCATGGCCATCAATCCATGGTATTCCAACATGTTCCAAAATATAGGGATGAATTGACGAAGGTTTACCCACTACCATTTCTTCAATATTAAGAGTGGATTTCATAGTAGGAAACCAAATAGAATTGGATCATCAGGTTATATTTCAATACTCTCCATAGAATAGGAACCCCTTGTTGAGGATTCCATAGCCACCAAAGATGACATTAGTGCCCCCCCTTGGTCAGCTAGACTAGAAGAGTTTCCTCTTCCCTCTAATTCCCCTATCTCTGGTGATGAATAGGATTTAGAAGACACCCATCTAGAATTTTATTAGGCTGTCTCCACCATTATTGATGAACTAACTTAGATAAACCTTAGTAATAAGGATGATATGAAGCTAACACTGATCAACATATCCATGTCCCCCCCAAGGAACAATAGTAGTATATTGCCTTCCAGAAATAACACCATGATGTATTTTCCTAGATCTATGATGATATTCTAGGGAAAAACCCTTAGATTTAAATTTATCTCCTTAGCCTTCCATTGGGTCATTTTGGGTTTAAAGAACCTCTGAGCAAGATACACCCCTCATATAGTGCTATTTTTGAGTATGGATTGGAAAAACTTATTATCTACAACATTTTTTGGGATGTTTAGTACCCCATGCGGGTAGCTAAAAATTTCTCTGTTAGGGTGAAGAATGGAAAGATTATATTTTTCATCCCCTTTCAGGATATCAATCAAAATTTTCAAAAGGATGATTTTCCCCTTCCTATGGTAGAGATATTAAATAATTCTGAAACTATGATCTAGGAACTCGTATTCAAGGATGGATACTAAAGGTATAATTAGATACATATGTTCCCTCAGGATGGGGAGTCCACTTCCTTCAGGGCACCCCAAGGAACTTTCCTCTACTAGGTGATACATTTTGGAATGAAGAAAACTGGATCCACTTAATAGTGGCCCATAAACCACATTTTTAATCCAATTATAAAGATATTGGAGGAGTGTTATGTGGATGATATGGAAGTAAAATAACACCATTTTAAGACCATCTCAAGTATCTTGAGAGTGTTCAGCTTCCTTTTCTCTTGAAACGTAAAGATAAACCCCCTGAAGCTCGCATTCAGGGTTACCTCTGAAAATTTGTCACATTTTTCATAAGATATTGTGGCATTGAGATTGAACTAGTTAAAATAAAGGATATAATTCGAATGACTCCCCCAAGAAATATCTAAGAGTTTCAAGGTATATAAGGACACACAACAAAAATACACTGATTTATTGAAAATTTTGATAGAAAGTGTAATCCCTTTTCAAGGGTCATGAAAAACGACCCATTTACCAGTGGGATAAGGGATACTAGACTACCATTTAAGATATTAATTAGTACCTGATACAACCTTCAGTTCTGATGCCACTCCACTGAAGAAAGCCTTTGTTCCTTTATGTGACAAATCTAGAACTGTCCATCAGTGCAATTCCAGACCATAAAAACAATTATGGAAGGAAAAAAACCTATACTATTTCATCCACATGCTTCTTGATAGGTTGAAAAGATACTAACTCAACTAGAAGAGTTTCCTCACACTAATCTTTACAGATTAGAAGTTGTGAAAATATTTGCAGCACCATGAGATATAACTAGTGTCTTGAGTAGACCTGCTAATTCACATCCCCAATTTACCTATACTGAAGGGACGATTGGAATGTTTGGTGGTAAACCTCCAATATTTCAACATCATGTTTTTCTTGAGAAAGTATGTAAAAGGCCAAGACCTAGAAGATTTTGTGGATGCACATCCATCCCTTGAATAAAATCTTATGAATATTGTTTTTACAGATGAAGCTATTCCCTCAATAGAGTATCCTATAAATTGTTAAGAGATGGATTTCAATGATACCTCCATGATTCCAACTGGTAAAAGATTTAATGACCCCAAGATCAATAACTTTGTCCCAGGGATCATCTTTATCACTTTGGCACAAGCCATATTTACATACTCATTCCTATTTTATGAATGTTAAACTAAAAATGAAAAAGAATACCAGGCTCTCATTACTGGACTCAAGTTAGACCTTGAAATTGATGTCCCCTATTTAAACATGAAGGGATACTTTGATCTAATCGTAAAAAATGATAGGGGTGATTTTGTTAACAAAATGAAAGAGCTTGTGACCTTAGTAGAAAATAGCTTTCTACTAATTGAAAAGTTCCCTTCCAAGTCTAAGGTGGACCATGTTCCTCAATCACATAATGGTTAAGATGATTATTTGGAATTCTTAACAATGTATCTTGCAGAACATGACCAGGATAACCTAGTCATTCATGTGGAACACCGGAGGGTTATCACCCCTGCCACCTCAGATGATAGAGAACAATAGGTATATCACCTGTATTTTGGTACTTCATTTCTAGGCCATAAAATTCCCCACAATAGAGAAAATTACCAATTAAATTAATCCCTTTGTTAAGTATCTACAACATTTCATTCCCCAACAAGACCGAGCCAAGCGCCAAAAAATACACCGGTGTACAACACATTTTACCCTCTAGAGTGGGCCTAACATTGAGAAAATCCTCTACAATAATGGGTTCAATGGAATTATCCTATGTTTAATCCAAGGATATGAGACACATTAGGTTACACAATAGGTCCATGTCGGGTCCTGTGGGACTTACTAAGCATGATTTAAGCTCTCCCATCAAATTCTTTGGTTGGGATACTTTTTCCAAAACATGGTTCATGACTAAATTATGTTCTCTATAGGTTTCATGCATGTTAGATCCATAATAACATTGTGCATTGGCCGCATGTGCTTCTCCACACTAACAAGTATTCTTGTCCCTTTTTCGTATGAGGACTCAACGTTGTGGGAGCATACTCGCCAATGAAAACTTGATAGTAAAGATTTATTTTTAACCCAATAGAATTATTTTCCAAATGAGAATATTTTTTTACCCTCAAGAAATTAAAAATTTAGTCTGTGATTGAGTTTATGAGCTCCCAAATAATCCATCAGTTTGGGGTTCCTCACACTATTCTCATAGAAAACATCCCCAATTTCGAGGATACTGAGCTGATGAAACTATATGAAAAGTACAAAATCATGTCCAATCATACTTCCTGCTTCTATGAAAAGGAAAATTTATATCTTGAGGAATTTAATAAGATCCCCTATAATATCTTATAGAAAATGGTGGCCCTAACCAAAAAGAGTTAGCCTAAAAATATTCTTAATACCCATTGTTTCTATCAGAATACAACTCAAAATTCCACTCAAGAGACCCCATACTTTCTGGTGTATGGAAGAGAGGTAGTATTACCAATTGAGGTTTAGTTTTCATCACTATGAATGGAAGCTTATGACTAGAAGATTTGAGAAATAATGGATGAGTTCCATTTAGTTGTGTTGGATTCCATCATAGAAAATATGATTTAGGAATTTCATAACATAGAGAGGCACTAGAAATAAATAGTGACATCATTAAACAGAAAGGTTCTCCTACAATTTTTCCTTCTGGGTGAAATGGTACTGGATCATAGAACATCAATGATACTCAGTAAAATGACACTGAAGTTGGAAGGAAATTAATTTATCCTTAAGGCCTATTCCAATAGAGCACACCATTTAATCAGTATGGATGGATAACGTATCACACATATCACCAATGATAAGTTTCTCATAAATTAATTAATGTGAAAACCAAGTCCGAAGATACACGAATGTAAACTATAGAAACTAGGGTCAAAGCTATGTGACCTTAAACTGCAACCACCATGGTCAAAGCTATACAACCTTAAACTATATTAACTAGGGTCTGAGCTCTAGGACCTTAAATTAATAATATTCACGTTTTTATAATAATTATAACCTTAAACTATTTTCATCCCCCATAGTATGAGTTGTATGAATTTATGTTGAATATCTTAATTTATTCAGTGAATGATGATAAAATTTAGTCTTACCCCATGTGATAAAAATGATATTCCTCACACACCAAGTGTGAGATGATAAAAACCAACATCATTAGTACATGAAGTTAAACTATATCTTTACCATGTATGGAACCACGATTCATCATATGAAAAATATTGGATGACCATAAAAAAATGTCCTTAGAAGACGATGATAAACTGTACCCTTATGTCATGTCATAAACACATGATTCCCCATCGAGACCATGTGATGCCTCAATTTCCTTTCCAAAGAGGATGGGTCCCCACTACTGGCATCGGTCTCAAACCATGCCATATTCTAGAACTATGTGTGTCTTGATTTCTATTATCATGGGATGTATAGTGATACCTAGACCCCCTGTCTTTTGGATTAGTCCCGATTTATCATAAACCCTTACCCCATGAAGGGGAGGGATTACATTAACTAACAATTATCCATTTGTACCCACTTATATTCCTAGAATTATGAACTTAAAATATACAGAGTTTGTATTAATATATTTATATTTTACACGAGATTACATATCCCTTATTTCACATCATTTTTTACCTCATTGATTCCACACAAACATCCATAATGAAAATATTACCAAGTCCCATCATCACGAAAATTTTTGAAATTACCCTTGTTCATATTTGTATAACCTTAAAATAAATATATAGTATCCTTATATATAACATTTAAACTATAGAACATATGTACCATCCTCATCAGAGAGAATATCCACTCTTACATTTGGTTTTGGGATTCTTCCATGCCACATTCCAGAACTACATAGGTCTTGATTCACATTCCCATGGGATATTTAGTGATGCCCACACCTCCTGTATTTAGTCCCAGACATGAATTCATCAGAAAACAACCCAGTTCCTATATAAATATCTCCCCTAAATTCCCTAATGGACCTCCTCTTTTAGTATAGTCCCTAATAATATTCCTCAACTGGTCAGTGAATCAAAATTCCCTCATGAGGCCACATGAGGAATGAATGAATGGATAAGTCAATACATAATCCCTACAAACATCCTCATCACATGAATTTAAACTATTTCCTTACCACTTATAAAACTATGATTCCTTATATAGGAAATATGAAATGACCCAAAACCAACATTCTTAGCATATGATGTTAAAAAATATCCTTACCCTGTATAAAACTGGGATGCCCCATATAGAAAATATGGGATGGCTAGAAACCAACATCCTCAGTACATGATTTTAAGCTATATCCTTATCATGTATAAAACTAGGATGCCTCATATGAGAAATATAGGATGACAAAAAACCAATATCCATAGTACTCTACATTTAACTATAGCCTTACCCCATATAAAACCAGGATGCCTTAGTTGATAAATATAGGATGAAAAAAAAACAACATCCTTAGATCATGATGTTAAACTATACCATTACACCATATAAAACTAGGATGCCTCTAATATGGGATGACCAAAAACCAAAATCCTTAGCACACAAAATTAAACTATATCCTCACCCCATATAAAACCATGATACTTGATATGAAATCATGAGATGACTAAAAAAATATCCTCAACACATGATGTTAAACTATAGCATTAACTCATATAAAATCTGGATTCCTTATATTAAAAATATATATTGAGAAAAAAAATCCATTGTATATAATTCTAAACTGTTGATTACCCCATATAAAACTGGGATGCCTCATATGAAAAATATGGGATGAAAAAACAATTACCTCATCACATGATGTTAAACTATGGAATTACCCCATTTAAAATTAGAATACCTCATATAACAAATATGGGATGAAAAAAACCTAAATTCTCACCAAAAGATGTTAAAAATCAATCTGACCTAATGAAACAAACATAGGATCCCCCATATAACCAGTATGAGGTGATTTGATGTCCTCATCGGATAGGGAACCTCCCCTACAACATCATTCTCCTACCTCACCGCATTATGGAACTACATTTGGCTTGATTCCCATTCTCATGGGAAATGTATTAATTCCAATATCTCTTATCCTGGGTCTATCCCTAACATCAACTCATTTTGGGGTCCCCCACTATAAGTCAGGCTTGATACTCACCTCCCAAAATTTTTATCCAGCACATTCAAGCATGCGCTGGGATAGCTCCAAGGGAATTCCCTCTGAGACAGTCCCTAAATCCATTCCTTCACTTCATTCTTTATTCTATTTGGATAATATTAATCCTTCTAATTTTAATTTGATTCCTAATTAAAATGGTTTCTAGACACACTTGTGCACCTACTATTCTGGGATCATGCCTTGATGGATCCTCAATAACAAATAGAAGTTCCTGTTTTTTGAACTTGATCAATAGTTGATCCCACATTGATACCCAATATTTTACTGGTGTAGGTGTGGAACCTGTGTTTTTTACATGATCAGTAGTTGTTCCCTTCCATTCAATCATCCAATTTTCACTATCAAGGTCTTCAATGTAATGATTCCCCTTGTCAAGACTTCTATAAGTTGATCACTTTGGTCTCTTATTTTGTTTTCCCCTATGAACAATGAGAAATATGTACCTATCCTTATTTCTTTCAAAAATAAAAGATCATGTAGGCTTAGGATTAGAGAAGTAATTTACCCAAGAAATGTTGAGAAACATGGGTACCCCCACTCACCCTCTGGTCCAAACTCTATGACATAAAAACAAGACCCTAAGTCTAAGAATCACGACTTTAAACTATGTACAAGTCACCCTGGGGAGTTTTCATGCTGTGTTAGGCCTCTTTAGTCCTCCATTCACATTAGGTTTCCACTCATCCATGATACAAATGTTCTTTTGGTACATTCAATAGCTTTTACAAACTCTACGACCTTATACAAAGATCCCAATTCCAAGCATCATACCATTAAAATATGTTCAAGTCAACATTGGAAAGTTTCATATGGTTCCAAGACATCATGGTACTCCATTCACATAGGGTTCCACTCTTTCGTGATACACGTGCTCTTTAAGGACATTCTCCCATTGGTTCAAACTCTATGACCTTAAACTAGGAGCCCCGATTCTAAGTATCTCAACCTTAAACTATGTTAAAGTTATCACGTGGATGTTCCATGTGGAAGGGCCTCTTAGGATCCAAATTAAAGTCATGTTACCTCTCCCCTATTCGATAAAGAATCCATTGAGACATGAAACCCATGATCTATGAATCAAAACAATAAATTGTGTATGACTTGACCCAAATTATTTTTCTTTGTACATTGCCTCATAGGAACACCATTCTTTTCGGTTTTGAACCCTCTAGAATCATATGACCCTTTATGTAACAATCCCCACTTAGGTCCAAGCATTATGACTATACACTATTTTCAACACCATGTTCCAAGATTTAGGACCATAAAATTAGAGTCTTTGTCCAATAATTATGACCGTAAACTATTCAAATACTTATAGTCCACTAATAATAACTTTAAAATATTTTAAAATTCATGGTCTGAATGGTATGACCATAAAATTCCAAAAGAAAAAAGGCACAAACTTTAGTCATGTTGAAATCCCATAGTGGAAACCTATATTAGACTTAGACTCCTAGTTTCCAGGCCACTATTTAAACTTGGAAAAAATAAATGGGATGAAAAGAAAGATGTATAAACAAGAAATGACCCACCATAAAACCGAGGGAAAATATATATTTTCTCATTAAACCCATTGGTTTAGAAAAAAGTTATATCAAAATCATATCTCAATTTTCTCATGATATCGTCTAGTAGGTACCCCTATTGTGTTACATTCTTTTGCCCCCATCACCTTGGATGGAAAAGTGTTATCCTTGCAAGTTCACTCATCCTATCCACAAAATGCTAAAATGTTCTATCAATGACTTAATTAAATGACATTAAAAATTATATAATGCATCAAGATCACTATATGATATTAAACCATGTGTACATCATCCTCACCATATTACATTAATTAGAGTGTACATAATCCTCACAATATTACATTAAAATATGTGTACATCATCCTTATTTCATGATGTAAAACTAAAAATAATCATAAGCCCCCAAATGATAATCCCTTCTTTCCTTTAGTGTCGATCACCTACTACATCATTCATATTCCTCAACTTTCTCTCAACATCTGAGATGATACTCCCATTGGAAGACAATTCCATCCTTTGTTCAGACTAATATGCCTACCAAAAGTACTCAAATCCTTGATGGTGTAATTTTGAGAGTTTTTAACTCCATATGAGCATTCCCCCAATTCATCACCATTCTTTACATATCCTTGTAATTGTATCCCCATCAACCTTTCATGTATGAATTCCCCCCGCAATAGAAATTGTTTCTATCCACACTAGCACACTTAACACCCTAGGCACATGATCCTAAATAATTCTGATGATATATTAAGATAATTATCTTGTTTCAAACATGGTCATTATTTGATCATCATTTGTTTTTCCCCATACTAGACAATGATATAGTGGAAATTTTTCTTTGGACATGGTCAATATTTACCCTCTGTCATTACACCAACCCATTTTTATTCTACATCCTAGGCATCCTGATTCATGTTCTTCATCACCCCTTTTTTCATATTAAATTAATCACCCCTAGAAGTACCCTATTTATGTGATATCACATGTTGGGAAAGAATGTTGGCTGTTTAGAGATCCCCATTCTCTAACTGTATCTTTTATGATTAGGAAACTCCTAGTGGTCAATCAAACCTTGAGTGTTTTCCCCTATCTAAAAATATCATAAAAATGATAAATCATTGACTTTTCCCATGATTCCCATAGTGATAATGACTCAAGTGGGCTTAGGGATATGTTGTCAGTTATCTTGTTAATATGACTAGATATGCAACAAAAAAACACCTTTAAGTATTCATGGGGTTTATAACAGACAAACATCAATAGTTTTGAAGGTTCTCCCACATGATAGAGACTCTCATTTATATTATTAAAACTAGTGATACCTATGGATAAGCCTATTCAATTGAGAACTCCAGTTAAGATAACATCTAGCGAGTGGCCCCCAAAAATTTTTGTATCCTAAAAAGCTTTGGAACTTCCTTCTTGAAAACTAGGAATTGCTTATTAGGTTTTGTTTACACTTGGACTTTCTAAATAAAGCAATCAACCATCAGTGATGCCTACACTATAGACATTTCCTCAAATTATTTTAAATGGGCAACAACTCAGGTGAAATTTCTTATAAGGGTTGGATCTACAATCAGGAGTGGTTCCACTACTACCTTAGGTTCACTTTTATACCGAGTTCATACTATCTCGATCACTATTTCAAATGGAAGGGTGTCGATCAGTTTATTCTCAGAAAAAAATAATGACGAATCTAATTTTTGTAAGGTCATAGAACATACAAGACAAAATAATTTATATTACCTCCATCCTAGGGGAATTAAATGGGAATTACACCACTGAAGACACTTATATACCAATTGGAATCTCAACAGAATATACAAAACTTGTTAGTAATTCCTATCTAGAAGATACATAAAAAAAATGTTAATGTAATTGGGCAAGAATACCCTATAATGTTTTGAAAAATATAATCTTTATTGTGAATTGAGAGACAATCTCACCCTGAGGTGTAGGAATCTTTATGATTAGTCTCCTTAGAAGATCATCCTAAATGGGAGTTAGAGACACCATCATAATGCTGGGGTGTGGTCCCCTATAAATGATCAGAAATGGTAGAGAATTAGAAACCTCCCCTTTGAAACCCTCTGGAAACACAAAACTCACTAAAACTACTGAAGAAATCTCCAAGGTGGTCTCCTCAGACTCCATGTAGGCACTTTCACCCCCCTCAATAAGGGACTCTTGAGTTCCCCCTCTTTATTTGATATGTGAAAAAAATCTCTAGTTAAAACTTTTAAGGGGGGGGGGACTCTAAGAGTGATAAAGTCAAACTTACCTCAACAAATTAGAGTTCATTCAGGTTATTACCCTTATGGGTGGAATCTTCACTCTCTTGAGATGTTTCCCATCCAGTGTAGGACCCCTATATCTCCTTGTCACAAGAACCCTACATATCGGCATAAGAGAATAATCCATCATGGGTTGGCACCTCAACATACCATGTATATTCCAGAGAAATGAAAAAAATTTCTTTTATTTGATCAATTAAAGTGATATATTCCCAAAATTGGTGAAATATACATCGAAATTATTCAAAAAAGGTGAATCATTCATGGAAGTCTACACATGCCATGATCCTAGAAATCCTGACTTCAAGCAGCTCAAGCCCACCTTGGGTAACCCTATGAAACAATTTCTACACTTTTAAGGACAACCTCAACATAACCCTATTTACTAGAGTGTGGGATAAGTGGAATTAGTGGACAGATCCACCAAGTACAATAGTTTATTCCTCAACGCCTCCCTAGCATGCGATCTCTTGAAGTTCTCTCTTGGTCACTTATAAGGGATCCCCACACCATTAGGGGGTGGGAGTGTAGCCAAGACCTAAGATTACCCTATTAATACTCTAGAATTAGAAATTGATGTAGGGTGGGAACTTATAATAGAATCTCATCTACCCCCTACTGCTCCTATTACACACCTAACGTCACAATCCTCCTCTAGTGCTGATAAAAAATTTCACATGGGTATGCTGCTCTCCAATTACAAGTATATTTTTGAGGAAAGGATGCAATTGACTCTATTTAGTTATAACATGATGACCTCTATTATTCCCCAGCCATGAACATCCCCCATGGTTGGTGAAGGATATAAGGATTCCTTTTTTCATGGAACCCCATGTAGACTCACTTCACCGACTACTAAATTCACATGAATTATTTGGAAAACCAAGATATAGTATATAGTTTTAAATAGTTGTTCCTATACATTTGGGCAAACAACACTCTTCCTTAGAAGGAATAATGGTATTCCCACTACTCTAGAATCCCCCCAGTTTGTCAACCATCTCTCTAACAGGGGTCTACAATAGGTTAAAATTGATGTTACCATGATTTACAATGCTGATCATGACCCCTATTTTATCAAGATTCAACAGTCAAAACCAAGAAATGTTAAGAAGAGAAGTATTCACACTAGAGTTTGGAGGAGTAATGGAATTTGGAAACATGTTTGAAAATGTATTATTACCCATCCTTGGAGGAACTGGATTGGTCCATAGATGTTATTGGACATGTTTCCCCTCATGACATACCTGAGTTGGCTATAGAGTTGAGATAGCACTAGAACTCCCAAGTTCTCATGGTTTCTTGATTCTAACATGGAATCCATCAATAGGGTACCATGAAATAGGCCCGTGTAGTCATCCCTGACTTGTATAATCCACAAAAAAAAAGTTTTCCAAAAATTTTTAGAACCTGATTACTGGCTTCCATCCCTTCATAATGAAGAACCACTCCTAGTAGAGGTCTTCCTCCATGATTAGCTAGTAGGAACCCGACTGACCCCTCCATAATTCCACCAGACATTACTTTAGATGCATTAGAATCTTCATAATTAGTTCATTCCAGAACATTCCCATCCAGTTCATGTAGGAGATGTCCCGATGAAAAGGTGGATGATGCTTCAAAACATTAGTCAACACATTCAAAATAACTTTCACTATGATGTGGGTTTGATCCATATACCAATAGGAATTGGGCACTAGGAGGAACTCTTCATACTAATATCATATCAGCGGGATACCCGCAATGCAATGGGGGTACCATAGACTGATCCCTACCTTCCCATGATGGAGATAGAAGGTGTTGGTGTCCAAGCACCACAATTTGAGAAGCTCTAGAAATATCTCTTATTGATGTTAGATATGGAATTGGGATACCCACACTACCTCCTATAAGACAATATGTCATAGTGTGACATCATACTCTTAGAATTTGATGTGTACCTATTACACCCACACCCACTAGTCGGTGAAGTTCCTTCCCAGTCACAGGTTCCAATATTCATACTAGTAGTTACTATTATCCTAAATATTGGTCTAAATGATGGTTTCATAGTGAGCAGGGAACTCCTAATTTTATGGATGCCCCACTATCACCATAATGGTTCTTCCACCGAGGGTGTAGAGTATGACATCATCATGATCCCATGTTAGGTGACCAGCTAGAATAATATTTAAATGTCTTTGTTCAACATGGTAGTTAAACTAGATCCATGGTGTGCTGACTTCCATGTTTGGGATTGTCACATCATCCTGGAACCCAATACATTCCAAGGGAATCCTTTTTCCCAGCATGTAACCAATCTGGGCACCATTAAATAGACTTTATGATCATTATTTTTATAGATGAATCTATTATAATGAGGTATCTCATGATTATTAGCCATTTACCCCTTTAGGTAACATCAACAGTATTAAAGACAACTCAGTCTATAGGTTTGGCCATATATAAGATGATTAGAGAGTAAAAAATGGTCCAGTCACATAAAATTGATTTGTTTCATGAAAGTGATGGCTAATTTAGGAAATGAGACTATAGTTTAGGGAAAATTTTTGTAATTTTTCTGGAGTGGAGTCTTAAGAATGTAAGTCCAGTCACATAATAATATATTTCATGAACATTTCATCTTATTGCTTTGGAGTTTGTGAAAAATTTATAATTCCATAGATGAGATACTTATTATTGTGCATACAATTCAAGTGACCATATAGGGGACCCCCACCCTATTTATAGGTAGGGGTAATCTAGTTTGTATTTTCTCATAATAGAGTTGGATAAACTGAGCTCAAAATTTTGAAACAATGGAAATGATCCATAAAATCAATGCGTTCCCTCAAAACTCAACCTTTCAGTCCCACACACGTTCCAATTATAAGGGGAAGATTTTTTTGGCACTAAAAGTACCTAAATGAGTTGTTTTACATAAAAGGCCAATCAACACTAGATTACCATTCTAAAATCCATGAGTGGTTTTCATGCAAAATTCATGGTCTGTCAACAATGTTCATATCACATGCGAAACCCATTTGATTGTGAAAGGTTACACTAAATATTAGAATTTGATAAATCATATAGGGACCCTAAAATGATGGAAAATGTGTTTTCCCTGTATAGTATATTCATGTGTGAAAAAATATTTTTTTCTCCATGATCCATTTCATGAGAAAGTTGATGATAAACAACTAGATTTCATGGCCATGTATTTTTAGAAAAGGGATAGAGAGAATGAAACCACATTTGTGCTACCCAATACGGTTGCACACCACATGATCCCCATTTTTTGATATAAATAGAACCTCACCCCAATTCTTTATGGATGGATATATGGAAGATGAAGCATCATCTTTGGATTGTGAAAGCATCTCATCCATGAAATCACATAATTCTGATGGACTCTCTAAGGTATATAATTTTCACGACTGACCTCCAATGGGACCCATTATGCCATGGATAATGCTTGATAGATCCTCACACAATATCCCATAAGGATAGTCAGGTTTTCAGAAGGGAATTTGTATTCACACCATCCTAAGCTATGCGAAATATCAAAATTTTCACATGCCTAAGCCCTAAAGATCTATGATTTTTCCTTATTCTAGAAACCATGTATCACAAAAACCCAATTGTGTATAGAATAATTGAATTTCTCAAAATAAATTTAAGTTCCCCAAACCCATCCCTCTATACTTTAAGTTTATCCTAGTCCATTACCTAACATGGTACTCATAAGAATAAGTACCCCCAATCCCACTTTCACTAAGAATAAGTACCCTAACATCAAGACCACAAATTTCAACTCCTCCATGGTAGTGTCTATGCCAAGAACCTCCTAGAGGTTCCTAAGTAGTGATATACAATCCCTAAATGTGGAATCACTGAGGGAAATGGATTACCTGTATCGGTAGAGAGTCGGTTCACTAGATCTTCCTCTCTCCTTAACATGGCCCCCTAAGGGTGTATCCTCATCCACATACAAGATTCACAATGTAAAAAGGACTAGCTCCAAATCCCTATCATATGATGTTAAAATGTATGTCAATGTTGACAACACATGACTTTAATCTATTGACTTAACTTTTGTGATGAACTTAGGATTCCACATGTATGATCATCATGGGATGCCTCCTCCTCCATTACCATGGGAAAGGACTTCTACAATAGGCATCCCATATGATTAATCGCCACACCACCCCTCATTGATTCTCCATTAATGACATAAGTATCCTTACTACATGATGTTAAACTTAATGGACTAGTCCTATCACATGAATGTAAACTTTGAAATCAAAATATATATTTCTATCTCTATTTTTCAACAGGATATGTAAGAAAACTTTATGAGGCTCAATCCATACATATGAACACGTTTAGGTTACATCATTGATGTTCAATCCTGACATCCCAACATTACTAATAAACCCTAAGTGTGATAATATTTCCCCTTGGGGACACAGTTAACCAAATATCAACTGTGCACATATTCCCCCATTAGGGAAATAGTTAGAGACTCACCTATACATGATGATGTATGTAACACCCTGAGATTTTATGAAAAATATTCTTTTTAATTTCATTAATGTCTTTTGTTGTACACTACACCAAAAGGAGCTTGCACAACACGCATCCTTGACTTTCCTTGCATTACACGCAATCGCGACCTTCCTCGATAGCGTGTGTAGTACGCAATACCGAGTTTCACTAAACAATGATATGCTATTAAAATATTATTAAAACTAGCCGTTATGAATAGTAATAACCACCTTTTAAAATTTTAAAAATTTTATCTCTCAAAATGGACTTCATTTTTTTATTCTTAATATCAAAATTAGCTTAGGGTGAAATTTTGGTACTTTTCGGATAACTTTCATTTTCTGATGAATAGTTTAAATTACTAAATTTTAATTAAAAACAGCCTTTTTAATCGAAATAATTAATAGTGATAAATTATTAATTTGAGTGGTTTTAAAGTATATTTAGAATATATTTTTACAACTTAATACAATGTTGGTCATTGGACATAATTTCACATTTAAACCAAACATAAACAAGTGTCAATCTTTTGATAGTTATTATCTCTTAAGAATACGCTATTTGTTTTGACGATGAGAATTAATTTTTAAATTAATTAATGAAACTGATATGTTTTTAATTTGGTAAAATATAAATCATTTTTGAGTTCATAATATCAAATATAGCTTAGGCCTAATTTTTGGTATTTTTCTGGAAACTTTCATTTTTTGATGAATAGTGAAACCACTAAGTGGTAGTTAAAAAACTGAACTTTTCATAAAACATAATTTTACCACTTCTGTGAGTGGAATTTCGAAAATCCTAGAGACATGGTTAATATCAAGGACTAAAATGTGGTTCAATGAGATGAAAATAATTTTTGGTGAATAGTAACTTTTTTCTTTTTTTTACCACGGTTGAAAGTAAATAGGGTAATTAAGGGTAAAAATGATATTATTATTATCTTAACACATGTCCTAATTCTATTGGATAAGTGTAATTTGACCAGAAACAACCTTAGGAATAAAATATGACCATTTAGACCGACTTGGATTAGATTAGGACATTTATTATTAATTTATTTAAAGAAGGGTTAAAATAGTTAAAATCAAGGTTTAATAAGTAAATCATTTTTAATATGGGGTTATACATAAGATAAATTCGACTATAAATATTCATTAGAAAGATAAAGAAATTTACTACATAATTATATTTTATTTGTAATTTGTAGACATTAAATAATTTAATTTATTTATGACACAATGATGATGCAGTAATTATCTTATTAATGAAATATTGACATAATTGATGTTATAAATGCAAAAATAAATGTAATTTGAGACTTTTTATGAATTAAAATAATTTTATAGGTTAATATGACATGTTAGTATTGATTTTAGGAACTTTGTTCGAACTAATCATTCTGTTATTATTTTTACAAAAATCAATTACCAAATAGTGTCAAAATTGACATAAAATAGTTTTTAAATTATTAATTGTTATTATATTCCTAAAAATATAAGGTTAGGACAAATGACTTAGATAAGGTTATATATATTAATAATAAACAACTTGGGGTTCGTTTGGTTTGATATAGTAAGTTTATTAACCTTATAGTATAAGAAAACAAGAAGACACAGTAAAAGTTAAATTATCTAACTTAAAGTTAAATATAAATGATAAGGTTAAAATTGATACCTAAACTTGTATAAATTATATTGGATGAGAGTATTTAGACCCATCCCCACCTTAGCTTAAAAATAAATCAATTTTGAGCTATTTAAAACCGAATTTGGATTTATAATAAAATAATATTTTTAGTTATTCCAAAGGTGCCCCTCTCCTCCCTTATAAAAGGGCACCTCCTCCGTCTCCTCCTCACAAATATTTGAGTCTTCAAGCTCGGCCAAACCCTGACCATTTCACTTCCCCACTTCCCTAGAATCATCCTAGAGGTTCTGGTCTTCTTCAAAGACCAACCCTAGTGCCCTAAGAGGAGGTTAAGAAGAGGCGCATCAAAAAGAGGTAATATCCATTACCGATCCTTTCCAAATTCTTTCTTCTTCAATTTATTCTTATTTAGTTGTTTCATTATGAATTAATAACATAAGTATCACTCATATACTGATATGTTATTATAAGTATGAAACAACCCTATTTCACCATCTATCCATCCTACAGAAAATGAAATCACCGCGCGTGCGTACGTACGGAATACCGTCTCCACGCCGTGGTGTAATCTATTTTCCACCACCACCTTACTTGGATGGGTATAATGGTGTAAATAATTACTATATATAATTATTATAAAGTTATATTGGTTCTAAAATAGTATACATACACTCCAATACAATTCCACGGTCATGGGAACGATATCATCGCTCGTGCGTACGTACGGAATACCATCTCCACGATGTGATGCGATTCGTTCTACATGATCTTCATTGCATAATGATTATATAAATTAATTTAATGAATAAATATTATATATAGTACATTAATACCACTCTGGAAATGATGTATCTATAACCTAAAAAGAAAAATAATAATTTATTCGACAAAACACGAATAAGAACAAAAAGTAATAAACACCCGAATAACAAGTAATAATGAAATATTACCAATAAGAAGATACGAATATGACCATATATGATATCATAAAAATAATTATGATTTTGGAATAAGTCAATAACATTATTTAAATCATTATACAGGAGGTTCAGACACATACGAAGAAAATCGGACCTAAGGTAAGGGAAATATCACAATCTCATTTTTATCCGAGATTGTTTATACTTTGAAATTTACTGGGGTGTATTTTATCATCCACATCCATGTTTCCTCAATATGTAATATTTATATCCTTCTAAAATAGTTTATATCCAATTTTACCCTTCGGTGAGTTTTTAGTAAAAGATATGAAAGGAGTCTTTTATCGTTTTTCGTACGAGGTACTTTTTGACTTTTCCGACAAAAGTACGAGAAGAATGTTTTTTTATACGGCATGAATGGATTTTTAAAACAATATTTCCAAGAATCTTATTTTACAAGTTTTCAAGTTTATTTTTAATCAAATTCTTTTAGTTTAGAATTGTATGACATATTAAGAAAGGAAAAGTGTTTTTGAAGTAGAAATGATATTTTCCTCAAGAATGGAGTTCAAGAGTTTTATCAAAATTATTTTCCATCTAAGATAATACAGGGTTCTGTTTATATCCCAATTATTACATGGATTTGATTATGTTGTGATGGAAATATTTTTATGAATTATTTTATCTTATATGAATTGTTTTATGATGTCATGTTGTTTAAGAATCCCATTTTTACTACATGGGTTATGCAATGATGTATGATTTATGATTTTGTGGCACACATAAGAATGGTATCATTATGAGATGGGTGGGACCTATATCTCCCTCAAATGCATTGGGTAAGGATTTTATATCTCATGAGATAGACATGGCTGGAACGGTAGGTTATACCGGTTCAGTGAAACAGGACTGAAACGAGGAGTGAACTCGGTTCAGAAAGGGACTTTTTCCACTAAGATAGTCTTGGAAATGAGTCTTGACTAATAAGAAATGATTATCTATGATTATGTGTGTATGCCATAAAGTTTCATGTTTTAAGTTTTGATTATTGGGATTACATTTCACTACTATGATTTATCCCATGTTATGAAATTATGATCTCTTTTGCAGGTTAGGACTTCCAAAAGATATGTTCTTTTGAATATGATGTGATTGATATTTCTTTTGTTTACCCTTACTAAGCATTTGATCTCACCCTTTTATGTTTTCTTTTCCCCAGGACATAAAGAAAGGATTTAGGTTTAAAAAAAATAAGATCTTTATGGGAGATGTTGAAGATCTTTCACCACTATTAGAAGATTATATTCCGAGTTTCCAAATACACTAAACTATTACGGTCCTTGTGTGTGTGTTTTTGTTATATACTAAGTATTCCGCAAAAGTAATGTAATGTCCATGTACGTTAAGATTTGGGTCTCTACAGTTTGTATCAGAGGAAAGGTTTAGTCAACCTTTAGAAACTAGGATGTGAAAATGTTAGTGAGATCCCTAGAGATATTTCTAAGGTTTCTCTAGGGATGTCTCTAAGGTTAAGTATACGTATAGGTTATAGTCCTAGAATTACGCTAAGAATCATATAATTAAACCTAAGATGTTAGATATTGAAGGTACTCACCCTTTATTATGTTGTTTTCCCTAGCATGATTTTTTCCTCTCATACTATTCTTTTTGGGTTTTAGAAAATGGCTGGAAACAGGAAGATTCACGATAATTGAGGATATGACGGACAATGGAATGATATTCTTCTTGAGAAACCAAATGAAATGGGATTTGGAAGTCCAAACATCATTATTATGCCGAATCAGCAATCTCATAATATGATCAATAAACTCAAATTTGGTAAGTTTCCTGACTCAGCTAATAAGAGAAAGATGGAGTTTCATGATGATCATAGAGGAAAGAAAGTTCAATTTCCCCTATGTAAATCATGTGGGAAGAGGAATCAAGGAGAATGTTTCAAAGAAACTGGAAGATGCTTTGGGTGTGGAAAAGAAGGACACAAAGCCAGTAAGTGCAAAGGAAAACTTTCAGTTAACACCATGGATGAGGATAATGGTATTGCTACGACATCAAAAATGGTTAAATGTTTTAAATGTGGAATGTACGGGCATTATGCAAACCAATTCCCTAAGGGAAAGTCTCATGAAGAGAATCGGTATGTTCGTATGGGTAGTATTTATGTTGATGATGATGAAGAGACTACAAATGATATGTGAGATGAAAGAATTGTTGAAGCTTGGTCAATGGTTTAAGAAGGTAGTGGAATGATTACATGTTTATCAAGTGTAATTTTGTATAAGTAATCTCATGGTACTATGGAATAAAGAGACATCTAAGGATTGTTACACTGTTGTCTTTCCTTGAGTTTCGAAAGTGTATGATTAATGGTTCCAGTATCCATGAAAGGTTATTCAGATATTTTTGGAATGTAGATGATATGCGCATAATGAATGGATAAGGAGAAAATTAAATGTTTGATAGTATTCATGAGCTCATGACTGATATAAAGAGAAGGTTATATCATGGTTTGAGTATATAGAATTTTTGGATTTTGGTATAACTTTTGACAGTATTCATGTTTTCACTAAGGTTTAATGGGTATTCATTTTTCAAGAGAATACATGATTAAGGTATTCACAGGATTGGAATGTGACCAACAAGATATATGGGGGATAAATGATGGTATTCACATGCTTAGTTTATGACATTTCAAGTAATCGTTTTCTTTATACTATGAGATTGGACCGAAGTATTTTAGATAAGCCTAAATATTGGAATGGATTATGTTGGACATAAATTAGTATTGTTTAATGATAGAAATTTTTTTCGATGGGATGTTATAGTAATATAGATTTAGAAAAAGGACAACCTGCAGGACGGGCGACAACCCATCGTGTCGGACAAGGCTGTGGGAATCGAACCCACAACCGAAGTGCGACTGGCCTTTATCACCTACCACTGGTCTACAAGAAGTCCCTGGTTAGTAAAAACTAGTTTTATTTTATTAAACATTATGATATATGAATTATAAGTCCATTTTAGGAACCATATATGATTAATCTCACCATAGATGGACTTATGTATATTTGATAACTTTTTCTAACCTTTTGTTTCAAACAGATGGAATGACCCATCATTCTATCACATGATCTGTTAGAACTTCACAAATAACAAATTCAACTTCATTTCTTTAAGAGATGAAGCGGAAATTGTTCAAAGCATGAACAATAGTGAGATAGTACCAAAATCAAGCAAGTATTTCTTCTAATTCAAAATTTTCAACTTTAGGGAAATGATATTGAAAACCAAAAATGTTGTCCTAGTGCTATTATATCTGATGAATCAGATGGTACCTTAGATCATCACAAATCTATGACTTTGTGATTGTTGGATTTTTCATATCCATGTTCTCTACCACTCTCCATCAGAACATGATGGTTATATTTCTCTTCCATATCCATATTTTCAACTATGTGGAAACCCAATGATTAGTTTATTTGGGTAACCATTACGTTTCATACTTTTGTTTTTAAAGATTGGTTTTGGTATTCCTTTTTACGATGTGGGTTTCTATTAAAGAAACTTTTGAACAGTAAACTATTTATAACCCCGACGAATTTCGAGGGCGAAATTCATTTTAAGGGGGTAGAATGTAACACCCTGAGATTTTATGAAAAATATTCTTTTTAATTTCATTAATGTCTTGTGTTGTACGCTACAACAAAAGGAGCTTTCACAACACGCATCCTTGACTTTCCTTGTATTACATGCAATTGTGACCTTCCTCGATAGCGTGTGTAGTATGCAATACAGAGTTTCACTAAACAATGATATGCTATTAAAATATTATTAAAACTAGACATTATGAATAGTAATAACCACAATTTACAATTTTAGAAATTTTATCTCTCAAAATGGACTTCATTTTTGGATTCGGAATATCGAAATTAGCTTAGGGTGAAATTTTGGTACTTTTTGGATAACTTTCATTTTCTGATGAATAGTGAAAATTACTAAATTTTAATTAAAAACAACCTTTTTAATCGAAATAATTAATAGTGATAAATTATTAATTTGAGTGGTTTTAAAGTATATTTATAATATATTTTTACAATTTAATACAATGTTGGTCATTGGACATAATTTCACATTTAAACCAAACATAAACAAGTGTCAATCTTTTGATAGTTATTATCTCTTAAGAACACGCTATTTATTTTGACGACGGGAATTAATTTTAAAATTAATTAATGAAACTGATATGTTTTTAATTTGGTAAAATAGACATCATTTTTGAGTTCATAATATCAAATATATCTTAGGCCTAATTTTTGGTATTTTTCTGGAAACTTTCATTTTTTGATGAATAGTGAAACCACTAAGTGGTAGTTAAAAAACTGAACATTTCATAAAACATAATTTTACCGCTTCTGTGAGTGGAATTTCTAAAATCCTAGAGACACGGTTAATATCAAGGACTAAAATGTGGTTCAATGAGATGAAAATAATTTTTGGTGAATAGTAACTTTTTACTTTTTTTTACCACGGTTAAAAGTAAATAGGGTAATTAAGGGTAAAAATGATATTATTATTATCCTAACACATGTCCTAATTCTATTGGATAAGTGTAATTTGACCAAAAACAACCTTAGGAATAAAATATTACCATTTAGAACCACTGGTATTAGATTAGGACATTTATTATTAATTTATTTAAAGAAGGGTTAAAATAGTTAAAATCAAGGTTTAATAAGTAAATAATTTTTAATATGGGGTTATACATAAGATAAATTCGACTATAAATATTCATTAGAAATCTAAAGAAATTTCCTATATAATTATATTTTATTTGTAATTTTTAGACATTAAATAGTTTAATTTATTTATGACACAACGATGATGCAGTAATTATCTTATTAATGAAATATTGACATAATTGATGTTATAAATACCCAAATAAATGTAATTTGAGACTTTTTATGAATTAAACTAATTTTATAGGTTAATATGACTTGTTATTATTGATTTTATTAACTTTTTTCGAACTAATCATTCTGTTATGATTTTTACAAAAATTAATTACCAAATAGTGTCAAAATTGACATAAAATAGTTTTTATATTATTAATTGTTATTATATTCCTAAAAAAATAAGGTTCAGACAAATGAATTAGATAAGGTTATATATATTAATTCTAAACAACTTGGGGTTCTTTTGGCTTGATATAGTATGTTTATTAACCTTATAGTATAAGAAAACAAGAAGACACGGTAAAAGTTAAATTATCTAACTTAAAGTTAAATCTAAATGATAAGGTTAAAATTGATACCTAAACTTGTCTAAATTATATTGTATGAGATGATTTAGACCCATAACCACCTTATCTTCGAAATAAATCAATTTGGAGCTATTTAAAACCGAATTTGGCTTTATAATAAAATAATATGTTCAATTATTCCAAAGGTGCCCCTCTCCTCCCTTATAAAAGGGCACCTCCTCCCTCTCCTCCTCACACAAATTTGAGCCTTCAAGATCGGAAAAACCCTGACCATTTCACTTCCCCACTTCCCTAGAATCATCCTAGAGGTTCTGGTCTTCTTCAAAGACCAACCCTAGTGCCCTAAGAGGAGGTTAAGAAGAGGAGCGTCAAAAAGAGGTAATATCCATTACCGATCCTTTCCAAATTCATTCTTCTTCAATTTCTTATTATTTATTTGTTTAATTATGAAGTAATAACATAAGTATCACTCATATACTGATATGTTATTATAAGTATTAAACAACCCTATTTCACCATCTATCCATCCTACGAAAAATGAAATCACCGCGCGTGCGTACGTATGAAATACCGTCTCCACGCCGTGGTGTAATCTATTTTCCACCAACACCTTACTTGGATGGGTATAATGGTGTAAATAATTACTATATATAATTATTATAAAGTGATATTGATTCTGAAATAGTATACATACACTCCAATACAATTCCACGGTCATGGGAACGATATCATCGCTCGTGCGTACGTACGGAATACCATCTCCACGATGTGATGCGATTCGTTCTACATGATCTTCATTGCATAATGATTATATAAATGAATTTAATGAATAAATATGATATATATTACATTAATACCATTCTGTAAATGATGTATCTATAAACTAAAAAGAAAAATAAGAATTTATTCGACAAAACACGAATAAGAACAAAAAGTAATAAACACCCAAATAACAAGTAATAATGAAATATTACCAATAATAAGCTAAGAATATGACCATATATGATACCATAAAAATAAGTATGATTTTGGAATAAGTCAATAACATTATTTAAATCATTATAGAGGATTTTCGGACACTTACGAAGCAAATTGGACCTAAGGTAAGGGAAATATCACAATCTCATTTTTATCTGAGATTGTTTATTCTTTGGCATTTACTGGGGTGTATTTTATCATCTACATCCATGTTTCCTCAATATGTAATATTTATATCCTTCTAAAATATTTTATATCCAATTTTACCCTTCGGTGAGTTTTTAGTAAAAGATATGAAAGGAGTCTTTTGTCGTTTTTCGTACGAGGCACTTTTTGACTTTTCCGACAAAAGTACGAGAAAAATGTTTTTTTTATACGGCATGAATGGATTTTTAAAACAATATTTCCAAGAATCTTATTTTACAAGTTTTCAAGTTTATTTTTAATCAAATTATTTTAGTTTATAATTGTATGACATATTAAGAAAGGAAAAGTGTTTTTTAAGTAGAAATGATATTTTCCTCAAGAATGGAGTTCAAGAGTTTTATCAAAATTGTTTTCCATATAAGATAATATAGGGTTCTATTTCTATCCCGATTATTACATGGATTTGATTATGTTGTGATGGAAATATTTTTATGAATTCCTTTATCTTATATGAATTGTTTTATGATGTCGTGTTGTTTAGGAATCCCATTTTTACTACATGGGTTATGCAATGATATATGATTTATGATTTTGTGGCACACATAAGAATGGTATCATTATGAGATGGGTGGGACCTATATCTCTCTCCAATGCATTGGGTAAAGATTTTATATATCATGAGATAGACATGGCTAGAACGGTAGGTTATACCGGTTCAGTGAAACAAGACTGAAACGAGGAGTGAACTCGGTTCAGAAAGGGACTTTGTCCACTAAGATAGTCTTGGCAATGAGTCTTGACTAATAAGAAATGATTATCTATGATTATGTGTGTATTCCACAAAGTTTCATGTTTTAAGTTTTTATTATTGGGATTACATTTCACTACTATGATTTATCCCATGTTATGAAATTATGATCTCTTTTGTAGGTTAAGACTTCAAAAAGATATGTTCTTATGAATATGACGTGATTGATATTTCTTTTTTTTACCCTTAATGAGCATTTGAGATCACCCTTTTATGTTTTCTTTTCCCCAGGACATAAAGAAAGGATTTAGGTTTAGGAAAAAAGAAGATCTTTATGGGAGATGTTGAAGATATTTCACCACGATTAGAAGATTATATTCAGAGTTTCCAAAGACACTAAACTATTACGGTCCTTGTGTGTGTGTTTTTGTTATGTACTAAGTATTCTGCAAAAGTAATGTAATGTCCATGTACGTTAAGCTTTGGGTCTCTACAATGTAAAACATGTGACCCAAACTATCCCTAGAATATGTTAAACTTGAAACCCACCCATCCCTATAAGATGTTAAACCTGTGACCCACCTATCCATGCAAGGAATTAAACCATAAACCCACATGTCCTTGAAAAAAATTAAACCCATGACCCACACATCCCTTCAAGATGTTAAACCTACCACCCATCTATCCTTGAAAGTCATTAAACTTATGGCCCACCTATCCTCACAAGATGTTAAATCTATGACTCAAACTGACCCTATAAGATGCTAAACATATGAACCACCTATCCCCAAAAGAAAATTAAAACTATTTCCCAATCCTAACACATATAATAATAATGGGATGAATGTGGTAAAAATTATTAGAAACCATAATCCCCTAGAGTCAACTACCACTTGGCTGACACAGGATAGCTTAGGATCCACACCAAGGATTCCTCACACATGATATTACCTCCGAAAGAGAAAAAAATTATAGGTTACCAACATATAAAACATCCATTAATTCTCATACATGACCAACATTACTATATAATCTGATCGAATGATGATTCTCTATCGAGATAGAAGAAGTGTAATTAACTAGCGTCCACCCAGAGATAGAACCAAGAATGAGTTTCTTGAACATGTCTTAAATATATGAGTGAGACCTAGACTAGGAAACGATATCCAAGGAGTAATAAATGGAAATATAAACAGATATACTATCATCTCATTTCAATCAAGGCACCAACATCATTGATTAAAGGGATGGAATATTCCCTCCTTTAGAATACGGGAATGTGGGGTTAAAAACTGATTGTGTTTCCTTTAGATAGAGGGATGATGCACATCCTTGATGAGAAAGTATAAAAATACATATAAAAACTTAGTAGAATTTCCCTACAATGTTATATAGCTTCTTCTAAAATATTTTAATGGTTTTACAAAGAATAATATTTAATGAACCCCTTAAATAATTTTTTGATTTCATTTTTTTATTCTCCAAAGGATATAATTTTATTTTGAAACTTATATTTCTGATGAATTAATTATCATCTTTTATCCATTAATATTTTTTTATTATTAAAATTTTCTTGAAACATTCAATTTATTATAAACATTTTAAATTGAAAATTACATTTCATATAAATATAAATATAAATATTCTTTATATGATTTATATAATTATTTCCAAAAGAGTATACCATTTTTACATATAATGTTTTAATTTAAATGTTATTTCATTGACTAGAGAAATAATAATATATTGTATTCCTTACTTAATACATAAATTTATTGATAAGGAATGTTGTTTATGAATTAAATTGATCATTCAATATATGAGGAATGCATTGGAAATGCGATGAGGGGTGGGGTATTGTTATAGATATCCCCTTAGTTCACCAACATAAACCAGTATACAACTCATTTTTATAGAAATATTTAAATTGTTTTTTGGAATATACCTACCAATCAATTGATCAATATTGGACCAATGCTTTGATAGTAAAGATATCATAATGTTCGAGATCATGATGAACAATATTTAAAATTTTCTTCCTTAGAATTTATTTAATATTATCCAAAAAATTATTACATTGATGTTATCCCTGGATGAATTTCATACCCAAGTTAGAGATTAAATGACATATTTTTTTGTTATTTATATTTCTATATTTATTATTCCTTATTTACCCATGATATATTTTTTTATGTAACCCTTACTGAGCATATGATATCACCCTTTATTTGTTTTCCATTTCTCAAGATATGAAGATGGTTATTATGAATAATACCATGGATGAATGATTGTTTCTTATGCTATGTATTTTTATTTCCAATGTAATATGGGAATTGTGTATTCATTTGGTTTTTCTAGACTACTACATTGATCGGTCCTTCTGAATGATATCCCTTGTCTCTTATACCAATATAAAAAAGTAGACAGTAGCTCTAGGTTACTTGATTTAGGGTTTCTACAGTTGGTATCATAGGATACTTAGTAGAAACTTTGAGAAATAGATTTGTAATGAACATAACTAACATGAGATTTATGATAATCCCTTATAGTATTTGAGAACTTTTACCATTATTGGTTTATCTATTTTATAGACAGATATTCATAATTATTTTGATATTAATCAGTGTGTGAAATTATTTGTTGATGTCACCTAAAAGAAGAAATGAATTCAACATTTGTTGAAAATTTACGGATTTCCTTTCCGAGAAAGCCAACATAGCTGGTGTTGTAAATTAGAATATTATATCTATATTATGTTATATTAATGAATTTATAAAAAATTACGATTACCAAAAGGAGAAAATTTTTGTTCCATAGTGTGAATCACCTATGTTGGATTCCTTAATGTTATATAAGTCTCCATCATTTAATATAAATACTAATTAATAGGTATTGGAATAAGGGATGAAGTCAATGGAAAATTTATTCCTTACATTGGGATGTAATGAATGTGAATAGGTTATTCTGGATGTGTACTGTTTTATAGGATATGTCTTCTAATAATGGTCATTTATATAGAACACTAAGGAGGATGAAAAAACGGAAATCATGGAATATTAAAATTTTAATGTTATATTCTTCAGTAAATACTTCCCATAGGAATAACTAGTTGAAATAGAGAGGAAGTTCCTTTCATTAAAGTTAAAGGAATAAGAATGAGTGGAAGAGCATGAGGATAACTTTATAATATTATCTAGGTATTCTTTGGACTACATACATATTCCACATTCCAAAATTGATCATTTATTTGATGGTATTTTTCAAAGTCTCTAAAGGGAACTAGTTTGTCATTCTTTTTCCCAATAAGATTATATTGTATCCAGTTTCTTTAAGATGTAGAAATAATTATATAAATTCTATATATCTAATGGAAATAAAGAGAAGAAGAGGAAATTTGAGAACCAATAAAAAAGGAACACATTAATGATGAAGGGAGTGAATCAATTTAAATCATTAAAAAATTAGAGAAAGAAGTATCCTAAAAAATGAGTAAATGGGATTCGAGTGTGTTAGAAATGCATAAATAATGGTTATCTAGACAATTAATTTAAGGTAAATAAATAAACCACTAATATTAGGTAATTAAATTGAAAATATATATGGTATTATTAAAAAACATTTTCCAATAACCAAGGAAAATTACCAAAGAAGAAGACATATAGAGAAGGACAAACTTATAGAATTACTATGGCCAAAGTGGATGATCCCAATAATGAGGTTAAAGGTACACATATCATCCACTATAAAAGTGTAAATATTTTATTTGATTCATTTTCTACCCATTCATTTTAACTGTATAATTTTATTTGGGTATCACATCACTACCTAAACAATTAGATGATGAGTTTTCAGTGAAAATTACTAATGATATAATGAACATATCTCAAGTATATAGATCCTCTCCAATAGATATTTTCAATAATGTCATTCCTGTAAATACATTAATTATTCTTAATGTTGAATGTTACCTAATCATGTGAATGAATTTTCTCTCTCATTATATAACTCATATAAACTTTTTAGAAAGATATGTTATATTCTATATTCTAAATAAAATTGTGATAGTTTATCAGTGTGAGGATGAACCTAAAATCCAAATGGAAATTAATGTCATCATATGGGTTTTACAATATATAAATTAGGTATATTTTTATAATATGGTTTTAGATAATCCCAAAATTGAAGATATATCTATTATACATGATTTTGATTGATGTATTTCCATAATAGATTCATATTCTTACCCATGATCATGATGTCATGTTTTCAATAGAACTCAAAATTGACACTAAAACTATTTCAAATAATTTAGGTAGAATTGATTAGATTGAGTTGTAATAATTAAATATGAAATATCATGATAATCTATTTAATGGACTCATTTGGCCTGGACTATCACCATGGAGTGGACATGTTCTTTTTATTAGGAAGAATGATGGGACACTACATTTCATTTACTATCATGAACTGACCAAAATCAATATTTTGATCAAATACACTCTACCCCATATCGATGAACCATTTGATCAATTACGTGGAGCTAAATATTTTTCAATGATTGATCTTAAAAATAGATATCATCAACTAAGGGTCATAGAGAAGGATATGCCAAACAATATATTCCATATGATGAATATTTATTATAAACGTATAGTAATCACTTTTAGATATACCAAATAACCTATTATCATCATGGATTTAAGAATAGAGTCTTTAGAGATTTTCTTGATTAGTTTATGGTAGAAATTATGGATGATATTCTTATATATTCAATGAGAAATGTAGAGCATGAATAACAATTGATTATTATGATGAGAAACCTGAGGATAGATAGTTTATATTCCAAATTTTCCAAGTGTTGATTTTGTAAAAAAAATGTATCATTTTTTGGTCATAAAACATCCAGTCTAGGTTTATTAATGAATTATTAGAAAATAGAAGTCATTGAGCAATGGCATAGACCAACCAAGATAACTAAGACCTCTAGTTTTATTGGGTTGGATTGATACTACCAATTATTTTTGAGATATTTATCATGAATATCTAATCTTCTCTCCATGTTGAATAAAAAGTGGGTTATGTTCTTATAGATAAATGAATATATAGAAAATTTTAAATTACCGAAGAGAAGTATGGTTAGTGAAACTATGCATAAACAAACCTAAAGTGGAGAATGGATTGTGATATATAATGATGCATCAATGAATGTATTGTGATGTTTATTCATGAATAATTATATGTTAAAAGAGTATGCATATATCTAATTGAAAATTCATTATAATAATTAGATAAATCATGATTTGTAGCTATAAACAGTAAGATTTTTCATTGTATATATGGATTTAATATCTTTAAGGTTAAATGTTTGATATATATATATATATATATTTATACTGATCCTAAAATTATGAAGTATATATTTTCAATGAAATATTTGAATATGTTCCAGGGAATATGGTTGGAGTTGATCAAATAGTGTGACTACTCAATACATTATCAACCTAGGAAAGAGAACATCCCATTCTATGAGTGTGAAAGATCATGCTAGTTTTTTATAATGGGGATTGAAATAGATCCAATATTTATGGATTTAAAGAATTTGGATCTTGAAATAATGAGGAAAGGGGAAATATCTTATCATTTTATGATGATTTTTCAACCATACATAAATTAGAGAATTAATAAGGCAGAGAAAAAATATGTAGAATTATATAAAAATGTGATGACAATTCCAAAGTTAAAAAATGATCATGCTAGAATAATAGGGGTTAGGAAGAGAGTACGTGTCCCATAAATACCATAGTTGAAAAAATCGTTATTAGATGATGATCATAGTTCTAAATTCTATATTCATCCTTGATGTAAAAATATAAATAGTGACCTGGAAAAAATATTTATGGTTGGATGAAAAGAAAAGGGATATTGTATAGTATGTATCCTGATGCCCAGTGTGTTAGTAAGTGAAATACAAGAGGAAAAAGTCTAAGGGGATATTACGACAATTACCCTTACTATAATGAAATTTGGAAAACAATACCCCGTATTTTTTATTCAAACTCCAAAAAATATCTAAAGGAAACAATTCTATTTTGGTTATAGCCAATCATCTTATAAAATAATCAGATTTTATCATTATTAGGGAATATTTATCTCTTGAGTAGTTTATTCAATTATACATTAATAAAGTTGTGAGATTACAAGGATTACCAATATCAATCATTTTATGATTGGTATTTGAGGTTCACTATAATGTTATATAGAAGACTTTAGTAAGATTTAGATAATGCGATGTGTGTAATTATATATTATAATTATTAACAAGTTGGTTAGTCTAATAGGACCATTCAAAGTCTAGAAGTAATGTTGAGAGTTTAATCTACATATTTCAATGTTAATTGGGATTAATACCTTACTTTGGTATAATATTCATATAATAATAGATTTCACCTGAGCATCCTGATGGATCCTTATAAATACCCCTTTTTAAGGAAGTGTTGTAATTAAATGTTTTGGGATGGAGTTGGATAACAGAAGATATTTTTGAGCTGATCTATCTGAGGAAATGGAAGATTAGGTAATATACATTCAATAAAACTTAAGGGCATCTCAGATCTGATAAAAACATTATGTTGACAATCACCAGTGACATATTCAGTTGATAATTAGTGGTATGATATTGCAATTAATATCTCCTTGGATTAATTTTATGAGATTTTCAAATCAGGGAAAAATATTCTTGATATATATCAATCCATTTGAAATTCTTTATCAAATTGAGATAGTATCATATCACATAACACTTCCAAAAAATCACTCTCAAGATCTTGAGGCGTTCTATGAATCTCTCATGAGGAATTGAATACCTAATCATTCAAAATTTACTAAACTCAGAGGAAATAAAACTAGAGAAAAATGCACATTATGAATAATAAAAGGCTGAAATTATTGGTTATAGCAAGAAAGTGATTCCAAAAAAAAAATAACCACTCATCTAGTCACTATTTTTTTGGGTGAAATTATAAAATTAAGAAATCTATGTGGGAACCTAAGGATTCAATGAGGTTTAATTATACATTGTTTTATATATCTGAGTGATGTAATTTTTATATTTAAATTCTTATATGGGGGTATAATGTAATATCCCTATATGTTATGATATATTTTTCTTTTAATTAGTTTCATTGATAAATTTATTTCCACACAACAATGAGTTTAAATGAATAATGACAAAAACATATATTTCTTAAAAAAACTATTTTTCCTTATGTTTTATGTTTTTATATTAAATTTATATCATCCACTTTTGTTAATTGAATTTGATAAAATGGATTAAATATTTATAATTATGGGGTTTAAATTTGATAAATAGGTCCATTTTATATTTTTTCATTATGAATAGTAATAGTGGTAAAATTTATCACCTCAATAAAGGGTAAATAATGTAATTATGTTTTCTAACAAATTTCACCAGGCTTTTAAATTCCCTAAAAATTTACATTATCATATTGGATGAGTGGAGTTATACTATTCTCATATATGTCTAAAAAATATGGACACTTCATGCTATTTTTCTGTGATATTTACCATTAAATTATTTTAGAATAAATTATAAACAAAATGCCACACTCTTGAATTTAATAACTATAATACTTTTACATAAGGATAAATGTGGTTATGTTCATTTTTAAATATTAATTTGAATGACTTATTAATTTTTTTCCATGGTAATTTTGTTTTTATTTTTACTGATTCAATAATTACTTTAAATTATTAGGCAACACCAACATAATATTTATAAAATTAATAGAAAAATAAAATAAATTATTTAAAAAATAATAAAAGTAATAATATATTATTATGTTATAAAAATTTTATAGATACAAAAAAATATTAGGTAAATGTGGATGGATTATATTATAATTTCATCTTTGTGTTGACATATTTAACGCCAAATTAAATAAATATATCTAACATGAAATTAATGATTAATTATGGAATTTATATTTTATTAATAAATTAAAAAATCCTAAAAATAATGATAGAGCAAAATTTTAATATGATATTGTATTCAATGTCATCCCTTGTCCACTTATTATCAAATTATTAACTTATAAGTAAAATTACAACCCTTTAATATTTAAAAAATTCCCTACTATAATCAATGTCAAAATTGGTTAGCAAAGGAGTTAATGAAAATGATATGGTATAAAATGATATCTAAACCTATAAAAATTTTAATATATTATTATATTATGTCCATATCTTCCGTATCATAGAATATATTCCATTTTGGAAGCCTTTGACATGATTTAGACACATATTATATTATAATATTTCAAAAATTTCAAAAAGTGCCCCTATGGTCACTTATAAAATGACTACCCTTCACTAATTTCATTAAACCACATTGATTAATATATAAAAACCAAAATAATAATATTCTAAATATATTTATCCATATTCTAGAGTTTATATTCTCCCAAAAATACAAACTGTAGGTCCCTTAGGTCGACATCTAAAGGATTTATTTCAAATAATAGGTAATAATCTTCACCAATAACTTTAATTTTTCTACATATTTTTCAATCATTAAGTATTTTTTAACCATTAAAATATAATGAAACTAGTATCTCCCATATATATAGATGTTATTATGTTGATGGAATAGCATTTATCTATCTTCTTCTATATCAAATAAGAAACAAAACCATCAGTCTTGTGTACGACGAACAACAACCTCACAAACCAATGAAGTTTGTTTATCATTACTACCAAAAATAGATTATTATAGAGATTAAACTAACAAATATATATTAAATTTATGAAATAATTATTATTCTGGATTTATTATATCATATATATCTTCGTACCTTCTAATTTGTTGTGAAACGATATTGTCGCTTGTTCATTCATGTGGACTACCACATCGAAAAAGAGACATGATTCATTATTCATATCCAAATTACATGTATGGTAATAAAGATAGATTTAATTAATATTGTATATATATATATATATATATTATAATATAATTATTTTTAAAGGTGAACTAATATTTACCTTTCTTTCATTCACTCTGTCAAAAAGTGAAAATAATGTTCATGTGAAGGTTTGACCTACTATCTCCTTAAACTATGTAATTCATTTCATTATATCAACATTTTATGGATTCCAATATATATATATAAATATATATATGATAATTATATATTTTTTATAATTCTAGTGTTGATGGAATAATTATAGATGTATAAGGATAAGAATCTACCAAATCAAAACATACATAAAAAATGAAGCTATTAACATTTGAAACAATGACAATAATAAATGATTATTAAAAAAAGAAGATAAGATGTTATAAATGGATCATATATGATATTATAGATATGTATATGGTTATGGTATTTAAGTACAATAAATCTAATATTTTTATATAGGAGTTCAAATTCACTTATGTGGAAAGTCAAACTTGAGGTAAGGGATTTCATCACAAATTCCACTCCATTGAGACATATTTGTTATTATGAACTTATTTAAATTTATTTAGTGTATATAATATACCACTAATGTATTAAAAAATAATATATACTTATTTTTGATTAATATTATTTCAATTCAAGTTACTCTTTTATGGGGATAGATTTTTAAAGTTACCAAAAATGTATGAATTTATTTTTCAATATCATTTTCTTGGGATTGACCTTATTTTAATTAAAGAAATATTATAATTATGAGGCCCCTACCTTAAAATATTACATTATATTTAATTAAGTAAATAATTCACATTTAGTATCTTTTCAGGTTTAGAGTTTTAGATAATTAGGCCATAACTATTACATTACATCTCAAATATTACAAAGTAGACACTTCAACTCAGTATCCATTTTTTTCATAAAATAAATGTTCTTATAAGATAACAGTAAATATTTTCTGGATATAAATATTATTGAATTATTAATTTATCTTACCATTCCTTATACCCTATGAAAATCATTTAAAAAACATGGGATGAGCATAAAAAGTTCAGTAAGGGTTATAAAATAATGAAAGAAAACATTGGAATATCATTACATAAAAAAAATAATCTCTTTAACACACCTCATAAAATCATAAGATTTATGAATAACACATAGTAATCACAAATCATAAAGGTAACTTGTGGCATCCATAACATACTTACATTGTATCTTTCATAGCTATGAAGGGAGTTACATTTGGAATACCCATCACAGTATATTCCCTAAATCTCGTAGGAGAAACATTAATGTTTACCTCCGTAATGATACCAAATGAATTGTAGAGATATATTCAGCTCACCTTCCCTAGGTTTATTATGGAACCACCCATATACATAAACAATTCTCAAGAACCATAATATAATCATTCCACATAACACAAGCATAAAAGAAAGATAACATTTCCACATTGCAATCACATTATATAATTTCTATATATTCACATAATCAATCCATTATCAAAACCATTTTCAATAATAAAATAAATAAAATATTATATCATATTTATTTTCTGTTAAAAAACACTATAAATTATTAATGAAGCCAAAGATCAAATAATTCTCGCAACGACAGAAAGGTCATTGTCACCGTGTATGTTAAAAAGAAACATTCATTTTTTTCATTTAGTAAAAAAATTCATAGAAAAATATTCCATTTGAATTAAATGAAAATTAAAATGTGTTTATACACTATATAAAATAAAGTAATGTATAAATAAAAATAAGTCACAATGAAACGAGATTGAGACGAAGTCCCTTACCTCGTGTCCGACTTGACTCGTTCGTTATTTAATCTACTAAATAATAAAATAAGGTTAATTTATAATTAATTAAGAACCTTTTTTAAGTTCATTAATCATTTTATATTAATTATTACCACATTATATAAATTACTTAATCATTTAAGTTAATAACAGTTGTTTTGTTGATATATGGTACTTCAATCAAAAATCAACTTCTTATAATTACAAGTTGTCCATGTGTTCAAAATCCCATTATCTCCAGAATGATATTCATGATTTAGATATCATATATATCATATATATCTAGTATATATGTATTTATAATATTACATAACATTTGGTGATAATAAATGTAATGCACTGTTCATGGATATGGTAAGCCGTACGTACGCATGAACAACACTTTAATTTATATTTCATATTTAATGGAATTTAAAATCATTGATAAATAGGTATATTATAATTCCACTATAATATCATATATGATTTCCGCAACTCAATCCTTTATTCATTCCATGTATGGCATGAACGAGTCATATCACTTTGAGGGGTGATAGTCTGCATTTCCTCAAATGATATTATCGTATTACCCATTATGGAAACCAAAAAGTTATGTTATAAATGAAAAATAAAGAACCATATAAATAATATAAATAAAATATATATCACATATAAATATAGTTCCATCACAATGGACACCATGAGAGGTGGTAGGAGATAATTGAACAATCATCGTTTCGGGAGGCAACAGTTCGCCGTACACAGAAACAGTAAGTTCGTATCCATTAGATGGAGGTGTGTGTAATTTTATTTTGAATTTTCTCATAAAAAACCTTTTATATTGAGGATACTTGTTTTTTTATGTAAACAAAGAATAAGAATAGCAAAGGAAGTGAAGAAGTAAAATAAAAGAAGAGAACTTGAGGGAATATGTTACCTTTAAATTCGGTAACTCCCTTTGGTTTGAACCCAAAGGATTCCTTGAAGAGACTTCTGTCTAAGGTAAGGATTCTTAGAGGAAGAGAGAGATATAGGGATCTTATTTTGGTAGATTTTGGATGATCCAAGGGGCTTGAGAGGTGTGAGTAATGTGTTAGATGTGATGACCTTTTATAAGATGGGGGAGGGGATCTTTAGGAATGTTTAAAATTAGTATTTTATGATAAAACGATTTTCTGTTTAAAAAGGTCCAAAACTAATTAAATTCAAATATAAGATAAATATAAGTTTAAATAAAATCATCCAATATTAATTGGACAGGTTTTGGACATTTTTTAATCCTTATCATTTTTTATTTAACCCTTTGTTACCTTATTTAACATTTATAATGTCTCCTTGAATATTCATACTATATGGTTAATATACTTACAATAAAATACCAAGGGAACATAAATTTATCATTAATGAAAATTTTAACATCATATATGTCATTTGGAAAAATCTTATATTTTTAGGTATATTTTAGCATTTAATAAAATATTAATTGATTTAAAAACTCATTTATGACAATTTTTATACTATTAATATCATGACTTTTAATAAAATACAAACCAACCTGATTATTTCTAAAAACCTTCATTAATTAAAATATAAAAAGTCATCCTTATCTCCAAAATTCTTGGATGGCATAAAAAGTTTGAAAATAAATTTATTTTAATATTTATAATCTCATTTATTTAAAACATTCATTAATGAGGTAATCATTACATCATCATTGTGTCATAAATAAATTAATTTATATGATGTCTAAAAATTATAAATAAAATAACAAGATGTAGTAAATAGTTTTAGATTTATAATTATTATTTATAGTAAAAAGTATCAATTATATGACCCCACATTAAAATTGTTTTAGAAAAATAATACATGTTGATGATATTTTTATTTTTACTTTAAATAAAAAGTTATTAATGTCATTATCTTACCCAAATGGATTATAAAGGCCAAAAGTCTCACCCAAGTATTTTATTAGTTGGCCAGGACTCATCCAATAAGGGTAGGACAAGTGTTAAGGTAATTTTATATTATTATAATATTATTTTTTCCTTGAATTACCCTATTAACCTTTAAGTGCGGTAAATAAAAAGAAAAAGTTACTATTCATAAAAAAATTATTTTCAACCTATTGAACCACATTTTACTTACTGATGAAAACCACGTATGTTGAATTTTTGAAATTAAATTCACATAAGTGGTAAAATTTCATTAACACAAAAAGTCGGGTTTTTAACTACTATGCAGTGTTTTCACTATTCATTAAAAATTGAACGTTTTCAGAAAAATACACAATATTCACCCAAAGATAATTTTGATATTCCTAATTCAAAAATGATATATATTTTACCAAATTAAAAACATAGAAGTTTCATTAATAAATTTAAAATTAATTTCTATTGTCAAAACTAGAAAGTGTGTTTTAAAGAAATAATATCTGTCATAAAATTGACATTTGTTTATATCCTATTTCAAAGTGAAATTACTTACAATGACCAAAATTGGATTAAATGGTAGAAATATAATCAAATTACACTTTTAAACCATTTACAAAGATAATCTAACCAAATAAATATATTATATTAAATGGTAGTTTTGAATTAAAATGCAGCATTTTTCACTATTCATTAAAAAATGAACATTATCAGAAAAATACCAAAATTTAATCTAAAGTAAATTTTGATGTCCCAATTATAAAGAAGAATATTATTTTTTCAAGTATAACATATACAAGTGAAAAGAACTATATTTAAAAATGGTTCTCCATCAAAAGGCGGTAAATCGACCTTTTAAAGAATATTAGAGTGTTTATGCTTAAAATTGGGTTCATTCACATTTTATGCCTCTAAATCTTATTGGATAAATGTGAAAATATTTAACAAACATGTTTAATCATAATATGGTTAGTTTTGTTCATTCCCGCTAATAAAATGGCTAGGCGTTAACTACCATTTAAAATTATAATATTATATTATAATTTTTTAGTATGACTCAGCCTTGTGTGCAACAAGAGATTTCAGAGAAACCCATTGTTACGTGTTGGGTACGCCATCGAACATAGCATCATCTTTAAAGAAAAATTAATATTTAATCCACAAATATTAATAAATATGAAAATATCATATCCTTTATTTACTTGGGATGTTACATCCTTCCCCCCTTTTGAAAAGTGTGTCCTCGCAATTTTATTCACTTATCAAATAAATGAGGGTATTTATCCCTCATAGAATTTTTAGATTCCCACGTTTACTCTTTAACCATATGGGTTTTCCACAAAAACATTACATGATGAATTACCTTATTCCACAACACTTTCTCTCTTTGGTCAAGAATCTGGATTGGTTGTTCCTCATAAGAAATATTCTCTTCCAACTGAACTACCTATGGACTCAAAACTTGAGATGGATCCGACATATAATTTCTCAACATTAAAACATGAAAAAAATTATGTACCTAGGATACACTTGGAGGTAAATCCACTCTATAGGAAACTGATCAAACTTTCTCTAGGATTTCATAGGGTCCAATGAACCTCGAACTTAGATTTCCCATCTTACCAAAACACATCACACTTTTTATAGAGAAACTTTGATAAAGACATGACCACCTACCTCGAAATAAATATCCTTCCTCCAGTTATCCGTATAACTTTTCTGCCTGCTCTGAGCTATTGTCATGTGATTCTGAATCAATTTAACTTTTTCTGTCATCTCTTCTACCAACTCTGGTCCCGTCAACTTCCTTTCACCTACTTCATCCTAAAAAGCTACAGTTTGACACCGATTTCCATATAATGCCTCAAATGGAGACATCTGTATACTGGAATGAAAACTATTATTATAAGAAAATTCAACCAAAGAAATATGTTCGTCCCATCTTCCCTGGTAATCCATTGAGCAATCATGTAACATATCGTCCTATGTATGAATTGTTCGTTATGAATTCCCATATAATTGAGGATGATAAGATGTACTAAAATTTAATTCAATACCCAATGAAATCTTAAGGCCCTTCTAAAAGTTATAAGTAAACCTGGGATCACGATCAGATACAATGTAGAGGGTAACTCCATGGAACCTGACATTCTCTTTAATATACAACTGAGAATGTTGATATATAGACAAAGTTTCTCAAATAGGAAGGAAATGAGAAGATTTAGTCAATCAATCAATAATAACCTAGATTGCATTATTACCTCAAGAAGTCTTTGGTAATCCCACAACGTAATCCAAGGACACCTTTTCCCATTTCTACTCTGGAACTGGTAAAGGATGAAGAATCCATTTCAGAAACTACCGCTCTACTTTAACCCATTGACAAGTCAAAAACTTCATAGTAAAGTCAGGAATATATCTTTTCATTCCATCACACTAGTAATAATCCCTAAGATCTATATACATCTTAGTACTACTAGGATGAACTGTAAAAATAACTATGAGCTTCATATAACAACTATTTCTTTAACTGTGAATCATAAGGCACACACAATCTCTTTCCAAACATCAAAACACAATCTTTATCAATGTTAAACTCATGCAACCTACCCTTCTGAACCAAATCTACCTTTTTCTAAAACTCACTGTCTTCCTTCTATACTTGGTTAATTCTGTATAATAGAGATGATTTCACTGACACCTGAAACAAAATAGAAGAATTTCCTACACCAACAACTTCTTTGATAAAGTTCAACAAATCTTTTATCAAAGGATCTTGTTCCAAATGTAACATGGTTAATGTAGCATAACTTTTTTGACTCAAAGCATCAACTAATTTATTTTCCTTTCTTGGATGGTAAGGAATTGTGAAATCATACTCCTTGATTAATTCCATCCATCTACTATTTCTCATGTTCAATTATTTCTAAGTTAATATATACTTCAAGCTTTTTTCATCAGTATATATTTCACATTTTACTCTATACAGATGATGCATCAAAAATTTTAAAGAAAAAAAACACCTAATTCCAAATAATGTGTTGCGTAATTTATATCATGAGGTTTCAATTAACGTAAATCATAAGAAATTACCTAGTTATTCTACATTAGGACACAACCACTTCCTTTAAATGAATCAATACTGTAGATAACAAATTCACCTTCTCTAGAAGGCAATGCCAAAACTGAAGCATTCACCAATATTCTTTTAAATTCCTAAAAACAATCATCACATTATTTTTTCTAGATAAACATAACACCTTTTTGAGTTAACTTAGTTAGTGGGATAGGTAACTGTGAAAAATTTTCATCAAACCTTTGGTAATAACCTGCTAATCCCAGAAAACGACTAATCTCAGTTATATTTGTGGGTCTTGGACATTATTCAAAAACTTTTTTTAGTAGGATCTATAGTTATTCCATTTTTAAAAACAATGTTCCCAACAAAAGAAATTTTTTGTAACCAAAACTCACACTTTCTGAATTTTCCATACAGTTTCTTTTTTTATGGTTTGCAAGAAAACTCTTAAATAACATTCACGTTTCTCTTTAATTTTGGAATAAACCAAAATATCATCAATAAATACAACCACAAAATTATCTAAGTACTCAAGGAAAATTCTATTCATAAGATCCATGAATACAGTAGGTGCATTGGTTAACCCAAAATACATAACTACAAACTCATAATGGCCATATATACTAAGAAATGTAGTATTCAAAATGTCTACTTCCTTTACATTCAACTGATGATTCCCCAACCTCAAGTCAATATTTGAAAAATACTAAGCTCCCTGAAGCTTATCAAACAAATGATAGATATGAGGAAAATGATACTTGTTCTTAACAGTGATGTTATTCAATGCTCTATAATCAATGAAAAGTCTCATGAACCATATTGCTTTTTAACAAACAAGACAGGATCACCCCATGGTGATGTACTAGGTCAAATGAAACCTTTATCTAATAACTCCTGTAATTTATTCTTTAACTATTAAAGTTCAATTTGATCCATTCGATAAGGGGGTTTTGAAATTGGATTAGCATCAGAAACTAAGTCAACAATAAATTCAACTTCCTGATCTGGTAAAATACCAGGAAACTCATCAGAAAAAACATAAAGATTATCATTTACCACTAGAACATAATTAATTTGAATAGTTCCTTTGTTTTCAACAATATATGAAAGGTAACATTCATTTCCACCTTTTACTTGTTTCTCAGCTTCCACATATGTTATAAAAAGTAAGTGTTCATATTTGTACACAAACTGAAATTCTTTCTGAAAAAAACCTCTTTATCTCTACAGTAAATATTAGTATGATAAATGGAAAGCAAATCTATAACCAAAATAACATCAAACTATACTAGAGAAAAAATAATAAGTTTTGTAGGTAGATTCTTTCCATACACAAGTAAAGGAAGGTTCTTATAATTTCTTTTTGTCTCAACATTTCTTCCCAGTGTTTTTACCATATGTTCAGGATTCATATCTTGAGATAGAATTCCCAATTTACTAGAAATCTTCTCAAAAATGTAATAATGTGCAGTCCTTGAATCAAACCACACATTGGCATAATATGAAAAAAAATGTACCTGATACTACTTCATTCGATGGACCTACATCTGCTGAAGTAGTTGCAAAGGATTTCACCCCACCTTTATACTTGTAGTCCGGCTGCTTTCCCTCAGTTGAGTTCTTCGTTGGACACTCATTTTCATAACAACCAATTTCATTGCACTTAAAAATATTTTACTGAATATAAATCAAATTTTTTCTTACCATTACCCTGATATTTCTCAGTGTAATTACGAGCCTTATGAACCATTTTACCACATTTTTAGAACCTAGCAAAATTCAAATACATTCCCCAAAATTCTTTTTACCACAATTTTCACAAACTGTAAAATTAATTTTCTTACCATCATAATTTTTTGAAGAGTTCTTCCATTTCATCTACCACCTCAACCTCTTATTCTGTTGTTTTTCAACAAACACCTAATCATCAGAAAAATCCATTTCAACCTCCTCCTAACATCGAACAAGTTCTTCAAAACTTTTGAACTCATGAAAACCTAAATCCCTTTGATACAATGGATTTAATCCTAAGTTAAAATGGTTGATTTTACTATCAAGACCTCGTATGAAATTTGGAGCATACCTTACTAGTCGAGTGAATTTTTCTCCATAAGCATCCATTGCATCATCCTCCTGCCTCAATTCAAAGAATTTGTTTTCCATCCTATGCCGAACCGCCTTAGGAAAATATTTCTCAAGAAACACAACTTTGAATTCATCCTAATAAAGAGAATAAATCTTATCACTATCCCTGATATTTTTCACCATTGACCACCACTGACCAGATTCAAATTCAAAACATTAAATATCAAGAATAACTATTTGATGTTCTGAACACCCCATGACATCAAAAATATTTTCTAATGCTTTAATCCACCCTTTATCTAGAACAAGGTCAGATGATCCTCTGAATTATGGGGGATGTTGCCTCATGAAATGCTCCACTACTGACATGTTCCTATGTGGTTGATCTGGAATATCTCATTGATGGATACCACCACCATTTATAGCTTGATTCAACTATTCCATCACGCAAAAAAACTGCTCAATTCCGATTCCGACCATCTCAGGTTGCTGATTTGGATGGTTGTTTTCCCCCTGGTGTTGTCCCATCATAGCTGCCCTATTTCCTCTATGGAAAACCATTATGAACATAGAAATATATTAGGCGAAGCAACATGGAAATCATTAAATGAAATATCATTTCAATATTACAATAAATTAATTTATAGATATTAATTTAATAATACCCTAACTCCAAAAGTTATCTAAACCGACCTTTGATACCAACTATAAGGCCCCAACCTTAAAACATTCCATAATATTGAATTAAGTAAATAATTCATATTGAGGATCTTTTCAGGTTTAGAGTTTTAAATAATTATGCCATAACTATTTCATTGCATCTCAAATATTACAATGCAGACACTTATACTCAGTATCCATTTTTTTCATAAAATAAAAATTATTAAAATAAAAAAATAATTCTTTTCTTAATATAAATCATCATGAATTCTTCACTTCTCTTACCCTGCCTTATACCCTGTGATTTGTTTTTTCAAAAACTTGGGATGAGCATAAAAATCTCAGTAAGGGTTATAAAATAAAGAAAGAAAACATTAGTATATCATTACAATCAAAACATAATCTCTTTAACATACCTCATGAAATCATAAGATTTATGAATAACACATAGTAATCAAAAATCATAAAGGTAACTTGTGGCATCCATAACATACTTACATTATAGCTTTCATAGCAACGTAGGGAGTTACATTTGAAATATACATCACATTATATTCCCTAAATCTCTTAGGAGAAACATTAAAGTTTACCTCCATCATGCTACCCAATGCATTAGAGAGATATCTTGGGCTCACCCACCCTAGGTTTATCATGGAACCACCCGTATGCATAAACAATTCCCATGAACCATAACATAATCATAACACATAACACAAGCCTAAAGGAAAGATAAAATTTCCACATTGAAATAAAAATATATAAATTAAATATATTTACATAATCAATCCAATATCAAAACCATTTCCAATACCAAAATATGTTAAAGAGTATATGGTATTTATTTTCCTTTTATAAAAACACTACGACCTATTAAGGAAGCCAAAGATCAAATAATACTCATGGTGGAGGAAAGGGGTTGTCACCGTGTACGTTAAAAAGAAACATTCATTTTTGTCATTTAGTAAAATGATTCGTAGAAAAATATTCCATTTTAATGAAATGAAAATTAAAAGTTGTTTATACACTGTATAAAAGAAAGTCATGTATAAATAAAAATATTCCTCAATGAAAGGAGATTGAGACGAAGTCCCTTACCTCATGTTCGAATTGACTCGTTCATTCATTAATATCTTGAATAATAAAATAAAGTTAATGTATACATTCTTAAGAACCTTTTTCAAGTTTATTATTCTTTTTATATTACTTATTACCATATTATAAACATTATGTAATCATTTAGGTTAATAATGATCGTTTTGTCTATATTTGGTACAAGAGTCAAAATTGATCTTCTTATAATTACAAGTTGTCCATGTGGTCAAAATTAGACTATATACATAATTATATTCATGATTTAGATATCATATATATCATATATTTCCAGTATATATATGTATTTGTAATAGTACATAACATTTGGAGATAAGAAATGAAATTCATCATTCATGGAGACAGTAAGCCGTACGTACGCTTGAACGATACAGTCATTTCTATTTAATATTTATTGGAATGAAAACATAATCATATATAGGTATATTATAATTATAGTATAATATCATATATAATTTTAGTAACTCCATCCTTTATACATTCCACACATGACATGAACGAGTCATATCACTTTCAGGGGGCGGTAGTCTGCACTACCTCAAATGAAATTATCATATTTATCCACTATGGAAAACATAATGTTATGATATAAATGAAAAATTTAGAAGAATAGAAACAATATAAATATAATATATATCACATATAAATACTGTTACATCATAATGGACCCCATGAGAGGCAGTAGGAGAGAATCGAACAATCATCGTTTCGGGAGGCATCAGTTCTCCGTACACAGAAACAGTATGTTCTTATCCATTAGATGAAGGTGTGTGTAAGTGTATTTTGAATAATTATCATAACAAAAAACTATTATAATTAGGATACCAGTGTTTTTTTGTAAAAAATAATAATAATAAGAGCATACAGAGTGAATAAGTAAAATAAAATAAGAGAACGTGAGGGAAGATGTTACCTTTAAATAGGGTAACCCCCTTTGGTTGGAACCAAAAGGCTTCCTTGAAGTGCCTTCTGCCTAAGGTAAGGATTCTAGGAGGAATATAGGGATATTGGGATCTTATTTGTGAAGTGGTGGGATGATAAAAGGTGCTTCATAGCTGTGAGTAATGGGTTAGAGGTGATGGCCTTTTATAAGTTAGAGGAGGGGCTCTTTAGGAAAGTTTGAAAGTATTATTTTATTATAAAATGATTTTCAGTTTCAAAAGGTACAAAAATCATTAAATTCGAAGATAAGATAAATATAAGTCGAAATAAAATATTCCAATAAGAATTGGAAATGTTTTGGATATTTTTTAATCCTTATCTTTTTTTATTTAACCATTTGTTAACTTATTTAACTTTTACAATGTCTTCTTGTATATTCATACTATATGGTTAATATATTTACTATAAAATGTCAAGGTACCCAAAATTGATCATTAATGAAAATTTTAACATCATATATGTAATTTGGATGAATCGTAGTTTTTAGGACTATTATATCATTAAATAAAATATTAATTGATTTAAAAACTCATTTATGTCATTTTTATACTATTCACATCATGACTTTTTAAAAAATACAATTAAACTTGAATATTTTGAAAAACCTAAAATTAATACAAAGATAAAAAGTCATCCTCATCTCTAAAATTCATGTATGGTATAAAAAGTTTCAAAATAAATTTATTTTAATATTTATAATCTCATTTATTTAAAACATTTATTAATGAGGTAATCATTACATCATCATTGTGTCATAAATAAATTTATTTATATGATGTCTAAAAGTTGTAAATAAAATACCAAGATGTAGGAAATAGTTTTACCTTTTTAATTAATTTTTATAGTCAAAACCATCAATTATATAACCCCACATTAAAATTGTTTTAGAAAAAAAATACATGTTTATGATATTTTTATTTTTACTTTAAATAAAACGTTATTAATGTCATTATCTTACCCAAATGGATTTCAAAGGCCAAAAGTCTCACCCAAGGATTGTATTGGTCGTACATGAATCATACCATATGGTTAAGACAAGTGTTAAGATAATTTTATATTATTATAATATTATTTTACCTTGAATTACCCTATTTATCTTTAACCGAGGTAAATAAAAATAAAAAGTTACTATTTACCAAAAAATATTTTTATCCTATTAAACCAAATTTTACATACTGATGACAAACATGTATATCTGATTTTTGAAATTAAATTCATAGAAGTGGTAATATTTAATTTAAATGAAAGTTAGTTTTCTAACTACTACACAATGTTTTCACTATTCATAAAAAATTGAATGTTTTCTAAAAAATACCAAAAATGCACCCAAAGATAATTTTGATATTCCGAATTCAAAAATGATGTTATTTTACCAAATTCAAAACATAGATGTTTCAATAATTAATTTAAAATTAAATTCCATTGTCAAAACTAGAAAGCTTATTTTTAAGAAATATTAACTATTACAAGACTAGCATTTGTTTATATCCAATTTCAAAGTGAAATTACATCCAATGAAAAACATTGGATAAATTGTTAAAAATATAATCCAATTACACTTTAAAACCATTTAAAAATATAATAAAACCATATAAATAAATTAGATTAAATGACAGTTTTGAAATAAAATGCATTATTTTTCACTATTCATTAAAAAATGAACATTGGTAGAAAAATACCAAAATTTCATCCAAAGTAATTTTTTTATGTCTTGATTGTAAAGAAGAATATTATTTTGTCAATTATAATATATAAAAGTTACAAAAACTATATTTAAAAAGGGATCTCAATCAAATGGCGGTAAATCGACCAATTAAAGAATATTCGAGTGTTTATGCTTAAAATTGGATTCATTCACATTTTAATCCTCTTACTTTTATTGGAAAAATGTAAAAACATTCAAAAAACATGTTTAATCATAAAATGGTTAGTTATGTTCATTACCACCAATAAAATGTCTAGGTGTTAACTACCTTTTAAAATAATAATATTATATTATTATATTTCAGTATGACTCAACCTTGTGTGCAACATGAGATTTCTGAGAAACCCATTGTTGCATGTCGGGTACGCCATCAGACATAGCATCATCTTTAATGTAAAATTAATATTTAATCCAAAAAAATTAATAATTATGGAAGTATTATATTCTTTATTTACCTGGGATGTTACAATAACATATCCTTCCTAAACACAATCTATTTTTTGATCCTCTAGATATTTGATGTGTTTAATTGATTTCTTAAAAATATTACTCTTATTTTAATATTAATCAATAAAATAAATTTTTAAAAGAAAAATTGATCATATTTCTCTTTTTTAATGGGTATATTTATCTTCTATGTCTATATTTTTGAAATTTAATTTAAAAAGGACATTTTTGTTAAATAATATTATATATTAATTAAATTTTATGATATCATTAACTTCTTAAGAGGTTTTAATGGAATCATTAATTTCTTTCCAAAAGGGTTATTTCTTTACATTATTTATAAAAAGTCAAAAGGATTATTTTTAATGTATATTGTGTTAATAGAACTATCCATCGACATAACAGAGTAATTTTTTTAAATATTCTAAATTTTTTTCAATGTTATTTTAGTGAATAATGTTATTTGAAATATTATGAAAATGTTTTTCTTCCATATTCCTTTATTATCCAAATTACATGATTTTATTTTAAATAATCTATTTTTGAATAATTAACGGTCTTCTTTTATTATTTATTAATTTTTTCACAACTTTCTGTTGATACATTCACTTTCGTATAATCATTTTAAAATTAAAATCCGACTTCTCTTAAATACCCATATACTTTTTATCATAGATATGATTATTTCCTAAACCTTATATGTTTTTAATATATGTTATTTTAATTTGAAATTTATTTTATTGACTACGGTAATATTGATATTTGGTATTCTTTAATCAATACAAATATTTGTTGATAAGTAATTTTTCTTATGAATTAAATTGACCATTCAATATATGAGGAATAAATTGTACATGCAGTGATGGGTGGTTATCGATTATTGATATCCCCTTGATACATTGGCATGTATTATGAGATAAATTAGTTAGATAAACTTATCTAAATGGGTTATTCATATATATCATTCCATCAATTAAAATATACTAGAATAAGCCTTTGATGGTAAATATATCATGATATTTGAGATCATAATGTCAAATATGAATTATTTAAATAATTGAGAATTATGTTATTTTTAACCACGAGATCAATGCATTTAAATAATACATGGATGCATTTCATGATCAATTTTTTGATTAAATAGAATATGTATTTAGTTATTTACCCTGATATATTGATTATTCCTTATTTACTCATGATTTCTTCTTATACATGTAACTCTTTCTAATTTTATAAGATCACACTTTATTGTTTTCATTTTACCTTGATATGAAGAAAGATATTATTAATAATATCAATTTTTCAAAAGTTACTGATATGATATTTATGTTATATTTCCAACATAATATAGGAATCATATATGTATCAGGTTATTTATGACTGCTAAATAGATCGATCCTTTATTATGAGTTCCCTTGTATCTTATTCCAATGTTATAAAGTAGAAACTAGCTCTGGGTAACTCGAGTTGTGGTTTCTACTACAATCCTAATAGTTGAGATAATCGATTCTTACAACTATGCCAATTTGAATTTTTCATTACCCTCATTAAATACTAATTATAATGGTAATTTTACATTGACTATTTTATCAATGGTTAATATTTTTTTTAGAATTTTATATCTAACTAGCTATATTTTATAATGGTCCAAAATAACAAAAGTAGTCATTTTTTCTATAACTACACTAATTAACAATGAATTTATTAATTCAAAAAGGATTATCATTTATAAAATTTTGGGTCATTATATTCTTCCCCCTTCATAAATTTCACCCTTGAAATTTCATCTAATACATTAAAAGTAATGAGGCTACTTTTGTTTCATTTCCATTTTTGGTTTACATGTTGCATCCTTAAACATGTTGTTTTGACTTAATACATTGACTAGGTGAGTTGTATTATTTCATAGAACAATGTAACTATGGTCTATGATATTCACTTTATGATCCTTGTATAAATTATTTTTCTCCATGGGCACTATATCTGGATTAAGTACATTTGAGGGGACCCATATGTATATCCTCATGATGGATATATGGTACACATCATGTACATGGGATATATTATGTGGGAGTTATAATATATAGTCCAAAACTTTTATTTGATCAATGATCTCAATGGGGATGATGTATTTTGGATTTATTTCCATTCTTACCCAACCTGATGACTTTCTTCAATGATGATATATAAAGGAACATCTTATCTCTACCCTTAACATCAATATGTTTTGAATTATTGTCGGTATATATTTTCGGTAAAAATTGTATAAATTTCATAAGAATTTAAATGGTGTGAACCATCTCTATTATCTCTTGTATAAGATTAGGTCCCATAATATTCTTCTCTCCAATTATATCCTATCATGTAGGATTCCAACACCTCTTCCCACATAGATCCTCATAAGGTGTCATTTGGATAATAGACTAGAGACTATTTTTATATGAGAAATCCACAAGGGGTAGTTGTTGATATAAACATAATTGTAAATAAATTTTACATGATATCAACATATCATCTAGAGTATGAATGGTTCTCTCAGAGTGACCATCATTCTGATGGTGATAAGAAATAATGAAACTCATCTATGTATCATGTGTTGTCTGAATAATTCTATAGAACCTATAGGTAAGAATTATATAACTAGAAGATACAATGGAGAGTGAAAATAAATGATGTATAACCGCATACCATATGTATATAATATTTATATTGTCAAGGGATAAATCCTCCTTGATATCAGGGATATGAACTAACTTTGTAAGGCGATCAGACCTAGGTTGTGTTGAGATGGTTGTGTGGTTTTTGGTGAACCATAAATAGAAGCATGGCTTTCATTACTGTGTTGAAGATTGTGTTCGTCGAGATATCTTCTTGTGTAAATCAATAATCTATAAAATTCCCTATGATGTTCATGGGACCAATCGTGGAATCAATGGGGATCTCTAATCCAAAAAGGGAAATATAATCTTACCACATCATGGACTTTGATGTGTTGAGGGAAAAATTGCCAAGAATTTGGCACCGGGATATGAAGTATGAACATTATAGAAGAGGGAAAAATCATCATGATATAGACCATGCCATGGTCTAGTGCATTTTTTTGTTTAAATATATTTTTTTAAACATTTGAAAAATAATGAAACTTATTTAGGAGATTAATATTTCACTTTAACCAAATCCACCACAGGAGTATTGGTTGTTCACCATATAGTTGTGGAGTCCAACATGATTCATATATCAAAGGGTCTTAGGTCACCCCATATTCTATTTCCCTATTCTATCATTGATCTATAAGTGAATTAAATACCTCCCTATCTCCCCTTATACTTTCATTTATGTAGCCTAGCACTTTGGAATGTGGAATCATGTCTAGTGGATCGAGGTATAATATCTCATTTTATCTCTTCTGATTTTCTTAATGCCTTATTTTTAATAGAGGATTAAAATAAAGGGAATCCATGTTTTATGTGTTCTTTAGATGCTAGTTTTTAATGGATCTCTATGGATAGGTATTATAAACTTCTCTTTATAGATTGGTGGGTATATGATATCATGTTTTTTTAGATTTGAGCATTGGTACTCTTTGAAGATTTAATCGATTTACGAAATAATTATTTTTCTCTTTTTTGATATGTACAAGGTGGAATATCTTGACTTTTAATTCCATTGGGTAAATGGTAGATATCTTCTTATTTTTAATATTAATGGATTTATTTAATATTGATGAGGAGGGGGAAACAAATGAGTTTTATTTATTATTGTTATTTTCTAATATATTTGTGCATACAATCAATTTTAACAGTAAGAAATGTATTGAGGTTGGTGTGTTGTTGCGTTTTTTTTTGATTAAAATAACCACATAAGAAAATGGATAAGAACATATATCCAACTAAAATTTTTTTTCCCATGGAATTTAATTTTTTTCATAATTCCCCTAAAAATAATGTAGTGACTGTGATGGAAAAACTTTAATAATACTAAAATGAGATGTGTGGTTGTTGTGATGCGTTGTTATTGTGATGTGGGGTGGTTATGGATCTAGTTCCATTTATATGAGATAGATGGAAATTCATTTTTTTTGTTTTGTATAATTTCATTATAACTATGTAATGAACATGAAATGTTGTCATGTGAATAAACATGGGTCAAAATTAGTGTGTTGTATGTTAATTATTGTATTGAAAAGATAATTAAATGGCACAAGGTAGAATTATTAATGCGCTCATATAATTAAATTGTAAATTTTCGGTATAGTATTTGTCTTTAAACATGAAATGAAAAATATTTTTAAATGTATAGGGTTTTTAAATAGAAAATTTAAAAATGTGTTGTTTTGGAAAGGAAGATTAAATCTTTCTTACATTTTTTGATTTCTTGAATGGTTTGGTGTATTTTGACATGCTAGTGGTAGTGGGATTGGTTGTCTGACATTGTGGTGATGTTTTGAGATATGTTGGTGATATTTCTATGAACCACTTGGTTGTTATTGTGTTTTATTTATCTATTATGTACATTTATATTATTTCTATATGCACCCCACATATTTCGTGTGGTTACAATGAAGACTACTGATTTTTGGGATCCATGTAATTTTACCAAACATCCCTGTTGGTGAGGATGGATGGCTAGGTACCCTATATTCAACACCCTCTCTTAAATAAGAGATTAATATGCATAGGATGTGTTGGGAAAATATAAAAATTACAACAGAGGACGTGATTGATGAGGTTATGATGTGGATTTCTATAGGGTTAATATATTATAGGATGGGGGAACAAGTTTTATGTCCTTTATGTTCCTGATACCCTAATATTATGGTTATATGTGAGTGGTTATGGTATTATGTTTATGTGATAAGACAATGCATGGGGTGCATGATTTTATGTGGTTGAACAAGTGTCTTTAGATGACATATTTGTTTTCCAATGTGACTCCTGTCATAGTTATTACAGAAGTGATGGGAGTCCTAGTATATACGATGTTGGGGTATAAGAGTAGGAAATATGTGAGAAAGTTGTGTGGGATAACTATTATCAATATACTTTTTTTAGATTAGTACATTTGGATGAATTATTTTTTGACCATTTCATAATGAAGATGGGATTGGTTATTCGACCTATTTAGGTTCATATTGGTTCTTCTGTTTGTTCATAGTTTTATTAGTATCTTCTTTTCACATCTATATGAGATAAAACATGTATTACAGTATAAAATATACATGTTATTCTCACACTACATATATAAAAACTATTTTTTAGGTTTTTAGGTGGACTATGGGAATTAAGATAGACCTCACTATCCTAGACATCAGAGCTATCAATGAGTTTCAACCTTAGGATTTATTTTGTTATTTTTTATAAACTAATTTATACTTGTATACATTATACACGAATTTTAGAATGAATTAGGTTTTTATATTTGATTTATATGGTGTATTTTTTTGAGGGATGGTTTATCAGATATCCCAGTACTCTTTGTAAAAGAAGTTTAATGACATCAATTTTTGATACTTTTATACCTTTTGTTTTATTCTCAAACTTGGGGCCAATTGAAGGATGGAATCTGGGGTCATTGTCTCAATTCATTTATTGCTGGACAAGGAGGGGTTACTTTAGAGGGAGGTTAATGAAAAAGTGGTATCAATAGTTTAGGATGAGAGATATGATGTTGTTTGAAGTTGGAAACTATAAGGATTACATGTAATGGTATGGAAACAATGTCATTAGATCTTTTGGTGTGAAATAGACTGTAAATACCGCCTAGTAAACATGATTACATACCCCCATGTTATCTAAATCAGTACCATGAGTCTACCAAATATCATTATGAGGTTTTAATGCTTGTAGGGTAGAGAATTAGGAAAAAAAATTATTTATAATTTGTTCAGTCTATGATAAAATTGTGTTATAATTGGGGAATAAAAACTAATTAATAAATTAAACATTAAAAAAGTTATAGGATATCAGGATCAGGATTTCTCCCTAATTTTCTAGGATTACTAATGGTCATTTTCCTTGTGTATATAATATATTAGCGGATAATTATTCTGATATGGTTGATCATAAAATGATATAACCTAAATAGGAGGAATTGGAATGGTGTTAGGTCCAAAAGGTTAAATACACCAATATGGGGGGGGGGGATCTGGGTATGAAATATTAAAACAGATTCCCCTTAGGATCTTGTTTCATCGTAAAAGAACTCACTTTTCTCTCTTTCCCGTAATAACGTATGAGTGGAAATTAAATCATGCATGAGACACAACAATTTTACATAGTTCACATTCACTAGGGTACATCCAAGAAGCATACAATTACAATGTTCTGATGTACCAAATCAACTAAGCATCAATTCTTACTCAATGTTTGGGCTAGATCACTTCTATGTACAAGATCACCACCTTTATAAGGTTTATATTCAGATCAATGCTTTCCTAAGGGTAACTCCTTGAGTCTCATTCTCTTTCTCACTACTGGTGGAAATGATCACCTTCTTCCTCTTCCTTTGGTCACTTCTCTTGGAAGGGATTTACCCACGTTTTCTAGAAATTTAGTTACCATCATTATCCCTAATGAATGCATCCTCAGTAGTAAATAGATGCTATATTGAAGTCCCACTTTCATCCACTTAATTAATATCACTTTACAATAGGTTTATTTGGAATGTTTTTAACACTATCACAATTCTCACTACCTTCACAAAGCACACATCTTTCAAGAAGCTCAAGTAGCCTTTGTGAATAAACCTTCTTTGGAAAAGCTCAACCAGTCATCGCCAAGAAAATTCCTTTCATAAAGATCAATTAATTCTACAGGATTAAATATACTTTATGAAGCTCACAACTTTTGATCTTATTTTTATATCCATCATGGACCTCAATACTTTAATGATGATCACATTTTTTGGTCGATGTTTATAGCCTCCTTGAATCACCTTCATTCACAATCATTTTTGCAAGAACTACCTTCAAAAATTACCTCTGAGAAATCATATCCTAAGGATTTTTGTTAAGTCTTGATGCTTTTATAAAGGGGTTAGATTCCTATTTATATGGATTTCCACTAATTCCATAAGTTTCCATCCAAATCAGCACCATTTCATAATGCTCCCTCATTTCAGTTTTGATTCTCCCTTCTTCACAAACCTCCACAAAAATTTTCTATTTGTGATGATTATCATAGTCATGAAGCTTTCTATAAAAACCTTTTCACCTCCCAAAAAAACCCTTTGTGAAGCTCAATCTTCACAAAACTCATGCTTTTTCCATATTTTTTTATGTCCTTAATGGAAATATAATTTTCTTGATGGTATCCAACCTCTAAATATTAAACCCAAAAAACATGGAAAACACTAGGAAACAACATCACCTTGTGTACACAATTTCTTATACGACTTAGAAGGAATCCATTCCTTCATCTTGGATTTTTTCAACAAACTGTGTTAACAATATCTTTTGAATCCACAACTTACCATTGAAACCCATTTTCAACAAAAACAATCAACCAAAAATTCTTCAATGTAACCTTGAGTGACTTTTTTCCAACAATCTTTGCATTTGGGTTTTGTTGACAACTCTTCACATTTTAACATGTCATTAAATATTATTCTATCTTCAACCAATATTTTCTTCATGTTATTTATATAGAAATCAAATATTTACTCAACATACACTCTAATCCCACATGATCCATTCTCGCATGAGAAATAAGAGTAACATGAAAATTTTATTAATGAATCACTTCATTCCAAAACAACTCAATTGATTTCATCAAGAACCTCCTCTATCATTATATATAACCTTTGATTGATCACCTTTAACATCATTATATTTTAATGTCCCCCTACTTCACTGCTCCCCTTATCAAAAATTTTATCAACGAATCAATTCATTACAAAACCACTCAATTAATTTCGTCACAAAGCTCACATTTCATGATATATAACCTTTGATCGATCAACTTTTGAATCACTAGATTTGAAACCCCCTAATTCACTTCTCCCCTATAATCGTTTCTCCCTATCTTGATTAAGAAATTTTCTCCACTTTTATATCCACAATTTCACCCCCATTGTAAATAGACCCAATAGTCACTTTATTATCGTCTTTAATAGGGAAAAGAACCTAGATCATCACTTTTGAGAAACATAAACCATACCTCAGGGATTGGGGGTCCCACATCCTCACTTTTTTTAGTGTGGGGAGTTGATTGAACTCCAATATTTAGTTGATATGTTGAAATTATTCTTTAGGTAAGGCCTTCATCATAATTCTGCAACCTTTAGTTCTATAGGCACATACTATAACTTCACAAGACTTTGCTCCACCTCTTCCTTGATAAAATGGTATGTGAATTCATTTTCTTTTTCCTTGAGTGATGAACTATATTTTTAATGAGATTTATATCACTTGAATTATCACAATGGATTCTGATCAGAGACATTATTTCAACTCTCATATCATCAAGCTGCTGTTTCATCCACAATAGATACAAGAAATCTTGAGTAGCCACACTATATTCAGATTCTATAGTGATCAGTGAAATGAAATATTGTTTCTTTCTTAGCCAAGAAATACACAATCTACCAAGATAGAATGCACCACCTAAATTTTTTATTCTATCATCTACTAATCTGACTCAATCTGTATTTGTATATCCCAATAAATGTTATTGATATTTTTCATTATAAATAAAAAATAAATCCACCATTCCCTTGATATAATAAAGTATTATTTTTAATTTCAATAAAGAGTTTTTATTTAATATATTTGTACTTGGAATGTGACAAACACAATATTAGGTATTGTCACTGTCCAGTATAATAAACTAGCAATGATTTTCCAGTATTCTATGACATTAATTGTATTAACTTCATCATCCCATGATAGTTTCATTTGGGTAGCTACCAAAGTCATCATTTCCTTGGAATTATCCATTAATTTTTTTTTCTAAAAACATCATTGTCATATTTAGATCAATAAATTATCATGACATTATTTATTTTTGTCACCTGTAAACCAATAAAAAATGTCAATTCACTAATCATTGACTTTTAGAATTATCTTTTCAAAACTTTTATGAATTTATTGCACTGATCTTCATCTGATCCACCAAAGATTATGCCATCAACACACACTAGCACCATCATTTTTTAAGGAAATACACTAGCACCATCATCCTTTGATTAAAATCATTAATAACATATAGATTGTAATAAACTACACCACTATGAAAATAGAGCTTTTTAAGAATCTAGTTGAGCCATGAATACCATACTCTTATTGCTTGATTCAACCCATACAACACTTTTCCTCGCTAAAAAACTATTTTATCATCTTCATGAATGATAAAACCATCTGGTTTCACAATACACACTTCTTTCTCTAGAACCCCATTCAGAAATTCTTAATTGAACCCCATATAGAAAACATTGAAATTTCTTTATATTTCCATAGACAAGAATACTCTGATTTTATATATAATTTCAACATATTAAAATGTTTTATCAACATCATTACCTTCTATCTGGTAGTACCCTTTTCAAACTAGTCATGATTTGTTTGAATCATTGCACATTCTTCATTCATATCATTATGAAAGACCCATTTAGTCCCAATGAAATTCTTATCTATTGGTCTAAAAAAACATCTCATGTATAATTCTTCTTAATTTGGTCAAGATCATCATTTCTAACTTGAACCCAATTGTCATATCTAGATTATTCTTCAAAACATTTAGGCTCTACCTATGATAAGAACGATGTTTGCTTTAGACTATTTATACTCCTTGTGTTCACTAGAATTATCTGACCATCGAATATGCTCTATCTATCAATTTCATATCTTCTATTTGATATTTTCACATATACTAGTTCATGCTCATCCTTTTCATTATCTAAATCCTATTATGAATCAACCTATAGAACTATAACATCCCTTGATCTTCTTATCTCTTCATTACTATCCTCCAGAGACTGATCATAAATTTTCTGAAGGTTATACTCATTATTTACTATAGTTAAAATATTTCTTTCAACTACCATTCCCAGAAACTTATTGAAGCATTTATATGCTTCTATCTTCATTGAGTATCCAAGAAAGATCCCTTCATCTCCATGTGATCCAAACATCCTGTGTTTCTCCTTATTCAGAATGAAACACTTAATTCTGAAGACTCGAAAGTACTTTAATGATAACATCTTCCCATACCATAAATCATATAGAGTCTACTCTTATTTCTAACATAATAACTCTCTATTTGGTGTGTTGACTAATGTCATCACTACTTCTTTCCAAAACTTCTTTGGAAAGACTTTCTCAATGAGCATTGTTCTAGCCATGTTATTGATAACTTAATTTCTTATCTCATCTACTCAACTTTCCTATGGAGTTCTTACTGTTGAAACTTTTTTCCTTATCACATGTTTCTCAAGATAATTCTCCACTTAGATATTTCTAAACTCTATTCCATTATCTATTTAGATCATCTGAATTATTTAAACCAACATATTTTCAACTTTCCTTCAATAATTTTTTATTCAACTAAACACCTCATATTTGTGGGTAATGATCTAAAACCATGCCATTCTAGTAAAATAATCAATAAAAAGAATATAATATCTCATTTAATCTATATATCTTGGGGAAATTGGTCCTCACACATCAATATTTACCAAATTGAGCACTTTTGTTGACCATTTTTTTCCATATATGTATTTTAAATGATCTTCCCTTATTTACAAGAATCACACATAAGGTTATGATCACATGGTAATATAGGGAAGTCTTGAGAAGTATCCTGTTTCACCAGATCTTATAATGAAATTTGGCCCAAGTGGATAAGTCATTTATTCTATAACTTATTTTTTATTCTTTGTATAGAAATCAATTATCTTATTCTCCACTCACTAGGTAGAGAATACCATTAATACTCTTTCCTTACAAAAAAAACAACACCATATATTTCCTTGATGACAAATAATTTATTTCAAAAAGATTATGGCATGTACTGAGTCACACAATTGACTTAAAATTAAAAGGTTGTGACTGAGACCTTCAATAAACATGACATATTCAGGTCTCATGTCTTTTCCCAAAAACTATTATTTTCCCAAGATAATAATTATCAGGCCTTCACCGTTACCAAATCTTATAATAAAGTTATTGTTGTATCTGATTCATGTTACCGGTTCCATATTTTATATCATATGAGAGGTGAATCCCTTGTAAATGATAGATATTATAGCGTGATTTGATTCTTATAAATCAATCTATGCAACCAATGATTGTTCATCTATCTTATTTTTGATCCATGTTTTTGGCTTCATACCCAGTATGGATTTCTAATCTTGATCTTCCTAAGAGTATGATGGAAAAGCTTCATATTTTAGAGCTACAAATCAATTTTTTATTTTCATATCATTTGATGATACATTCAACTACTGCTTATGACTATATTCTGTCTTCTTAGACACATTTCTTTTCATTGTTGATGAGATATATATTTCCATGTTTCTAAATCCTCTACCACAAATGTAACAGTGACCATTAAATGATATCCTAGAATATTGAGTTCGATATGGTTCCCTTTGTTGGTCATTTTCCCTTTGGTACCTCTTGGCTATGGAACAAACATTTTTTAGTGTCCCGTATTCTCACAACAATAACATCTCATGCAGGATACATTCCTATGTGGAAATAATACACTACTGGTCACTTTTGTTCTCTAAATTTTCTATTTAAAAAATTGTATGAAAATAAATCCCCAATATTGGAGTAGGTTCTTGTAGTTTTAATTCAACCATTACTACTTTCTATTATTTATCAAGATTCATACTAGCCTTGTCATTTGGATTTGACTAATTATTTTATTCTTCTAGACCTCAATGCTCCACATCCATATTTTTTTGTATCCTAAATGACCTACCTTCTCAATATTGTACTGAGAGTTAATAGATTTTCTAGATCCTTAAAAATTTGTTTTAGGCTGATTAATTCCTCTTCATTTTCTTCTATATATTTTATTTTATCTTTTCTAGTGTTATTCAAACTATCAATCTCCGTTTTCCATTATTCTATTTTGAGATTTTATTCAACATCCTTTTCTAAGTTCTCAAGCATCTAAGAATTTATTTTTTCAATTTCTTAATTCAGATCAGACTTATCTTACTCCTTATACTGCATCTAATGTTTTTTTATCACATACTACTTTGTTCGATTTATTTGTTTTTTTATCTCCATACATCTATATCTTAAAGAGAAATTTCTAATTCATCATGGAGATCAAAATTCCATTTAATTCTCCATCATTATTATCATTATCTTCCATTGTTGGGAATTTATAACAACTTCCACATAGGATCTTCTTCATGATCCTAGAACTCCTCCAATTCTTCTGGCTCATATTCTTATGAACTGTCATCTTATTTTGAAATAATAATCTTCTTTCTGAATAAATTCTTTTTAAAATTATTCTTACCTTTCAGATATACTGAATACTTCTTCTAGGGAATTTATATTTCATCATTATCATAATCATCTTTAAACTTCTTAGGGAACCTCGCAACAAGATTTCCAACATTTCGACATCAAAAGAATCCAAGTGGGAGTTTCCCTTTGAAATTTTCGTTTCCTCTTCGAATATTTGTGAATAGGAATGACATAAAATCATCTGTCTCTTAATATTCCTATACATCTTCAATGGTGAAATTCTTCATGGACTTGAATTCAATCTCTTTAAAATTCCTCTTTTCCACATCATCATTATCATAATTTCTCATTTCATACGCAACAAGGGTACTATGTAAGTTATCATATTTAATATGTTTCAGATCCCTATCATCTAATAAAGAAACATTCAGATTGAACTGAGGTGGATGTTTTCTCCGGATACACTTTACAATATTTACATATTCAATAATTTCTCTGAGACCATGTATGTATTCCAAAAAAACATTTACCCTATCAATGAATGTATCAACAGACTCATTCGAGTGAATTTTGAGATCCTCAGACTTATTCCATAGAACATGTAGATTTTCTTCTCTAACTTTTGAGTATGCCTCATAAATATTTAGAAACTTTTCCCAAATATCATATGATAACTTACATGACATCACCTTCATATATATTTCATTGTATAGGGGTCCCCCTAATTAATTGACTCCTATAGAATCAACATCCAATTTCCTTCGATCAAATTATGGTAAATCACCACTGTCAATATTAGCCAAAATTTCATGCATCACAGCTGTAAATATATCTATTACAAATTATTGGAAGTAGTGATGCATCTGATTCTTCCATAATTGATAATTGTTTCCATCGAAGATCAAAATCCCATAATGATTGAAAACCTCCACTTCTTCTACTCAGAGAGAACCACTGGCATTCAACCTTTAGCACTGATACTGATTGTTAGGTCCAAAAGGTTAAATACCTTGAGGAGGGGGGGGGTGAATTAGGGTATGATAGATTAAAACAATGTCCCATTCAGATCTTGTTTCATCATTAAAAAAACTCTCTTTTCTCTCTTTCCCGTAGAAATATATGAGGAGAAATTAAATCATGCACACGACATAATAATTTTGCTTTTCTCACCATTAATGGGATACATCCAAGGAGTATAAAACGACAATATTCCAATGTAACAAAAATAATAAGGCTCATTTCCAATTCAATTCATGAGATAGATCACTTATTACCCATTCTCATTTCCATTACAAGTTTTAGGTTAAGTTCACTACTCTCCCAAGGTCCAATCTCTTAGTCTCTTTCTCTGGATCACTACCGATGGAAAGGGTAACCTTTATCATCTTCCTTTTCTTATTTCTCTTGTATGGGATTCACCCTTAATTTATGGACATGTTGGCCCCTTAATTATCACTAATTAATGCACCTTTAGTTTTATATAGATTCTCTGTTGAAGTCCCACTTTCATCCACTTGATGTATATCACCTTACCTTAGGTTTTCTGGGAAATTTCTTTTTCAACACTTTCATGATGATCAATTCCTTCGAAAAACAAACCTCTTTTAGAAAGATCAAATAGCCTTCTAAAATAAAACTTCTGTCACAAATCTCAATCAACCTTCATAAAGAAACCACCTTTCTTGAAGATCACTTCTTTCACTAAGATTTACTAGCCTTCACGGAGCTCAGAACTTTCATTCATATTTTTATAGACCTTGAAAACCTCAACACTTTCATAATGGTCAAAAATTTTAGTCAGCGTTTATAGTCTTCCCGAATCAATTTTCTTCATGATTTTTTTTTTCAAGAACCACCTTCGTGAAATCATAGCCTATGATATTTTGTTAAGTCTCACTTATTTTTTTAAGGGAGTAGAGGCCTATTTATAATCATTTCCACCAATTCCAGAAGCTTTCACACATTCCATCACCATTTCATGATGCTCCATCAATTTAGTCACGATATTCCATTCTTTGTGAAGCTTTATATAAATTTCCCATTCGTGATGCTTGTCATAGTCGAGGTTCTTACCCTCAAAACCTTCACGCATTCCTGAAACACACTTCACAAAGCTCAGTCTTCATGCAACTCATTAATTTTACATATTTTCATAATTCCTAAAAGTAAATACAATTTTGAAAATTCTAGTCCACCTACAAATTTTGGACGCCAAAAATTTAGAATACCCTGGGAAATAGAATCTCCTTTTGCACTCAATTTTCAATAGAGCTTCCATGGAATCAATTACATATTATTGAATTTTTTTTAACATAATTTGTCAAAAATCTCTCTAGAATCCACAACTTACCATGGAAACCCTATTTGTTAACAAACACAATCAACCCAAAATTTATTGAATGTTACCTTGAGGTTTTTACCAAAAAATGGTGGTGTGAACAACATACTTTTAGTGGAAGGGAATAGAGATTTATAATGGGACTGTCTCTGATATAGAAATGGATAACTAGTTAGAGGATCTTAAGATAATTTTAAGTTTGATTTATGATCAGGCTCAGTTTTGGGTTTCCTTAGAAGTCTATTATACGAGTGGTTATACATATCAATAGAGAATGATGTATGATAGTGTTCAATAGGATGAACATGTTTCATATAATGATTTCCATATGGAGTTCCATGATGAGTTATTATAATTTTCCATGAAGGTCATAAATATTCAAGAGATTCATTGACTTTAGTATGGGAGTATGATTTTGTGTAATCATTGGATAAATTTTTTAGATCTTCTGGGTTTTCTGTCTAATCTTTTTCTTGATTAGGAGTTATATGTATGACATCTTGAGGAAGAAATACATACATATATATAGTATCGAGTTCTTCCATTTATGTTTCTAATGTAGTTGGGGGTTCATAAGAAGCATGTGGTGATTATGTGTATGCACATGCGAGGAGGTATATCATGGCATGGAAGATATTAGGGTTCCTAAAGGAGTAATGTTTTTAATAGGAGGACCAAAAATCCAATACATTTAAGGTATCGACTAGATGGGACTCAATCACAACCATCTTCTCAAAAAATTTCAATGAAATTTGGTTCTAATGAATATACTATTGGAATTCCATTAATGTTTTCTACTTTTTGGGTGTGTGGTCACCATTTGGATCAGTTTTGGAATTCTTCGGGAGGATTTCTTATTTGGGAGCTCATTCCCAGTTTTAGCAACAATAGTCTACCATTATTTTTCAGTAGCCTAAGGGATATTTAAATGATATGTATTAACCCTTTGATGTCCCTCACCCTATAGGAAAAGGCTACTATGTGGTTATGGTGGTGTCCTTCCAAATAAAGGAAGAAGAGATGGAAATGGATAGTTTCATGCAATGGAGAAGCTAACACTTGAGGGGCCATAGATTATCATAGGTATGAAAAGATTTTTATCTACAACTATTTTTTCCTTGTTTTATTTAGGACCCCGAAAATCATTCATAGAATCAACCTTAGTTTACCAACTAGGATTATAAATGGAATGAATTCTCATGCCCTTGGTGTTTACTATTACAATAAGAGGCTAGACCTTGTAGTTTGATACGAGACAAGGGTGTAGGATAATGATGGGGAATCAACAGTCATGGGGGGAAAACTTCTTACTAAAAATATAGTTGTATAATGTCATTCTAAACATTGATTGGTTGCATTTTGTGTGTGTCATTATAAAATGATTCCTTAGGAAGTCACCATTCACATATTTTGATAATTGGTTTAATGTTTTCATCATAAAAATAGGATTTTATAAGGTTATTAGGAATATATATACCCTTCTATCCATGATAGAAAGAATTTCAATAAATTAATTTTCTACTGGGTTGGTAGAAACATTGAGATTTATCAAGGAATATTTAGATGAATTTTCTTAGGAAGTTGTGACATTTACCCCTAAATGTGATGTCATGTTAGGGATATATTTATAACCAAGTGATTATATGATTTAATTTATCATGATAATACATAACCCTATGAGTTTCAAGAGATGAGGAAACATATAGATGATATGAAACAAAAAAATTTCATCTGGCCAAGTGTGTCACTATGGGTTTCTCCTATGTTTTTCTATAAGAAGAAAGATAATAGTATGAGGTTTTTTGTAGACTAAAAAATGATGAATTAGTTGATGTTAAAGATTTTGTACCCTATATAGAGGACTAATTATGTTTTGGAAAATTTAATAGAAACTAGTTTGTTTTACAAGATAAATTTATAGTTTGGATATTGTCATTTGATTTTCATGGAGGGAGTTATTCTAAAGGCATACTTTTGTGGAGGTATCAGAAATGTAATTTTTTTAATCAATTATGTGTCATAAAATAACATATTTTGTTCATGAGACTCATTAAACCTATGATCTATGATTTATTTTACCTGTTTAAATTCATTTTCGTCAAGGACATTTGAACTACTCAATTTTCAAGAAAGTGAATGTTGATTATCTTAGAGTTGTCTTATAAGGCCCCAGACTTAAAACATTACATAATAATGAATTAAATGAATAATTAACATTTATTATCTTTTCAAGATTATAGTCTTATAGAATTAGGACATAACTATTACATATCAATGATTACAAAGTAGACACATCTACTCAGTTTCCATTTTTTTTCACAAAATAAAAACTCTTGAAAAAAAGTGTCATGTCTAGTTCCATGATTTAGATATAATGACATTTCCTTAATCCCATACTTGAACCTATTACACTTTATGTCATGTGAAAAACATTTCAAAAACTTGGGATGAGCATAAAAAGCTCAGTAAGGGATATAAAAATACGGAAAGAAAACATTATTCCATGTATATATAAGAATCAATGAAATCATACTTTACTCATAAAACATAATCACTTTAACATACCTCATGAAATAATAAGACAAAAAGGTAACATGAGGCATTCATAACATTCTTACGTAGGGAGTATCCCTCATGGTTACGTTTGGAATACCCATCACAGTATATTCCCTAAATCTCTTTGGAGAAACTTTAGCATTTATCTCCTTCGCGTTACCCAATGCATTGGAGAGCTATCTCGAGCTCACCCACCCTTAGTTTATCAGGGAACCACCCGACTTTATAAACAATTCCCAAGAACTATAACATAATCATATCAGAGAAAACATGCATAAAGGAAACATAACATTTCCACATTTCAATAACAAGATATCAAATTGATATAATCAAAAAATTATCAAAAACATTTTCAATAACAAAATAAAAGAAAATTAAAACATGATATTTTTTTTCTTTTAAAAAAGTTATGGCTTATAGAGGAAGTCAAAACTCAAATAATGGTCATGGCGGCAGAGGAGTCGTTGTCCCCGCATACGTAAGACAAAAAAGACTTTCCTTTTGTCATTTAGTAAAACGCTTCATGTAAAAATATTCCTTTTTAATGAAATGAAAAGTCAAAAGGGGTTTATACACCGTTTAAAATAAAGTCGTGTAGAAATCAAAAGACACCTTAATGAAAGGAGATTGAGACGAAGTCCCGTAGAAAGACGGTATCCTTAAATTAAGGATAAATCAATTATATAATTATGTGTGAAAAATATAAATACACCCAATAAAAGTGTATATTAAGAGTAAAACAATCATAGGTAATCCACAAATATTTATAGTATGACATAATCAAGAAGTAGAGGTTTAACCCAAATAATTGAAATTGGGTTATGAAGTGCCCTTACAGAAATTCGACAGCCTAACGACGTCACTTTAAAATTCAGAAAAGGAGTTGATGAGAGACAAAAAGGGTATCTCATCAATTGGACATATAATTTACAGCAATAAGGATATATAAGAACATATCCCAATATAAGAAGATGTAAATTAAAAGACCTAACAAAAATAAGTCTTTTTAAAAAGAGGAGGGTGAAAGGTTCCCTTACCGATTTGGGTAACTTTTGAAACGTACACCCCATGAAATAAAGACTATACAACGTTGATGTAAATATCCATAAACGAAATTATATTACACAAATATTAGAATAATGGTCAGTACATACACCACTCAAAGGAGATAGTGGCAAATATAGCATGAATCTCACGGGAATAAAAAGTGAGATAAAGACCCCTTACCTCGTTGTAATCAATCAAGTCGTATGACCAACAGATAAAAAGAACCAAATGATTCACAGAATACGATGAATATAAATATAATCATGATAATATATATAAATTGTTAGTACTCAATACACCACATGCAATAAATAATTGGCGAACAATGGAAATCTCACGGAATTAAAAGTGAGATAAGAAATCCCCTTACCTCAAGTCTGACTTGTCTTGTTCATTTCTTTATATTCCGGAATAATAAACCTTGGTCAATTTATAATTTCTTAATTAATTCCTTTAAAGTTTATTATTTAATTCCTATCACATATTATCATGTTATAATAATCAGTTAATTATGTGAGTTCATATCATACGTTTTGTTGATGTTCGGTACATAAGTCAAAAATGAACTTGTTTGAAGAGAATTGTCCATGTAGTTATAAGTAAATCATATCTAGAATGATTTTCATGATTTAAATATCATATATATCTAGTATATATGTATTTAATAATATTCCATAATTTTTGGAGATAATAAATGAAATGTACCGTTCGTGGAGCCGGTAAGCCGTATGTAAGCATGAACACTACTTTCATTTTTTTGTCATATTAATGGACTATAAAACTAAATTAGAAACAGATATATTATAATTCCAGTATAATATATATGTTATATAGGTAACATAATTTTATTAATTACATTATTTATAAATTCCATGTTTGGTATGAACGAGTCACATCACTTGAGGGGGCAGTAGTCCACACTTCCTTAGATGAAATTATCGCAGTTCCACAACATGAAAAGCATAAAGATGTGATTTAAAAATAAAATTCAGAAGCATATAGAAAAAATACATACCATATATATCATATAAAAATACATTTACATCCTAATGGCCACCATGAAAGGTGTTAAAAGATGATTGAACAATCATCGTTTTGTGAGGCAGTAATTCGCCACCCACAAAAACAGTATGTTCATTAACCATTAGACGGGGGTGTGTGTAAGTGTAGGTAGAACCCTTATCATAACAACATACTAGTATATTCAGGATACTTGTGTTATTATGGGATCAAATAATAAGAAGATAGTGGTGAGTGAAGAAGGAAAATAAAAGAAAGAAACTCGAGAGAAGAAATTACCTCTAAATCGGGTAACTCTTTTTGATTTGAGCCAAAGGATTCCTTGGAAAGACTTCTTCCCAAAGTGAAGATTATAGGAGTGATAGAGGGATGCAGAGAGATAATATGAGCAGATGTATGATGATCCAAGGGATTGATAGGTGTGGGTAAGGGGGTAGAGGTGGGGGCCTTTTATAAGAGGGAGGAGGGTCACTTTTTGAATGTCTTGAAATGTTACATTATTTTAAAATGGGTTTTGGATTTTAAAGGTCCCACAATGATACATTTCTATGGAAACTATGCCAGATTCTTAGTTTAAATTTATCTTTGTTCTACATTAATTGATAAGGTCCATCTCTCTACTGATGTTGATGAATTGGAACTAAAAATAGAATATGAAAACCTCCCAAAGTTTTTCCCAGACTGTAAAACTATAAGTCATGATTCTGCAAATTATAGAAGATCACTTGTTTGTGATTCCTGTTCTAAACGTGGAAATGATATACATTCCTGCTTCAAAAAGTCACACCACCAGAAGTTTGAAAACTCTGGTTTAACTATACAGACTGCTGATTTTAATGGGGATCCCCTGATTTCTGTTAATTCTGCTCAGAAGATGTCTGTTCCTGATGTACAATGTTATTTTGCAAATAATAAGAATAAGGCTTTTTTACCTCATCCTATTCCTGTTCATAATACTCTGGATGATAACACAACAGATCATATTATGAACCCTCCTATTGTGCATGATCAACCTCAGTTGATCGCTGGCCAGCATGGCACTCAGTCTTGGGCTGATATTGTTGAGCACGGGGGGATTTGTGAGACCCATATTGCTAAGGACCTCACTCAGGATCTGGAAAAGGTGGGTCTCACTACTTCCTAGACCCCCTTTCCCAAGGTTCAGGATGATTCTGTTATGGTGAATGTGGTTTCTTCATCCTCTTCCACACATTCTTTTGATGATAAAAAAGCTGGGAAAATGGCTTTGTATCCAACCTCTAATCCCACTGTGGTTGTTCCTATTGAAGTTGATGTGTTTCCCTCAAAGGAGTTCCAACATCCTGAGGGTGATGTTGGGGCTTCATCACCCATAGTTCCCTCACCTGGAAAGGATGATCCACAACCTTCTTCTCATGGGCAGGTAACCACTTCTAATGTTCCATGTAGTGCTGCATGTCAGTTGGAGGCTGAGGTTGTTGAACCTCCTCCGAAAGAGGTGGAAACCTTGACTTTTCACTCCCCACCAAGGCCGATGGAACATCAGCAGATGACAGAGGAGCACCCCATGGCAGACTTGGATCCTACTGCAAAGAAGGATGATAGCTCTTGGCAATATGCTAAGCGTGGACGAACCCCTAGCAATCGTGGGCGAGGATGAGGTCGAGTAGACTTAAGTTAAATGCAAGATGAAACACACTCTATGGATTAAAATTTAGAAGAATACATTGAAAGCCTTCTTCAACAAGCAAGGAATCTTGAAGCGCTTCACTCCAAGGGTCGGAGACATGGGCGAGGTCGTGGTTTTGATCAGGGCTCCTTACGGGATGCAGAACGAAAGATTGCGGACAAGGTACAAAAAAAATTGGGCATTCGTAATGAGGGCCAATGAATTGTGTGTATTGTACTGGTTCACCCTTTTTGTTTTCTTGTTTCTGTTTATAATAAAAAGGGCCTTGTCCCATTTAAAAATTAATGAGGTAATAACTGTATCATCATGGTGTCATAAATAAATTTATTTATCTAATGTCTAAAAATTATAAAAAAATACCATGATGTAGTAAATATTTTTATCTTTGCAATGAATATTTATAGTCTAAGAGATAATTTACTTAAAAAAAATTAAAATTGTTTTACTTAGGATATACAAACCTTTGTTATATTTCTCTTCTTTTTTAAAAATAAAGTCATAAATGTCACTATCACACCGATGTGACTCCATGGTCCCTCAAGTTTGGTAAAAAGCTTCCCATGGTCGGCCATGACTCAAAAAAGAGGATTTGGACACATGTTGGGGTCATTTTATAATATTATGATATTATTTTATTACCCTTAAATACTGATTACTAATTAATCATGATAATTAAAGATAATTACCGTCATTACTATTCATAATGTCCAAAAACAAAAGAGTCTTAATTAAATAATTTGTACATTATGATTACAAATATGGAATCCATTTTTCCAAATTAAAAACAAAGAAATTTCAGTAATTAATTTAAAAATAATTCCTGTTGTCACAACCAAAGACGGGTTTTTAAGAAGTAAAATTTATCAAAAGAGTGGCTTGTTTTTACATCGAATTGAAAAGTGAAATTACTTCCAATGAACAACATTGTATTAAGTGATAAAAATATAATTCAATTACACTTTAAAACCAATTAAATGGACAATATAACTATATAATTAAATTAGATGAAAAAGTAGTTTTGAAGTAAAATGCAGTATTTTTCACTATTCATTAAAAATGAACATTTGTCAGAAAAATACCAAATATTTATCCAAAGTAAATTTGATATTACAAATTAAAAAATGATGTCCATTTTACCAAATTCAAAACATAGAATTTTTATTAATTAATTTTGTAATTAATTCCCACTGTGAAGACAAATAGCTTGTTTTTAAGAAACAATATCTATCAAAATATTGACACTTGTTTATCTCCAATTTCAAAGTGAAATTAATTCCAATGAACACCATTGGATTAAATGGTAAAAATATATTTTAAATACACTTTAAACCCAATGAAAAATATAATATAACCATATAAATAAATTATATTAAAAGGAGGTTTTGAATTATAATACAACATTTCACTATTCATTAAAAAAATGAACTTTATCGAAAAAATAAAACAATTTTACACAAAGTAAATTTTTAAGTCCTGATTCTAAAGAAGGATTTTATTTTTTCAAATATTATATATAAAATTTTCAAAAAGTAGTTTTAAAAAGGGTTCACCATCAAAAGGTGGTTAATCAACCTTTTAATGAATATTAGAATATTTATGCTTAAAATTGGATTCATTCACATTTTAAGCCTCTATAATTTATTTGGTAATTGTTAAAATATTTAACAAACATATATAATCATTTTGTAGTTAGTTATGTTCATTCCTGCCATTACAATGGCTAGGCGTTAACTACCATTTAAAATAATATTATTATATTATTAGTGTGCATCGTAAGATTTCAAAGAAACTCGTTGTTGCATATTGGGTATGCCATCGAACATAGCATTCCATTTAAACTAATATTATCATTTTATTCACAAATATTAATAAATATGAAAATTCCATATTATTTATTTACCTAGGATGTTACATCCTTCCCCCCTTTTGGAAATTGCATCCTCGCAATTTTAAAATTGGGCTTGGAAACTTTATTGAAAGTCCCACATAGGAAAAAGGGTCAGTAAAACTATCACTTTAAAATAAAGTAAGAGAAGTAAAAAGGTAACCCGAGTTAACCCATACTAGGATTCCATGTAGGAAAACATGGATATGGAAGGGAAAAAAAAGGGTCAAGTTCTGATGGATAGTGATAGAAAACATGATTAGGATAAAGTTAACCACAAGAAAATAAAAAGCTTATGATGTGTGTAAATGGTCTTTGATTACCCAGTAGGAAACATAAACCAACAACATTTTTGTTTTACATTCCTTTTCATAATTTTGAGTAATTCATTTACTACATATAATAAAAACATAAAGAAATATACTTACCTTCAAGTAGAGTTTCATCCTTTAATAAGTTTCTATCAAAACTAATCTTTTCTCCAAACGATGAGCATTCAAAAAGACTTGGTCACATAAAAATCACAATAATCATCTTCTAGAGAATCACATAATCTACAAAAGGAGAACTATATATTTCCCTTGTATTTAGACATCAAATAAAACCAAAATGGTTAGTATGAGATCATATAATCCCCAAAAAGGATAATCTTTCAAAAAAGAAAGACTACTCTTAATCTCCGAAATTGGTCCAACAAAACCCAAAGTTCCTCAAAGACCATAAAATAAAAAACTATCCATAAAATTCTTTAAATTAATCCAAACTAAGATTGAAACCCAAATCTCTAAAGGATTTAATCAAATAGTCCTCCAAGGTAAATCTTAACATTTATCTCCAAATAATATCAGTTACTCTTAAAGTACCATATTGAAAAGTAATTAACCTAATCACATATCCTTCATGATAGGTTAATAATTTCCATAGATAACCAAAAATAAACTTATTCTTGATTCATAAGATCATCTAACTAAAAATAATTATTCATACTAACCAGGTACTTCACGTAGCCCAGTGGTAGGCGATATATACCAGTCGCACTTTGGTTGTGGGTTTGATTCCCGCGGCTTCGTCCAACGCGAAGGGTTTTCATACGGTCTGCGTGTTGTCCCTTTTGAAAAAATATATAATTTTATAACATTCCCAAAAAGAGATAAATTCATCAAAAATAACCATAAGATATTTTAACCACAAAGGTTATCTAATAACTTTCGTTTTTCATCCCAAAATGTAATAACCTGTAATTACCTCAAATTCAAGGATCATATAAACCAAAATGCTTCTTTATAACTATATCCACAAAAGAAAATATAATTATTCCTTGAATAAAATTTACATATATCAAACTTCAGGGTTACACATACTATAAAAAGTCTTCTAATGTAATCTCATCATCAAAAGAGCCTTAATACTCTTAAGCATTTCACCATCTTAAAATATACCATAAATCTTGAATCCCTTATATGTTGACTTCTTACTCATTAAACATTATTCATGATTCATTAACCATTCACTTCCAACTTATTCTGAAATACTTCTTTCCTACAAAAAAAATCATAAATCATATCCTAAGATTCAATAATAGGAAAACATATGTTAAGAAATAATCCATACCTTTCATTGGTCATTGTCAGTTTCTTCATCCTCAACCGGAATGGCATTAGGTATTGGTAAATGAATATTTGTACGATCTTGGTGATCCCATTCCCGAAACATTTTCGTAGGACATGTGTTTTCATAATGACCATGCACCCCACATTTAAAACATTCAATTGATCCCTCAAAAATAACTTATTTACCTTTCCTAGAGTCAACTGGATGCTTCCTTTTTCCATGGTAGGTTCTTACTTTATGACTTTAATTTCCACATCTATAGAATCTTACCGTCACTTTGAAACATTTTCCTAGGTGTTTCTTTCCACATCTTTGACACATATTTTTTTGAAGATACTTACCTTTATTATTATTACCTGAACCTCTGTAGGGATTTGTTTCTCTCATATATGATTCCTTATAAAAATAACTAAGTTTTAGGTGGTCAATCATGAATCCATATAGTTGGTTGAGAATAACCACAAGAGTCCTCATTGTAGCTCCCATATCATTTAGTTTCTTGTTCAGAAAACCATCATAGTTTTCTTCACATCCACTGTTACTTTGGTGCCTGCTAGATCCAGCCATTTTCTAAAACCAACAAGGTCACTGTGAGTATATCAGGAAAATCATCATATAATATTAAGATATAATTATTCATGTTATCTTAAACTCATTCAATTTATCTAAAAAAATCAATGACTCCTTCTGAAATCCTAACCATTATGGTAATGTCACTTATTCTTAAAGAATACCCTAACCTCTAAATTTATATAAACCGACCTTTGATACGAACTATAAGTCCCCGACCTTAAAACATTACATAATCATGAATTAAATGAATAATTCACATTGAGGATCTTTTCAGGTTTATATTTTTAGAGAATTAGGACATAACTATTACATCTCAATGATTACAAAGTAGACACATCTACTCAGTGTCCATTTTTGTCACAAAATAAAAACTCTGGAACAAAAGATTCATGTCTAGTTCCATGTTTTAGACAACATGACATTTCTTTGATCCAATACTTGACCCTATTCCACTTTATATCATATGAAAAACATTTCAAAAACATGGGATGAACATAAAAATCTCAGTAAGGGATATAAAAATACATAAAGAAAACATTAGTCCACGTATACATTAGAATCAATGAAATCATAATTTACTCATAAAACATAATCACTTTAACATACCTCATGAAATAATAAGATTTATTAATAACTCATAAAAATCATAAGAACTAAAGGTAACTTGAGGCATTCATAACATTCTAACGTAGGGAGTAACCCTCATGGTTACGTTTCGAATACCCATCACAGTAGATTCCCTAAATCTCTTCGGAGAAACCTTAGTGTTAAACTCTATCGCATTAACCAATTCATTTTAGAGCTATCTCGGGCTCACCCACCCTTAGTTTATCATAGAACCACCTGACTTCATAAACAATGCCGAAGAACCATAACATAATCGTATCACAAAAAACATGCATAAAGGAAACATAACATTTCTACATTTCAATCAAAATATATCAATAAAACACATTGATATAATAAAAAAATTATCAAAACCATTTTCAATACCAAAATAAAAGAAAATTAAAACATGGTATTAATTTTTCTTTAAAAAAAATTTATGGCTTGTAGAGGAAACTGAAATTCAAATAATGGTCATGGTGGCGGAGAAGTCGTTGTCGCCGCATACATAAGTCAAATAAAAACATTCCTTTTGTCATTTAGTAAAAACCTTTGTTTAAAAATCTTCCTTTTGAATGAAATGAAAAGTAAAAAGGGTTTTATACACCATATAAAATAAATTCGGGTAGAAATCAAAAGATTCCTTAATGAAAGGAGATTGAGACGAAGTCCCGTACAAAGATGGTATCCTTAGATTAAGGATAAATCAATTACATAATTATGTGTGAAAAATATAAATACACCCAATATAATTATATATTAAGTGTAAAATAATCGTAGGTCGTCCACAAATATTCATAGTACGTCACAATCAAGAAGTAGAGGTTTAACCTAAAGAATTGAAATTGGATTAAGAAGTTCCCTTACAGAAATTCGACAGCCTAACGACGTCACTTTAAAATTCAGAAAATGAGTTTACGAGAGATAAAAAGGGTATCTAATAACTTGGACATAAAATTTACAGCAATAAGGATATATAAGAACATATCTCAGCCTAAGAAGATGTAAATTAAAAGACCTAAAAAAAGAAGTCTTTTAAAAAGAGGAGGGTGAAAGGTTCCCTTACCGATTTGGGTAACTTTCAAAACGTACACTCCATGAAATAAGGACTATACAACTTTGATGTAAATACCCATAAAAGAAAATATATTACACAAATAGCATAATAATGGGTAGTACATACACCACTCAAAGGAGATAGTGGAAAATATAGCATGAATCTCACGGGAATAAAAAGTGAGAGAAAGACCCCTTACCTCGTTGTAATCAGTCAAGTCGTATGACCAAAAGATAATAAGAACCAAATGAATCATAGAATACCATGAATATAAATAGAATCATGATAATATATATCAAATTTTAGTATATAATACATCACATGAAATAAATAATTGGCGAACAATGGAAATATCACGAAATTAAAAGTGAGATAAGAAATCCCCTTACCTCAAGTCCGACTTGTCTTGTTTGTTTCTTTATATTATTGAATAATAAACCTTGGTCAATTTATAATTTCTTAAGGAATTAATTTAATGTTTATTATTCAATTCATATCAGATATTATCATGTTATAATAATTAGTTAATTATGTGAGTTCATATCATACGTTTTGTCGATGTTCAGTACATGAGTCAGAAATGAACATGTTTGAAGAGAATTGTCCATGTAGTTATAAGTACATGATCTCCGGAATGGTTTTAATGATTTAAATATCATATATATCCAGTATATACTTATTGAATAATATTCCATAATCTTTGGAGATAAGAAATGAAATGTACTATTCATGGAGACGATAATCCGTACGTACGCATGAACGCTACTTTCATTTTTTTGTCATATTAATGGACTTTAAAACTAAATTAGACATAGATATATTATAATTACAATATAATATATATGTTATATAGGTAACATAAGTTCATTAATTACATTATTTATAAATTCCATGTTTGGAATGAACGAGTCACATCACTTGAGGGGGCGGTAGTCCACACTTCCTCAGATGAAATTATCACTATTCCACAACATGAAAAGCATAACGATGTAATTTAAATATAAAATTCAGAAGAATATAGAAAAAATAAATACCATATATATAATATATAAATACAGTGACATCATAATGGACACCATGAAAGGTGTTAAAAGAATATTGAACAATCATCGTTTCGTGAGGCAGTAATTCGCCACCCACAGAAACAATATGTTCATTAACCATTAGACAGGGGTGTGTAAGTGTAGGTAGAATCCTTATCATAAAAAAATCCTAGTATATTAAGGATACTGGTGTTATTATGGGATCAAATAATAAGAATATATTGGTGACTGAAGAAGGAAAATAAAAGAAAGAAACTCGACAGAAGGCGTTACCTCTAAATCGGGTAACTCTTTTTGATTTGAGCCAAAGGCTTCCTTCGAAAGCCTTCTGCCCAATGTGAGGCTTCTAAGAGTGATAGAGGGATGTGGAGATATAATATGAGAAGATTTTTGATGATCAAATGGATTCAGAGGTGTGGGTAAGGGGGTAGAGTTGGGAGCCTTTTATAAGAGGGAGGAGGGTCACTTTTGAAAAGTCTTGAAATGTTACATTATTATAAAATGGTTTTCGGATTTTAAAGGTCCAAAAATGATATATTTCTAGGATAAGATGATAAAGGTTAAAAATCCACCCATAAAATAGGTTTTAGGAAAGTGTAAATCTTATATTTTACCTTATCATTTCATTTTATTTAAATCGTTCATTAATGAGGTAATCACTGCATCATCATGGTGTCATAAATAAATTTTTTTATTTAATGTCTAAATTTTTTTAAAAAAAATACCATGATGTAGGAAATATTTTTATCTTTAAAATTAATATTTATAGTCTAAGAGATAATTTATTTAAACAAAAGTAAAATTGTTTTACTTAGGATATACAAACCTTTTTTATATTTCTCTTCTTTTTAAAAAATAAAGTCATAAATTTCACTATCACACCCATGTGACTCCATGGGCCCTCAAGTTTGGTAAAAATCTTCCCATGGTCGGCCATGACTCAAAAAAGAGGATTTGGAAACATTTGGGAGTCATTTCATATTTCTATGATATTATTTTTTTACCCTTAACTACCCGATTACTAATTAATCACGATAATTAAAGATAATTACCGTCGTTACTATTCATAATGTCCAAAAACAAAAGAGTCTTAATTAAATAATATTTAACTTATGATTCAAAATATGGAATCCATTTTTCCAAATTCCAAACACAGAAATTGCAGTAATTAATTTAAAAATAATTCCTGTTGTCACAAGCAAAGGCGAATTTTTTAAGAAGTAAAATTTATCAAAAGATTGACTTGTTTTTACATCCAATTGAAAAGTGAAATTACTTCCAATGAAAAAAATTGTATTAAGTGATAAAAATATAATTCAATTAAAATTTAAATCCAATTAAAAGGAAAACATAACTATATAATTAAATTAGATGAAAAAGCAGTTTTGAAGTAAAATGCAGTATTTTTCACTATTCATTAAAAATGAACATTTGTCAGAAAAATACCAAAAATTTATCCAAAGTAAATTTGATATTCCAAATTCAAAAATGATGTAAATTTTACCAAATTAAAAACATATAAGTTTCATAAATTAATTTTGTAATTAATTCCCACTGTCAAGACAAATAGTGTGTTTTTAAGAAACAATATCTATCAAAAGATTGACACTTGTTTATGTCCAATTTCAAAGTGAAATTAATTACAATGACCACCAAGGGATTAAATGGTAAAAATATTTTTTAACTACACTTTAAACCCAATTAAAAATATAATCTAACCATATAAATAAATTAGATTAAAAGTAGGTTTTGAATTAAAATACAGCATTTTCACTATTTATTAAAAAATGAACTTTATCAGAAAAATAACAAAAAATTACACAAAGTAAATTTTGATGTCCCGATTCTAAATAAGGATTTTATTCTGTCAAATATAACATATAAATTTTATAAAAATTAGTTTTAAAAAGGGTTCTCCATCAAAATGCGGTTAATCGACCTTTTAATGAATATTAGAATATTTATGCTTAAAATTGGATTCATTCGCATTTTAAGCTTCCATAATTTATTGGGTAACTGTTAAAATATTTAACAAACATATATTATCATTTTTTAGTTAGTTATGTTCATTACCGCTATTACAACGGCTAGGCGTTAACTACCATTTAAAATAATATTATTATATTATTAGTGTGCAACGTAAGATTTCAAAGAAACTTGTTGTTGTGTTTTGGGTACGCCATCGAACATAGAATTACCTTTAAAGTAATATTAAAAGTTTATTCACAAATATTAATAAATATGAAAATGTCATATTCTTTATTTACCTGGGATGTTACATGTCTTGTTTCTCCTTTGATAAAAACTAGATATATAGAAAGTTCTATATATGATTTTTTATGTAGGATTTCAACTAACTAAATCATATAGTATCCCAATAAAATGTTTCCATGGACCCATCATATATCTAGGAAATTTCTTTTGTGAAACAACCAAAATGTGAGAATGGTTCATTTATTCCATAGTCTCCAATGACATTATCAATGGTTCATGTCTGATTTATTATTTATTGTGTACTTATTGATATTTATTACCTATAAGGACTATATGATCAAATAGATTTATCCTTTTTAAGTTTGATTTGATTACATGATGTGAGATTGATCAGTTCCCTATTGATTTTGTTTCCAAAATAATGGGTTCTATTCATATTTTTCTCTAATTATTCCTATTTAGATTTGGGATGTGTCTTTTTGTAGTATAATATGGTGAAATATTATAGGTATATGAAGTTATGTCATCTAGAGAATAACTATTCCACCCATGAATTGTATAATGTATTGGTTTTTTAGCACTAATATAATGGAGGCATTACCACTTCAGAGAAGTAATTGTGGTATTTACCAATCAGAATACATTAAGGAATATTTTATATAAATGTGACCTGAATCAATAATAATAGAGGTGCATTAAGTTTCTTCAATATAATAACATTTATATCTATTAATACTTGGGGAAGGGGAATTTATTAACTGAAAAAAATAGAAATTATCAAAGGGATTTTATTCAAATTACTCGGTATACTTAGAGGGGGATAAAGATGATGACTTCCAAGTAGTAGGATCTTGGGGTAGTTAGTAGTGGTGGTTTCTTGTTTCCCATAACAATGAAATTTTATATGATTTAGTATTTAGAGGATTTTAAGTGGGAGAACTCAATGGAATTTGATATGTTTGACCATGGTGGCCATAGTGATTCCCTAGAGGGATGGTTAGAGGATGGGTGGAACCAAATGTTGTTTCATTGTGAAATTTTTTGGATGGAAATGCATGAGGAATTATATGGTGAGATTGAAATATCTCATTATGTTTCAAAAAAATAAATATCTTATATGTATAATTATTTAAAATAATTTATTTAGATACCCATACATTTATACATAAATATCATATATTTTTATATAATTTTTTAATACATATCATTATAATCCCTACGATAATCATATAGGTTTATTATTTTGGATACATGGATAAAAATATTTTCATAAGAGATATAAATAATATCTCGTAATTTTATTCTTAATTATAACCCTTCTTAGAAATATCACACATAAAACCTTTCTTCATAACATTGGTGAAGGAAATATAAGAAAGGGATATGAGATACTCAATAAGGGTAAACATGGGAGGAACCGATGATCACTTAAACATAACCTAAGAATAAGAATATAAGATGATGAATATAAAATTTAAAAACCAAAACTTTCATATCATATATCCTAATAATTAATCATGGAATAATTAATGGTAGTCAAAAAGAAATGATTTATAAATAAATCCTAGAAAAGGATCCATGAGATCATAACATTATCATAAGACATAATTTTTTTAATACAAATTAGCATATAATATCATTTATATAGTCCCAAATCACATCCATGAATATCATAGTGGATTGTGATTACTCCCCATTTTATAATATATTTTCGAAAAAATCACTCCAAATATAATCATAGTGGATAAAATCCCTTACTAAACTAGTTTCACTCCCCATTCTAGTCCTTATTATCTCAGAATATATCATTCTATTCCTAATGAATTATAGGGAAATATAAATCTCATAACACCCTTAATATAATGAAAATAAATAATTTTGAATTTATATATATTATAAAACATTTAACATGATGTAACTTTTGGGAATTAAAAGGGATTAATTTTTTTTTCATCATCGCATCAAAGAAAAACCTATGGAGAGAAATATGTTTCAAAATGGTTTCATAATAAATTAATTAACCCAATGTAAATGAATGGTTTTTATAGAATAATTCATAAATAATAATTATAATACATCTAAATGATGGATTTGGAAGGTTTAATTGGATCATATTGAAATTAATGTAAAAGTAATGTCAAATGATTTTATTTTAGATGAAAAATTAATTGAAAAGATCATTAGAACATTTATTAAAGAAAATAAACTTTTCACATTGAAATAAATTATTTGAAATATAATATTTTTCTAAATCATAATAATTTTTTTATTTAAAATAAACTTATAAAACTTTAATTTAATATTAAAATCTATGTGAATTCATTATGGTAGGAAATTATGTTCATGCCACATACATTAAAAATGATTCCTTTCAAATATTTGGTAAAAAGTAAAAATTACATCATTTTAGAAATAAAAATAAGTTTGCTTTAAAAAAATGAAAAAAATTATATAATATGTTAATATGGCATTAAAAAAATAATATTATAACATTAAAATAATTCTTGAAATAATTTTTTGAAATCATATATATGGAAGAAAAAGTTTTTTTGACTGAAGAGAGAAATAAAGTTGGGTTTACTTAAAATAATTCCTTCCATATTTTGAGTTAATAATGAGAAGAAAGTGAATAAGAAACATGTAATCTAAAAAAAACAACAGTATTAGAATAATTTTTTTGGTATTTAAGAGATACATGTTATAAAATTTAATCATTGTAAACTTGACCAAAAAGAATTCTGGTAAAAAATGATATTGTAACATAATACCACTAATATATTTTTAATCTATGAAAAAACCTCATGAATGAGATATCCATAGATAGATATGTAAATAAAAATATAATTCATGGTATTAATCAAAATATACATTAATGGTTAGTATATAAACCACATAATAGAAACAATTGGTGAATATGGATTATGTCCCATAGAATTATATGTGAGATGAAAATCTATTACATTAAATTTGACTTAGTTCATATGACTTATAACATTATATATATATATTGTATAATTATAAACCATAATCATATATATAGTTATCATATCATATATGATACACTTATAATATTTTGACACCCATTTATTAATTATTCATTATTAAAATCATTATTTCTGGTTGTTAACTATTTTGTTTTTTCAGGATAATTTTAGCTCGATAGTTTGGACACATGTAAATTGATCATGGATACATCCTATCTAGAAATTTAATAATTATATAAATATATTATATATTCATTATATATAATTATATATTCATCCATAAAATTTATAGATAGAAAATTAAATTAAAATGTTCATGGAGACGTACATATGCATTAATGATGTTTTCATTTTTAGATAGATGTAATTAAAGAATATTAAATAGTAATTAAACATTATATAATAATTATTATATAATAAATATCATATATATTCTTTAAATCCATCCTTGTTAAATTTAATGAAAATTTAAAATGAATAACGAATCACATTTCATCATGGAGGCGGTTTACCACACGTACACACAAGAAAAATTATAATTTTCCAATGGATTTTATGTTAAGAACGTTGATATGATATTATAATTTTAAAACAATAATAATATGATAAATTTTATATATAAATTTTAAAATTATCAAAATATTAATCCCTTATGACAGTGGTGGAAAATTAATCATATCTCCATGTGGAGGCGGTAGTCCACACGTACACAGGAGTGATAAATTCACATTCCATTTGATATAATAGATAGTGGATATTGGAGGATACATAAACATAATTTTTTTTATTAAATTGAGGTTGTTTAATTTATTGTTTTATGATTTATTCTATAAATTTTTATGTGGTATAAGAAGAAATATATTGAAAGAGGTTAGGTAAGATGATTAATTCTCCTTCAATTAACCTCCATTAGATTATTTATTAAAGATCCATGATATTATGTTTCGAGAAGTAAAAAACCCTAAATTAATGTATAAGGATGTTTATAAGTGAATTAGGTGGGGTTTGGTCAATCCAGATGTCTCAAAATGGTGTTTATTAAAACAGAGGTGGTGTGTAATTTTATAAATGTGGGTGGGGACACAGATGGAATTTCCAAAATGGTTAAAATATAATAAAGTCATACTAAAAAAAATTCTTCAAAATGGAAAAATATATTAATTTTTTATATAAATATATTGAACTATTTCTAAAAATAGGATTTATAAGAGTTTTATTGGATAACATATCCTTATATTTTTTGATGAATCCCCTGGTAAACCCATTTTAAAATTTACCAGAATGACATATTTTTACTATTTTTACTATTCAACATGACAAAAAATCAATGTAAACTAATTTAATATTTTTTACAAGATTATTCATGATATGGAATATAATTTATCAAATTAAATATATATAAGTGGAAATATATAATTTAAAAGTATACCTAAAAATGTGATGAAGAGCAGTTTCCAAGAAATAGTTTTCATAATTATTAAACATTTTTATACTAAAATACAATATAAAATTAATTATAATAATCTTAATTGGATTAATCATAATAAAAATTAACTAATACTACTTCTAAAACAATTTTATAAAGCAATTATACCTTTCTAACGCCTTTAATTAAAAGGTATTTTTTAGTAAAAATTAGTATTTTTCAATATTCATCGAAAAATTAATATTTTAAGTAAATTAAAGATATTTAAATTTAATATAATTATTAGAATATTATTTATAAAATCAATTTTAAATTTTAAATTAAATTTTCTAAAATTTTCAAAAATTAATCATATTAGTTTCTCACAATATGAAATAAAAACCATTTTTGATGAATAATGTATTTTAGAAGCATATAATGAATTTTTTAAAAATGAGAACATATTTATGAATATATTTTATTTATATAAATGTTTTTTTAATAATTTTAAAAACATGTTCATTCATATTTATTCCTCTAATTTGATATTTATTATGTAATGATATACTATATTATAGTTCATTTAAACTTGATGTTTCATGTGTTAAAAGCTATCAAAGAAATTTATTTAAAGAGAAATATATCCTAAATTCTATGGGTGTTACATTATACCACCTTTAAAATGAATTTTTCATTAGAAATTACATCAATATGATTGAATAAATGAGGATATATTTAATTCATCTCATCCTCATGTTTCCATGTTTCTTTATAAAATTTATGATTCCGCAAGAGATCTTTAACTTTTTTAGTTGTCTTGTTCTATAACACATTATCTCTTAGATACAAGATATATATTAGTTATTATTTATATAATAGATCATGATCTAGCAGGAAAACGTATGACTTTATTAAATGTAGTATATATGATGTGTACTTTCAATATAGAGATATATAGAACACATCATTCATTAAAAGTGGTTTGGTGGAAGTTCCAATTGATATGATACCATCCCTACTCAATAAAAAATATTGAAGGTGTCAACATACAAAGGTTTCCACATTCCCTTATTTATAAATATCATTACCTTATTCGATATATAAATCCATAGTAATACATTCTCACTAACTACTAATTCCTGATTTCATTGATAATTATCAACATATTTTTTTGCTGACTCAGAGTTTCCATAATATGATATTAAATAGATCTGAATTTATCCACAATTTCCTATGTTAGATTAGGTCCAAATTTATTTCATTATGAAACTACATCCATGTTCATTGGAGTTATGAACATCCTTCCCTTGAGGGATTCATAAGTATCTTTTGAATGCTTGAGCAAAAACTATAGTTGTAAGAAAACTTGACTAGAGGAAGGTGTTGATCCCAACAAACTTTGAAATCCATAGAATAAGAACATATAATATCTTCCAATGTTTGAATGGTTTTCTTAGACTATTCATCTATTTGAAATTGAAATTTAGTACTGAAACAAAACATTGAATTGATAAATTTCTGAATACTTCATCAAATATTCAGGGTATCCATCTAGTCTGAATAAGACACAATTGAATGTGGTACTATATGAATACTTTATATTTACTTAATATCTTATCTGATAACAATAATGTGTACTGAATGAGTATAAATATTGAATACATCCCAAATAGAATTATATCTTATATATTTTTTATGGAGTATGATGAAAACATTTGTGGGGATTTTTCCATTTCCATTATTATATAAAAAATGATTATATCACCCCCTTATAGTGCTATCTATCATCCATAACTTTCTAACATACCAAGAACCTAAAAACACACTCTACAATACATCCCTAAATGTTGTCCCACAATAAATACTATTTTACATGTTTTTATATCATTGTACAATTATGATGAATAGAAAATGAAATACTTTTAGCTTCATCTAATAAATCCTTCTTCAAATCTATTATGTATTGAATACATACATAGTTCCAGAAAAATATCATTCCATCACAGTAAATGTAACACCCCAAGATTTCATAGCGTGTTATTTCTTCAAAATAATTCAATAAATTACACTACACGCAACACCGAGTTCAATCACACCATGACTTACAAAAAAAATACATTCAAAAGGGGTTATGAATAGTATTAACTAAATTTTAAACTTTATATAATCCTTATAATTTTAGAATCCATATTATGAGTTTCTTAGACATAATGCAAGAATAGATTCATTTTCTGTATTGCACTTTTATCAACTTTTAATAGTGAAAACTTTTTAAATACAATATTTTAAACTTTTTGACTAAATGGGGACATCAAAAAAAAAAAAAATTTAACATCCCAAGCTTCCACGGTACGCTTTCCTTTGAATAATACAGTATTGTGTGTTGTACGCAACTTCGAGTTCTAACACACACCACAACCAATCAAACCAGCCGTTATGAATAGTAATACCTACTTTTTGAAATTATATATATTTTATATTTCAAAATGGACTTCATTTTTGGATTCAGAGTATCGAATTTAGCCTAAGGTGAAATTTTGGTACATTTCGGATAACTTTCATATTTTGATGAATAGTGAAAATTACTAAGTTTTAATTAAAAACAACTTTTTTAATCAAAATAATTAATAGTGATAAATTATGAATTTGAGTGGTTTTAAAGTATATTTAGAATATATTTTTACCATTTAATATAATGTTGGTCATTGGACATAATTTTACAATTAAACCGAACATAAACGAGTGTCAATCTTTTGATAGTTATTATCTCTTAAAAACACGCTTTTTGTTTTGACAGCGGGAATTAATTTTAAATTAATTTCTGCCACTTCTGTGTTTTGAATTTAGGAAAATGGATTCCATATTTGGAATCAGGATGTTCAAATTGTGTAAATAGGTAACTTTTATTTTTAGACATTTTGAATAATTACTGCGGTAAATATTTTATTTACCATGGTTAAGGGTAAATCTGGTAAATAAGGGTTAAAGAAATAATATTATAATAATACTAAATTACCCTAAAACGTGTCTTAACCCTATTGGTTGATACATGGCCGACCATGGGCATCTTTGTGTCAATTTTGGGACCCCATGGATCCACTTTTAAGTGATAATGACACTTTATTTTAATTAAGTTAAAATGAATACAAAAATGACACAAGCATATATCTTTTATCAAAACAATTGTTACATAGGGTTATATAAGTTGGATTTTAGATTATAAATATTCATTAGAAATATAAAAAGATTTCCTAAATAATGATATTTTATTTATAATTTTTAGACATTAAATAATTTATTTTATTTATGACACAATGATGATGCAGTAATTACTATAATAGTGAAAAATTAAAATAATTGATATTATAAATACCCAAAAAAATATAATATGAAACTTTTAATGAATTAAACTAATTTTCTAGGATAATATGATATATTAGGATTGATTTAATTTACTTTGTTCGAAGTAATAAATCTGTTATGAGTTTCAAAAAAATAAACTATTGAATAGTGTCAAAATTGACATAAAAGAGTTCTTAAAACAAATATTATATTATTAATTGATATTAAATTCCTAAAAATCTAAGGTTCGGCCAAGAGACTTATATCATGATAGGTTCATCATTAATGGACCACTTGGGGGTCGCTTGGATGTATATAGTAAGTGTATTAACCATATTATATAAAAATACAAAGAGACATAGTAAAAGTGAAACTAATTAACTTAGAGTTAATACTTAAAGATAAGGTTAATATAAGTACCCAAACCTGTCTAAATTCTATTGGTTGAGTAGTTTTCGACCTATCCCCACCTTATCCTTTGAATAGTCAACTTTGGAGCCATTGGAAACCGAATATGAATTTATTATAAATTAATATTTCTAGCTTTTCCAAAGGTGCCCCTCACCCCTCTTATAAAAGGGCACTCCTCCTTCCCCTTTCTTCACACCTTCAAAGCCTTTTGGTTCGGCCAAACTCTGCCTAAATACTCTCCCAACATCCCTCACTACAACCTAGAGGCCTTAGTTTGATCAGAAAGCCAACCTAAGGAGCCCTTTTGATCAAATCAAAAGGAAGAACCCGAAGAAGAGGAGGTTAACCTACCCCAACCAAGGAAAAGTACAAGGTAAGGGTTATTTCACAATCTCTTCATTATCCAAGGTTGTTTATATGTAATAATCTACTGGGATCTCTTTATCATCCACATCCATGTTTCTTAAAAATGTATTTCAAAACATTTTTACTATTTACAAGAATATGGGTTAAAGTCATTTATACCCTTTTTTGACTTTTTATAAGAGGTTTATAAAGGAATCTTTCCGTCATTTTCAAAACAAGGTCATTTTTAACCTTTTCGACAGAATTGAGGTAAGAATGTTTTTTTAACTTATACGGCGGGTGCGGTTATTTTACGCCGTTATAAAATCTTCAAAGCTTTCCTTACAAGCTTATAAGAATATTTTCAAAGAAAATGTTTTATTTTATATGGATCTTAAATGATTTCAAAATAAAAGGAGATATTTCTTTAAAAAGAATTTTGATTTCATCTATGTCAACATCCTTTGATGGATTTTAAGATTATTTGAAGTTGTTACAAAACTTCTATATTGTATTGAAGGTTTTGTGATATGTTTGACTGTGGATGTGCTATTTTTATACCATTCATAGTTTATTGTGAAAGTATTGACATTTCGTATGCTAGTTTTAATACGAATGTTTATGTTATGTTTAAACCTTTTCATATGGGAATGCATTGGACTTAATAAGTGACGGGTGGAGCCTGCTATAGCTCCTCGATGCATCGGTAGGTCTCATGAGACAAACTAGTGTCTTGGCACAAGGCCTTGACAAAATCTTATTTGTAGTCTTGGCACGAGGCCTTGGCTATGTGGTTATGATAGTCTGGCATTATGCATTCCAACATTATGAAAGTGGTTATTGATTTTTGCATGTGATTATTCATTTAGTAGAATATCCATGTGAATAAGTAAATGGAATTATTTCATTTATGCCATACCATGTTGAAAGTTCGTATTTAAAAGGCTTTTGTTTTAGTTATACATTGCCTTAAATGTTTATTCTTATTTATGAAAGTTTCCACTTAATTGTTATCCTTACTGGGCATTTGAGCTCACCCCTTTTTTTTATGTTTTATTTTTCTCAGGATGTGAAGAAGTAAGTTATGAATGACCTGCAGGGATTTTATGAGGGGTTAATAGTGTGGATTGTGGAAACATTATGTTGTTGTATTAGTTTTTCATTTTATGATGTAATGTAAAACTTATGAATATATCTAGTGTTTCCAAGGCTACTAAACCAATCGGTCTTTCGAGATTTGATCTTTCTTGTGATCATGCCAATGTTATGTAATAATGCACCGACTCTGGGTAGCTGGGGTCGGGGCGTTACAGTTGGTATCAGAGGAAGTTTAGTACAAACCTTGGAAGCTAGATTTAGATAAACTCTGATTAGAGCACGTAGACCTAAGATGAACTTTGAGGATTAGTATAGAAGAACTTCCTAGAATTTTGGTATTGTAGAGATTTTGTGAGTTTTCCGAGCAATACATCCCTGTCTGGATACGAGCAGGTAGAGGCGGCTCTGGAACAGATGTACCTAGGGGTAAAACCCGAAAACACCGCTTTGAGCTAGACTCGAACGGGAACTGGTGCACGGTAACGGGCCTTGCTGCACTCTTGGTTACGACACTCCCGGGGGATATGCTTAGGATAACTCTAATTTTCTTTACAAATCATTATGAAGGGTTTATGAGTATATACATCCTCAAAGAAGACATTTTTATGATTATGGATTATATCCATAAATATTTCAATTTATGTTAAGTGTTTTATAAGTATGGGATTATGTATTTTGATTCATAAACTGATCTAGTGTATGCCATTGTTTAGAAATGGCACCCAGTAGAAGGAATGAGAACTCTATCAATGCACATGATACAAAGAGAAAGAAGGATCATATATTTTATGGTCTTAAGCCAAAATTTACAAGAGAAATAGTCTCCCATGTATTATCATCATATGAAGAAATAATATCATGTGTTGATAAGATAAGTAAAGAGTTTACTGAGTCCTATGGCTTTGAAGGGATGCAAGAGAAGAAAAGGATAGAAGAGAGAAAGATGGATAAAGGGAAGAGGGAAAAGAAGAATTTTCCCATATGTGGTAACTGTGGAAAGAAACACCCTGGAACTTTCCTGAAAGGAATGGGAGTTTGTTATAAGTGTGGAGGAAAAGGGCACAAAGTACGTGACTGCAAGGGTAAAAAAATGGTTTTAAATGTACAATGCTTCATTTGCAAGGAGTTTGGACACTACGCGAACCTATGTCCCAGTCATCAGGCTATGCCGCAAATGATGTTATTGGATAATAATCATGTTATGATACTACCACAGATGAAGAGGAATGATTAGAGTTCTTATGTTGATTATATCAATTGAGTGTTGTATCAACAATGTACTTGTTATAATAATTATGGAGTATATAAGGATTGTACTGCAGTACTATTTCATTAAGGACTTGAGATTATGTGGAACAAAGAAAAGTGACTCAATAGCAGGATAAATTTTTGGAAAATATATGGTTGAGAGAATGATAAATCATAATATAGTTCTGATACTGAGGTAGTGATTTTGGAATAATATGTGATTGTTTTGAATAAATTATATTGGATATTCTTGACTACCTTGAAACTGATTAATGATTTGTATATTCCATCATTGTTGGGGTTTAAAACATTTTTGGATTGATGAAGTATATCCAGCATTCTATATGGAATAAGGGAGCATGAATGTAATCAATAAGGAATATGGTAATACATGATGAAGGTATTCATATGCTATTACGGGGTAAAAAGGATCTATATTATGTTTACCTTCCTTATAAATGTTAGACTGTGAGTTTGGAAAGAAGTATTTTGGATAGTTCTAGTTTGGATTATTTTGGATTTCCATAAAAGGACAACCCGGAGGTCGGGCGGCAACCCGTCGCATCCGGCAAGGCTGCGAGACTTGAACCCGCAACCGAAGGGCGACAAGGGTGTATCACCTACCACTGGCCCACGAGATGTCCTGGATTAAATAATGTAGTTTTTATTAAAAGATTTTTTAGATGAATTATAAATTCGTTTATTTTGGAACCCTATACGAATAGTGTAAGTAGAATTTTTTTTTACATTCTATTATCTTTTAGAGTGAAAGATGAGTATGTGGTAGAAATTTATTAATGGATAAAACTCTAATTATAAAGTAAGTATATCTCTATATGATCTTATCCAATCTCATAAAAAATTCCTCAATATTAAGAAAAGCAAATTAGAACAAAAATGTTTTCCTAGATGGTACCTTAAATCATCACTAACTTATGGCTTTAGGATTGTTGGCCTTTTCATAGCCATGTTCTCTACCACTCTCCATCAGGTAATTGATGGTTAGATTTTTCTTCCATATCCATATTTTCTTACATGGAACCCTAGTATGTGTTAATTTCGGTAATCTTCATACTTTCAACTCTTTATTTTAAATAGAGGCCTCGTTAATTCATTTTTCGATGTGGGATTTCAACTAAGATATTTTGAAACGTCAAAAATGTGTTATCCCAATACCCTATATTTTGTTGAACTGATGGTACTTCAAATCATCATAGATTGATGAGTTTAAGGACCTCAATTTTATAATTGTTTGTGATTGATGACCTCAATCACTACCTATAAATATTTATGTTTTTCCTCCAATTATATGTCTCTAATTGCCACCAATGTTCTCCTAATCGAGATCATAATTTGGTGGTGACCCTTTCATTTCTCTTTTCCTCATATTAAGACTAAATTTTAGTAACCCAATTTCCGATGTGGGTTTTCCAAAAAATATATTTTCTATTTTCAACCTTTTATTTTTGAAGAACAATTTCAAATTGCGAGGACGCAATTTATTGAAGTAGGGGAGAATGTAACACCCCAAGATTTCATAGCGTGTTATTTCTTCAAAATAATTCAATAAATTGCACTACACGCAACACCGAGTTCAATCACACCATGACTTACAAAAAAAATACATTCAAAAGGGGTTATGAATAGTATTAACTAAATTTTAAACTTTATATAATCCTTATAATTTTAGAATCCATATTATGAGTTTCTTAGACATAATGCAAGAATAGATTCATTTTCAGTATTGCACTTTTATCAACTTTTAATAGTGAAAACTTTTTAAATACAATATTTTAAACTTTTTGACTAAATGGGGACATCAAAAAAAAATTAAAATTTAACATCCCAAGCTTCCACGGTAAGCTTTCCTTTGAATAATACAGTAGTGTGTGTTGTACGCAACTTCGAGTTCTAACACACACCACAACCAATCAAACCAGCCGTTATGAATAGTAATACCTACTTTTTGAAATTATATATATTTTATATTTCAAAATGGACTTCATTTTTGGATTCAGAATATCGAATTTAGCCTAAGGTGAAATTTTGGTACATTTCGGATAACTTTCATATTTTGATGAATAGTGAAAATTACTAAGTTTTAATTAAAAACAACTTTTTTAATCAAAATAATTAATAGTGATAAATTATGAATTTGAGTGGTTTTAAAGTATATTTAGAATATATTTTTACCATTTAATATAATGTTGGTCATTGGACATAATTTTACAATTAAACCGAACATAAACGAGTGTCAATCTTTTGATAGTTATTATCTCTTAAAAACACGCTTTTTGTTTTGACAGCGGGAATTAATTTTAAATTAATTTCTGCCACTTCTGTGTTTTGAATTTAGGAAAATGGATTCCATATTTGGAATCAGGATGTTCAAATTGTGTAAATAGGTAACTTTTATTTTTAGACATTTTGAATAATTACTGCGGTAAATATTTTATTTACCATGGTTAAGGGTAAATCCGGTAAATAAGGGTTAAAGAAATAATATTATAATAATACTAAATTACCCTAAAACGTGTCTTAACCCTATTGGTTGATACATGGACTACCATGGGCATCTTTGTGTCAATTTTGGGACCCCATGGATCCACTTGTAAGTGATAATGACACTTTATTTTAATTAAGTTAAAATGAATACAAAAATGACACAAGCATATATCTTTTATCAAAACAATTGTTACATAGGGTTATATAAGTTGGATTTTATATTATAAATATTCATTAGAAATATAAAAATATTTCCTAAATAATGATATTTTATTTATAATTTTTAGACATTAAATAATTTATTTTATTTACGACACAATGATGATGCAGTAATTACTATAATAGTGAAAAATTAAAATAATTGATATTATAAATACCCAAAAAAATATAATATGAAACTTTTAATGAATTAAACTAATTTTCTAGGATAATATGATATATTAGTATTGATTTAATTTACTTTGTTCGAAGTAATCAATCTGTTATGAGTTTCAAAAAAATAAACTATTGAATAGTGTCAAAATTGACATAAAAGAGTTCTTAAAACAAATATTATATTATTAATTGATATTAAATTCCTAAAAATCTAAGGTTCGGCCAAGAGACTTATATCATGATAGGTTCATCATTAATGGACCACTTGGGGGTCGCTTGGATGTATATAGTAAGTGTATTAACCATATTATATAAAAATACAAAGAGACATTGTAAAAGTGAAACTAATTAACTTAGAGTTAATACTTAAAGATAAGGTTAATATAAGTACCCAAACCTGTCTAAATTCTATTGGTTGAGTAGTTTTCGACCTATCCCCACCTTATCCTTTGAATAGTCAACTTTGGAGCCATTAGAAACCGAATATGAATTTATTATAAATTAATATTTCTAGCTTTTCCAAAGGTGCCCCTCACCCCTCTTATAAAAGGGCACTCCTCCTTCCCCTTTCTTCACACCTTCAAAGCCTTTTGGTTCGGCCAAACTCTGCCCAAATACTCTCCCAACATCCCTCACTACAACCTAGAGGCCTTAGTTTGATCAGAAAGCCAACCTAAGGATCCCTTTTGATCAAATCAAAAGGAAGAACCCGAAGAAGAGGAGGTTAACCTACCCCAACCAAGGAAAAGTACAAGGTAAGGGTTATTTCACAATCTCTTCATTATCCGTGGTTGTTTATATGTAATAATATACTGGGATCTCTTTATCATCCACATCCATGTTTCTTAAAAATGTATTTCAAAACATTTTTACTATTTACAAGAATATGGGTTAAAGTCATTTATACCCTTTTTTGACTTTTTATAAGAGGTTTATAAAGGAATCTTTCCATCGTTTTCAAAACAAGGTCCTTTTTAACCTTTTCGACAGAATTGAGGTAAGAATGTTTTTTTTAACTTATATGGCAGGTGCGGTTATTTTACGCCGTTATAAAATCTTCAAAGCTTTCCTTACAAGCTTATAAGAATATTTTCAAAGAAAATGTTTTATTTTATATGGATCTTAAATGATTTCAAAATAAAAGGAGATATTTCTTTAAAAAGAATTTTGATTTCATCTATGTCAACATCCTTTGATGAATTTTAAGATTATTTGAAGTTGTTACAAAACTTCTATATTGTATTGAAGGTTTTGTGATATGTTTGACTGTGGATGTGCTATTTTTATACCATTCATAGTTTATTGTGAAAGTATTGACATTTCGTATACTAGTTTTAATACGAATGTTTATGTTATGTTTAAACCTTTTCATATGGGAATGCATTGGACTTAATAAGTGACGGGTGGAGCCCGCTATAGCTCCTCGATGCATCGGTAGGTCTCATGAGACAAACTAGTGTCTTGGCACAAGGCCTTGACAAAATCTTATTTGTAGTCTTGGCATGAGGCCTTGGCTATGTGGTTATGATAGTCTGGCATTATGCATTACAACATTATGAAAGTGGTTATTGATTTTTGCATGTGATTATTCATTTAGTAGAATATCCATGTGAATAAGTAAATGGCATTATTTCATTTATGCCATACCATGTTGAAAGTTCGTATTTAAAAGGCTTTTGTTTTAGTTATACATTGCCTTAAATGTTTATTCTTATTTATGAAAGTTTCCACTTAATTGTTATCCTTACTGGGCATTTGAGCTCACCCCTTTTTTTTATGTTTTATTTTTCCCAGGATGTGAAGAAGTAAGTTATGAATGACCTGCAGGGATTTTATGAGGGGTTAATAGTGTGGATTGTGGAAACATTATGTTGTTGTATTAGTTTTTCATTTTATGATGTAATGTAAAACTTATGAATATATCTAGTGTTTCCAAGGCTACTAAACCAATCGGTCTTTCGAGATTTGATCTTTCTTGTGATCATGCCAATGTTATGTAATAATGCACCGACTCTGGGTAGCTGGGGTCGGGGCGTTACAGTAAATGTTTACCTTAGGAATATTTTCACTTTATTTATAAGGTCCACATCATCCTTATATGCCTTAATAATCATCAAATGGTTATATAGTTAAACAAGCATTTTATGATGATAATATTTCACCCAATCCCTCAATATTTCTAGAAGAATATTTTTTAAATACAGAAATATTGGTTGTTTTTCTTTAATTATCAAAGATGTGCTATCATGATCCTTCTGATTCAGAGCATCAGTTAACTTTCTGATTTCCCATGGTGTTAATTATTTGAGTAGTTGTAGTCTTTAATCAACTCCAATTATGTTATCTAGAACATATTCACATCTTTCTGGGTGAATATATACATAAACAATTTTTATCAATGTTTTCATCACATATTTCTCTATAAAGATAATTACATGATATCGTTAATTAAAAAAGAACCAGATTTTTTTTCAAATCACGAGATGTGTAAATTTTCTCATGAACCTACTATTTTCACGAGTCATAATTTATGCCCAGATCATTATGCATGAGGATGAATCCAAGTCCCTTATTTGATGCATCACTAATGATCATAAATCCCTCTCCACTATTGGTTAGTGTAAGCATACATTCAATGAATAACCTTATACACAGTTACTTGAATTTTTCTTCACATTGTTATGTCAAAAGGAACAAATATCTCTTCTAATATATAATTTTTTGTTGAATAAATTACCATGATAAATTCTCCACAAATCATATATAATATAGTTAAAAAAATAAAACTATGGTTATCAATTACCATGGTCATTCTGTGATAATGTTCAATAAATTCCATCTTTGATGTATCAGTAGTTATACACTTTCTTGAGATTATGTGACCCAAAGATTAATCTTTTTTTCTAGAATTCAAACATGGAAATTTTTAGAAGAAACTTATCCTTCCTTAGGGTCTCTAATAAAACCCTCAAGTGATATTCAATGTATTCATTTCACTTTGAATATATAAGAATATCATATATAAAGACTACAAGAAATTGATAATTTATATCTCTAATGACTTTATTTATTAAATCCGTAGACATATCATGATAATTAGTAAGTCCAAAAGGAATCACTACAAATTCATCACGTCTATACATTATAAGGAATCAAATCATGGGTACATCCTCCTTATTGATTCTCAATTTTTGACATCGAGAACAAAGGTAAATCTTGGAATAATATTAATATGTAACGAGTTTATCAAAAAAGTAATCAATATGGGTCAAAGGATACCAGTTCTTGATAGATATCTTCATAATTTCCAAATAATCAATACAAAGTTACATTGATCCATCATTATTCTTAATAAAAAGAATAGGTGTACACCAAGTTGATGCACATGGCTGAATAAATCCATTATAAAGATTCTCCAACAGTTTATTATTTAATTCCAAAAAATCTATAGTGTCCATAATATATTGAAACATTAAAACATTTGTATCAAAATTTATGAGTAATATTGAAAAATCAACTTCACAATTCGAAGGAAGTCTAGGAAATTATTTTTTTAAAATATCAACAAACTCCTTAAACATAGGCTATCATAGTTTTTAATTTCCTCCAAACCATATATGGTAAATACCTCTTTGTTATATAAATCAATACTATATAATGAACATAATTTCCATTAAATATCATATTTATCATCACACTAATAGATTTTATTTTTTTATAATGGTCAACGTGACTTCCCTACTATAGATATTATTGTGGGATTTATGTAATAAAGCCTATCCATGTCAAAGACAACATCAAAATCCACTAGAGGTTGAATAAAACATTTTTAGGAAGTATATTTCCATAATCATCAATTGGAGAATAATAATATACTTGAGATGTGATCATCATACTATTAGGAGTTTTTACTACTAGTTAAGTATCTAATCATTGAGTATATAAAATAGAATTCCTTAAGAGATTTCATGATACATAAGAATTAAGATGACTAATATCAAACAGGGTAATTAAATATATGAGCTTACCTATAACCACCTTAATATTATCTTTATATGATAAATCCCTTAATAAAAACAAAATGGTTATCATGATGATCATAATAATTTTATTGGAGAGATCAATCATGAAAATCATTTATAGGATATCTAAATAATGACACATTATTTTAAATCATTGACATAATATTTCTAACCCAACCCATTAAGGGTCACCATATATTCAAATTATTTTTAATTATTCATAATTAAAATGTGAAATAACACAAACATATCCCCCTGGAGTGTCAAAATTGGTGCGAAATAAGGACAAAATAATCATTCACTAGAATAACGGTCAAGATATACTTGACCAAATAACTTATGTAATATTACCCACATATGTATCTATTATAAAAACCGTATTCACCTGTAGTATCCATAAATGGATGTTTTTCTAATAATAAAACACTTCTTTCACCACCATAAAATAGTATATTCTCTAATACATAAGATTATCTTGAGGGTTTTTACTAAATCTTTCTCATCCTAGTTTCTAAAGGAAACTAAAACTTTATCTGATACCAAATATACTAACCCATAATTTTCATACATAAATATCACATCATAATAGATGAGTATTCATTACATAGAATTACTATCCGTTATAGAATCATATAAGTTTTTCATTTTGGAAACATGGATACATAAACAATTTTTTTCTTAAGAGATCTATATTATCACCAAATTAATTCTTCATAACTTGCACCCTTATTATAAATATAATACCAAAAAACATTCTAAAAAACATTGGGAAAGGAGAAATAAGAATGGTTGAACTTAGATTCTTAGTAAGGGTAAATAAGAATGAATTAAGTGATTACATAAACATTAAATGAGAATATGGGTTTTATGACCTAATTTTTTTAAGCCATACCCAGCATATAATAGGTCTTAATATTGATTCATGGAATAAATTTTGGTTGTCCATAAGATGTGAATCATAATGTAAACAAATAATAAGATCCTTGAGTTCATAGTAATGGTATGAGGTATATGTTTTTGGTATACACATAAGTATAAAAAATTATTTCCTTAGTTGTGGATAACTTACAAGACTACTATAGTGGATTGGTATAACTCCAAATTCCATAATATCCATTGTCAATGTTCAATCCTAAAAATATAATAGTGGATAATTTCCCTTACTAAGATGGGTTCACTATATATTCTAATCCCTATTAAATCATGATATATCCATATTTACCCAACGAATTAGAGGATAATATAATTCTTGTACCACCCATCAGATAATGAAAATCACACATTTTTTTTTAAAATAACATAAAAAATTCACAATATCATAACCTATGTAAAGGAAATGCGTTTTTGAAACATTTTATCATAACATCATATCATAACCCATTAAAAAGAAACATGTTTCATAAAGGATTCATTATAACATAATTATCCCATTGATACGAAACATGATTCATATAATAATCATTGAATCATTATAATTAGACATCCAATGAATTAAATATGTTGTTATCATTGGATAATATCCCTATTAAAAAATATGCAATGTCATTGGATTTTATAATAGATGAAAAATTCCATTAAAATTTCACATAAACATTGCTTGAGGAAAATAAACTTTTCACATTTAAATCATACCATTAAAAACTTAAAAGTTCCCAAATATTATGGATTTTTTATTTTAATATAACCTTGGAATAATTTAAATTTTAATTAAAATCATTTTTTAGTTAGTATGACATAAAATTCAGTTCATGCCATACATGTTAAAACAATTATTAATTTTATATTTTTGGTAAAAAGTAAAATATACCTCATTCAGAAAATGGAAAGTAAATTCCTTTTATTTTTTGTATAAATACATTCATGGGTAAATATGAAATTATAAAATCATATACTAATATTAAAAAATTTATTCAATATATTTTAATAATATATAAATTAGGAAGAAAAAGAATTTTCAACTGAAGAGAGAAATAAATATTACTTTCATTAAAAGAATAATTCAGTATATTGATTTTGAAAAGATAAGAAAATGAAAGGAATAAAATTTAATGTCAATAAATAACCACAGGAGAACAAAATTTATCAAATTATTTAGATATTGGCCTCAATACTTCATCATTGTAAACTTGATCATAAATAATCCCGATAAACATTGGGACATTGTAAAAAATTCCTTATTATTTTTTTATGAATCAAAACCTCATGAAAGAGAGAATCATATATAGATTTGTAAAACCCCATAATTTTTATTTTATGAAACATAAAATACATTAATGGGTATTATATACAACCCCTAAATGAAAAAAGTTTTGAATAAGAAATGTGTGTCACAAAAATAAATTTTATAATAAAATTCCTCGCCTTATGTTTGACTTTCTTAAAATGTTCTCTAAAAGCATGTATAATGAATTTTAATTTATTATAATTATATAATAGAATAATTTATATTCTAATAATATCATATATGTTACACTAATTACATTTAAAATCCCATTTATTTATAATTTATTACATAAATAATCATTTCTAAGTGTTAAATATATCAAATTTCCATGAGGATTTAGGTTTGGTGGTCTTGATAGTTGTACTATGATCACATATGTATTATCTATATAATTTTAACAATGATATAAATATAAATTATATTCACACAAATATATTTTTATTAATCCATAAAATTTGGTGATATAAACATGAATTACACCACTCATTGAGATAGAAGGTTGTATGTATTCTTGGAAAATGATTTCAATTTTTGATGGATAGAACGAAAGAATGGAAAATAAAAATTAACATTTCCAAAATAATTATTACATCATATATATCATATATATTCATTAAATCTATAATTAATAAAATCTATGTAATGAAAAACCAAAAAAAGAATCATATTGGTTCGTGGTGTTGGTATTACTTAAAGATAGACACAATCCATTTTATCATTTTCAAAGTGATTGGAAGGTATGAAGGAAGGTATGAAATTATAAACCATTAAGAAAAATTATTTTATCAATATCATATAAAATATTTAAACCCAAAAATAATAACCATCAATTAAATATGGAGATGTAATGTGAATTGTATCATAGTGTGGAGGAGATAATCCACACATACTCATGAATGATACTTTCACTTCCCATTTGATAAAATAGAGTAATGATATTAGTGATTCAATAATTGTAACAAAAATTTAGTATGTTTTTTATAATTAAGTTATTAATTTATGGTGGATACGATATATTTATATGAGTTAGATTATGAAATAAATTAAAAGTGGTCGGGTAAGATGATTACCTCTACTTTGATTGTCCTTAATTAAATCCTTTTTTAAAGAATGTTTCAATGGTATTTTAAGGGGAAAGAACCACTAAATCATAGTTTTTGAAGTTTATAAGATAATTTTTAAGGGTTTGGTAATGATATATGGATCAATGTGGTGTAATGAAAATAAATGAGAGGGTTACTTTTATATGATTGGTAGAAGACACATTTGGAATTTCTAAAAAGATTAAAATATATTAAATCTACACTCAAGAAAAATGATTTCAAATAGCCAGAGATTTCATTATGGGATAAAATGAGGATGAAATATTTCCATAAAATAGTATTCTAAATTTTTTAATTGGAAATAATATGCTTATTATTTTGTTTTATACCCCCTATATTTTTTTAAAAAATATAATGTGGCTTAAAATTATTAGTATTTATCCTATTCATCTTGACCATAAATGAAAGTTCATTACCAAAATTTGACTTGATTATTACAAATAAGTAATCGATTTAAGAAAATTCAATTCATATATTTGGGGGTATTTAATTTAATATTAGTCTCATAAAATGAAACTAAGACCAGTTTTCCATAAAAAATGTTTTTTAATTATATAATGTTTTATAAAAAATCCAATATTAAATTAATTACAATAAAAATAAGTATATTATTCATTATATAAATGAACAATTTTTCATTTAAACCATATTAAAACAATTTTTTACTTTTTAAACCCATTTATGGAAAAGGGAAATTTTAAATTAAAATTATATTTTTTTTATTATTCATCGAAAAATAAATATTTTCAGAAAATTATAAACATTTTACTCTATGAGAATTTTGACATGATTATTTAAAAAATGAAGTTATTTTTTAAATAAAATTTCAAAATATGGTAAAAATTAATTAAATTATCTTCTTTCAAAAAATAATAACCGTTTTTAAAAAAATATGTATTTTTAATCATATAATGTATTGAATAAAAATTTAGTACTTTTTTAGGAATATATTAAATTGATCTAAAAAATTCTACTTAAATTTAAAAATATGGTAATTCCTATTCATTAAGAAATTTTAATGTCTAGGTTATAATGGTATACTATATTATCTTTCACTAAAACTCATGGTAGCATGTATCACAAGCTATTAAATAAAATTGTTTGAATAAAAAATATATGAAACTCTATTTATGTTATAATTTTAGTGTCTTCAGATTAAATAGATTGGTTCATATTTCATGTCTCAATATCTATTTTACCTATATGTAATAGAAATACACTAATTTTTTAGAGGTTGGTTACTTCCCTTGGATGTTCCTATATATAAGACGAATCACATCTCAATGGTTGTCATCAGAGAATTACCTTAAGCTCAAGGAGGATACTATGTTATCTGGGTAATTATGGATAAAATGATGAATTTTGATCACTTAATATTATTCAAAGTGTTGATCAACATGGATATTTTATAAAGTGGGTATGCAGATATGGTCATTATACAACAAGTTGTTTATAGGTACATTCTTACATTTTATAAAACACATTTTACCTCATGATTCTAGAGAGTGTTGTAGAAGCCTTTTGGATCATGATTATGACTCAAAACAACTATCCACACTAAAAAAATAGATAGATAGAGCTTAACATCCGTACAATGGAGGATATGTTGTGAGTGTGCATCTTGGATACTAGTGCATCCTGAGAAAATAACATGCCTTTAGTTTAGTTATCTTAAAATAATAGTTACCACTCATCCATCAACAAGGATATATTTCATGAATTTTATAGGATATATTATTAAACCTTTCAGTGCTGGATCGAGGTTGTATAATTTACTATTCTATGTCCCAATGTGGTGTGGAGAAAAAAGAGAAGGTTCAGGTAGTTCATGATAAGCTGAATTCCGTATAGGAATTTTTTTTTTCTATCATAGGTGGAGACCATTGGAGTTCAATATTAAGGAAGACCTGTTATTAAAGGTTTTCCACCTTGCGGGTAGCTGAGGTTTGTCATGGGGAGTAGTATCTATCAATTTTTAGTCAAACCCTTTGATGTGTTGTAGTATATTTTGTAGTGGAATATTATTTGGCAGCCCCACCACTACTAGAAATGATCCATGATGCCTTCCATGTATCCCACCTCTATCAATATATTTATAATGACTCTCATATCATTGAATTCATAGATTTGGATATCATGGATGATACAACATTCATGGAGTGACTAGTAAAGTTCTTGGATCATATAGAGAATGTGTTTCATAGATGAAAAATTATTTCCTTTAATTTGATTTGGAGGCTTGGTGGCCTACGGTAGTGTACTTTGGAGGATGAGATGTAGTTTCATGCCTAATAACTTACTTTTTCTGTGCTTTAATTATTTTTTTATTTTATCTTGTGATGTCTAAATATATATGATTTATGATATGTGAATTATTAATTGATGATTATGGGTGGTATAGCTTCCAACATATAATGAAGAGAAAACCACTTCTCAATTAGGACATGTTATGTTTACGACATATTTTAAGACTATTTTGGCGAGTTAGTTCCACACAAAAAATAAAATATTTTGATATGAAGGGTTGGTTTCATTTATTGATATGCACAAGGTAGTGTTTTTTGATGTTTTAGGTATTTTTATTGGGATACATAGGGGTTTAAATGGTTGTGTGGATGATTGTGTTGATGTGAGGTGGGTTGAGGATAATGCCCGAATGTGGAATTAGTTTAGCTAAAACAAGATCCTAGAGAGGTATCTCATTGGATAGTTATTCTAATCCTCTCCATCTCTTCTAGGATTTAGTTTTAGTTTTGATTGTCAAGGATTAAATTTGTTTTAGAGGTATTTAAGCTAATGCTACAAATATTTCAGAATATTGAAACCCAAACTCCTATAACTGAGATCTAGCATCTTTTATTTTATATAGACTTAATATAAAAGGGATCACATAACCATGGTTGAATAAATTTAGTAGTTTGGAAGAACCAAATATATTCATGATTCACATATTACATGTATATATAAAATACATTTCAAAATAAATATTCTCACATCCATGATATTATTTATAATGTTTTTTTCATAACAAGTGTGAACTAAAATAAATTAATTGTGATCTCAGATTCTCAAAAATGGTTAAATAAAGTGAAATATATCATGAATAAATAGGGAATAATCTATATGGAATGTTAAATAATAGAAAACACATACCATTTAATCAATAAAATGAGCATGAAATGAATCTGTGGATAATATTAAAGAAAAAATATCATAAATAATTGTAATTTAATACTTAATATATGAAATAATTAATTCTAGAAATCATGATCATTGACATCCATATATATTTTCCTTCAAGGTATTGTTCCAAGATAGTTTAATTGATTGGTAGGTTTACACCGAAAATCAATTCAAGATGCTTGGTCAACTGGTTTCTCTCATGAGAATCATTAATGAATCTTCTTAAAATCTATAATTGGGCCCCAACCTTCAGTGCATGTCTAATAAATTCCTTATATATTGATCGATCCATTTAATTCATAAATAAGTTTCTTTATAAAAAATAATAGTATCGAGTAAATAATTCATAATAATATGATTTCCCCAAGAAATCAAATAACTCTAATAATAAAACAAAATATGTTAAAATAGTATATATTTTATAAAATAATAATACCTAGGATACAAATAATATGGATATTTAAAATAATTTAAATGTCCAATGAAAAGTGATCACATAAAAGTGAATTTTTCAGGAGAATGTTAATGATCAAAGAATTACTAAGAGATAAATTTTTTCCATAAATTAATCAGAAAGATTGATTTTGTTGTAAAATTATTTAATTTTTATGATATAAGAAAATATAATAAAACATTAAATATAATATTTAATTTAATATTTTTCTTTGTAAACCATTTAAATCTCATATAAGAAGCTAAATAGTGTAAAATGGTTATGGTAGTGGGAAAATAAATTAATATCGTATATGTTAAAATGAAACACACCTTATAAAATTCTTTAAATGAGGAAAAAAGTGGCCCACCAGAATGATTCATTTCAAAAATTATAAAATGTCAAGGATAAAATTAAATATCAATAATTATGTAAATAGGAATTTTGTAAAACGATTTCAAATATATAGAGATGGATGAAAAATATACACTATCAAAGTATAAATAAGATAAAATTTTTCTTTTAAACATTTCCTTTCACGAATGAAGTGAAAAAGAGAGTAAATTTATAAAAACCATGGAAAATTTATAAATATAAAGAGTATAATAAAATAGATGTATTTTTAAGGACATATTAAAAAATTCCTTTAGTGAAATTAAGAGTAATCGAAAAATATGAGATTATAATTTTTTTATATACTTGGTAACTATTAAATAATAATCCATTAAAATATTAGTCATTAATTGAAGTTTTAATCATAATTATTAAATAATTATTAATGTTAAATATTTAAAAAGGATCACTACATACACCACATATAAATAAACAAGTTCGTAATACCAAATATGTATCAAAGGGGTGGAGATTGTGGCAAAATCACCACCCACATGTTCAACTTGCCTTATAAGAGCATTTAACCTCTTATATAATAATTATTTTTTATTTTAATAATAGACACACACACACACACACACATATATATATATCATATATGAACTATTTTAACATGTTATCACCTGTTTAGTAACAATATTTTATTCTTACCATTATTTTGGGTGTGAACTGATTGTTTTTTCATGATAATTTTACTTCAGTAGTTCCAATCCTTGTACATTTATTATGATTCAATCGTATAAAAAACATTAAGCATTATAAAAATATCATATTTATTTAATATTTATATATTTATGTTCATCAAAAAAATGAAAAGATATGAAAATAAATTATACTGTCGGTGGAGATGGTAGGACGCATATATGGATGAGTATTGTTTTTTATTTTGGAATGGTGTAAAGAAAGAAAGGTAAACATCGATTCACCTTTAAAAATAATTATTATATCATATGTATCATATATATTCATTAAATATATATTTATTACCATACATTTAATCAAGAAATGAAAAAAATAGTCACATCATTTCATGGAGGTGGTCGTCCACACATACACTTGAGTTGCATTATTATTTTTCAATGAATAGGAATTTTAGAAGGTAAATAATATAATATATTTATAGAATAATAATTATGCCATAAATTTCATATATTATATTTGATTACATATTTTAAAAAATCTATTTAAAATACAGATGAAAAGAAAATTATAATACCACATAGAGATGGTATGACATATGTAACCATGAATGACGATTTCATATTATATATCATGGAGAAGATGTGGAAAATGGTTATCCTTTAATAATAATAATATATTACTATACTTATGATCATGTTTATATTTTTTAGCAGGGTTAAAATATTTTTAGAGGAAGTAGAAGAAGAAATAAAATTAAAATAGTTGGTAAATATGATTAACTATTCTATGATATACTTCCCTTAGATTTCTTATAAAGGGCACTTTGAATGATATATTAATAATTAATTAAAATCAAAATTATTGATAGATTATTTTAGAAACAAATTAGGCAAGGATTGGTTGAGATTGTTTTCTCATTGTTGTCTAATAAAATAATAAATGAGGTGTCCTTTTATATGTGAGAGGTGGGACACCGTTGAGGTTTTTAAAAAAAAGAAAATATAATAAAGTAATCACTACTGAAAAAACGGCCTATACCCATAGTTCAAAACTGTGGGTATAGCCCCCAAAACCATGGGTATAGCCTATACCCAAGGTTTTGGGAACCGTGGTCGCTGGTGGAATCAGTATAGGTCCCCAGCATATACCCATGATTTTCCAAAACCATGGGTATAACTGTTCTTCCACCATGTCAAAGCATCATACACAATTTCCACACTGTCAAAGTCTTTTACCCATGGTTTTAAAACAATGGGTATAAATCCTAAAAGAATGCGGGCACCGGGTTTTGATCTCGGAACCTGTTCGCTACAAACACCACATCTTACCACTTCCCTAACATCAAATATGTGTATATATATATATATATATATATTTAGTTAAATAAAGTTATATAAACCATGGGTATAGAGGGAAGAACTGTGGGTATAAGACTCCTGCCAAATTTTTTTTCTTCCCGTGGGAAAAAAATTTCCCGCCCACACACGGGAAACCTATACCCACAGTTTTTCATAACCGTGGGTATACATTTTCTAGCCCAGACCTATCCCCATGGTTTTGGGGAAAACCATGGGGATATGACCATTTTCCAGTAGTGAATATTCATGGATATGTGGTTCCTGTTATGAACCATCCTGGGTGAACCCTAAACCAGTCACATTTATTTGGTCCACAACATGGCCTAAAGGGCATTCCCAATCCCCACAGGTGGACAAATAGTTACGAGCATAAAAATAAGATAGTTGGGAATGGTTTGGCCCATAAAAAAAGACAGATATCTGAATATAAAATACAAAAACAACACTAGAAGCAGAAATAAAAATAATCTAAGTATTAAAACATACCTCATGTGACCTCATGGGTCACCATGGAACACAAAACCACACTTGTTCCAAGATTTATTCCACCTAGAGGAACCTAAAACTGACAAAAAAATGAAGTAGGTGTGAGCATCGAGATGCTTGGTAGGAATTCTAAATAGCAACGATGTCCTATGCTCATTATTATAAAAAGAAACATAATAATGCTAGTTTTAAAATAAGACATATTAAAATAACATTTTCTTTCATTTTGAAATCAAGTCACAAGTTTACATTTTTAAGGAAAGTGTTTCTATTCCACTAAATTTTCAAAATAGTTTTCAAGCATGAATTAACATTTCTAAGTGAAAATAAAATAGTTTAGATAAAAATGTGGTTTTCCACAAATGAGAGATCAATTTTGAAACATATGAAATGAAAATAACATCACAAGAATCATGTCATAAGCGAGAACCATAGGAAATCCCTATAGGTAACTAGCACAAGTGGTACCCTAGAGACCTATTAACTCTGTTAAATGTGGAATAATAACCACACAAAACATCATTCTCATGAATGAGACACTAGTAGGGAACACACCCATAACCTAGTGGTCTCCAATCATCATAATGTTTAGTTAGTGTTATAATCATAAATCTTACTAGACAAAACCTGGATGAACCACTTCCTTATCATTTAGTGTACTTGTACTTGTATGCCCACCAAGATACACCAGTATTCTCATGTGCTCTATTTAGATTGGTGGTTCATTTTCATAAAACTAACATACATGAATATATCATTCTCTTTATTCAAAAAACACACTCACCCTCTCACCACCGATCTCCCTCTTTGAGAAAATCCCACATTTTTTAGTCACACAAAAAATGCATAGTCCTATTTACTAGGAACATATCAATATACACACATTCAAAAAACAAATAATTTTCTAAAAAAAGGGGGAATGTCTCATGGGGTTTTTTCCTTTATCACAAACTATTCTTACAGTGCCAAACGACTTGATTATTTACAAGGAATGCCTTTTCCTTTTAGATGACATAATCACCAACACTTTTTGAATAAAAATAATTTAAAAACTCAATTGAATAACCAAAGAAATACACATTAAAAAAACTTGAACCCATTATTACAACGACACAATACTCTCAAGAAAGTCAAACCACAATTTAACCTCAAGTTCACAACAAAACCCATTTTCTGGAAATCACACTGGATATTTTTGAAAAAATAAACATTTCATTACCCTTTTATAACTAAAGTGGACAAAGGACAAATGCCTTTTTAAATATTAAGTTAAAAATAAAAACAATTTTGGAAAATAACTTTTTAAGAAATTTCACCTAAGAACAAATGAGCATAAACAAATACACTTCATTTTCCATAACAAAGTCATAATCATTTCTAGAAACCGAAGCAAGATTTTATAGCATGTGTATATTGAATAAATATAAAAAAGGTTTTTAAAATAAGAAATAACTCATGAGATTATTATTAAATACATAGGAACAAGGGACCTACCTCAGGGTAGAACCAAATCGAACATTCATCCCTTGGTTCTTCCTAACTAAAATCTACTACTTCCCCAATGAGCATATGCACCTTCACATACATGTAAGGACACCTAACCACTATCCACACCTCTACAAGGCCATGAACATGTCCAAGGGGATCCTAAAATATATTCTTATATTTACATACTAGTAACCACTCACATATGAATGAATTTTCATATATATACATGGGAATAACTTTCCCCATACATGTATATTTTCTTCCATGGATGATTATACATGTAATGGGGGAAACCACACAAACACACACATATACTTACCTATTCACTCACAGGTGAGTCACCTTATACCCTATGACTTGAAACTACTAGAAACAGTCCAACACACTACAAAAATATACTAAGAACCATAAAAACTCACCGTCAAAGTTCAACGCACCTCAAAAAAATTATTAAGAACCAATAAAAACATTAAATTTAACATCAAAACATAACTGGTATTATAAAAATCATATTGGTAACTAATAATTCAAATCCAAGTTGAGAAAAACATTCTACCTAATATATATATACACACCATAATGATCGGAAAAAATATATTTAAAATTTTTAGGAAATAAAGGACTTAAAATTAAAAACATAGTCATAAGGAACCTACCTCAAGACACACAGCTTTAGATGATGGAAGCCTAAGACCACTTCACCTAAATGCATATACATCTTCATATATATATATATACACCCTTTGATCCAAGTACACATTCCCCACACCATGAGGGAACATGATCAAGGAGGATATATATATATATACATTCCTACCAATGTATATACATATAGATCTTCAATGCCAATAAATCGAACCAACACCAAAATGACCATGACAACCTAAAACGATGGAAAGGGAGAATAAAAATTACCAAAGAATCCAAATAAAAACAAATTAAACAAGGCAATAAGAGAAACCTCACCTCGATCGGTGACCGATGGATCGAAACAAAACAAAACGACACAGTACCATCAAACACACCTTAAAATAAATACCAGAGACTCATAAATAAAAAAACCCCAAAATATAAATCAATTGACAAGAATAATAGTAGAAAATATTACCCAAAATCATTGGCGGGAGGACCAAATCGATGTGATCCACTTCGCCTTCAGAGGTCGTTGCCGGAATGCACATGGACGGGTCCCAGGAGATCAATCGCACCCCTATCGAATGTAGAGACACAAAAAAATAACAAATTGGCCAATTTCGAAACCCTAGGGTTCGGAAGAACCTAGTAGGGGTGATAGGGAGAAGAAAATCGAACCAAATAAAGAGTAAGAATAAAGATGAGGGCTTACTATGATGTCACGACCCGTCCCCCCAGTGCCTGTGTCGTGACTACCCCAAGCCCTCCTTCCATAGGCCAGGGGCTGCCAAATAGCACCAAAGGAATATTCCCTATAATTGTGATGGAATTGACTTTATAAACTATAATCACACACAACCAAGTACATAGAAAGAAACAAAATCAAGTAAGATGAATTGTAATCAGAGTAAGTGCGATAAGTAAAAGGGTCTGGAATACAAGCCCAACTGAAAAGTACAAGGAAAACTGGAAATTACAAGACAACTGATAGGTGAAAAGAAGCTTTTGGATATCCCACCAAGGATCCTACTTGAAGGGTAGGTACAACTCTCTTATATTCGTCTTTGTGGTACGCTTCGTCTATGGTCCACCTCCAAGCTACCTCTAGTCTTGGTACTCTCGTCCTTAGTCAGCACAGTCCATTGTCTACACCAAACACAACGAGGTGTGAGCATAGCCCGTGCAAGGGTGAGTATAACGATATTCAGTAGGGAACCCAAGACCATCAATTTCAAACAAAATTTATAAAGGATAAACCACAAAGGAAGGAAAAAAATGATAACCCTACTAAGGTACATGCCCATATATATACCTAAGTTATCAAGTATACCCATCTCAATCATGAGGAAACATAGGGTCCAACCCAAAATCCCAGAGCTCAACTATTCCACAAAGGAAGAAATAACTTGAAGGAAAGTACCAAACTTGTATTCCAAACAGAATAATACCACCAAGGTATTACCACAAAGGAAAGTACCTCTCAGGTATGAACACAGATCACTCCAGGTATAACTTAAGTACAGTAGTAGATATGATTAGATGTAACTACTGAATCATCTTACTCTGTTAAGAGGCAGACCCACACATGATCTCTAGGTGCAGACCCACACATGATCACAAGGTGCTAACCCACACAAGATCGCTAAGTGCTGACCCACACATGATCTCAAGGTGCGGACCCACACATGATTGCTAAGTGCTGACCCACATAGGATCACAAGTTGTTGTCCCACACATGATCACTCTAGGTGCTGACCCACACAGGATCACTATACGTTATGACCCACATAGGATCGCAAGGTGCTGACCCACACAAGATCTCTCTAGGTGCTGACCCACACAAGATCACTCTAAGTTATGACCCACATAGGATCACTCTAGGTGCTAACCCACACATGATCTCTCTAAATTCTTCACATCACAACCAGCTATTGGGTTCCCGCAATATGCTCGCTCGTCTCCGGGAGGATCTTCTACACAAGCTACATGTCGATACTCCAACTGCAATGAAATATCACGAAGATGTATCTCAAAGGACAGCCACGTCATAGGGGTCTGAACGCAACAGATGGCGCATCATTCGGATATCCAGTTCAAATGTTATGCCCAAAGTAAAATAATGGTTCACATCTGGTCCAGGTCTGGTCCGACCCGGTTGGAAAGACCCGATCAGACCGACTCGACCCGACATGGTCTGGTTTGACCCAGTTTAGGTTATGCCCAGACCGTGGTGCGACCTATCCCACTGGGCGGTTCGGCAGGCCATGAGGGGATGCAGAGGTCGCGGGTGCCACGGGGCGGCAGAGGCCGTGGGTCGTCTCGGCCGCGGATGGCGGCTCGAACGTAGATGGCGGCTGGGCCGTGGGGGTACTGCGAGGGTGCAGGGAGGCTCGGCCCGGCCCGGGGTGGCTTGGCCGGGAGGGAGGAGTCCCTAGGGAAGCTCGGCCGGGGGTGCCGTGAGAGAGTGGGATGACTCGAACGGGAGGCGGCGGCCCGACCACAGGCGGTGGCTTGACCGCAAGCGGCAGCTCAGCCGTGGAGGGTGGTAGCTCAACCCCGGGGTGGTGGCCCAGTCGTGGGGTGGCGGTGGATCGGCCGTGGGGCGAAGCCATTGCGCTATTGCCTTCGTCGCGACCGACGGTGTTGTCAGCCACCTTTCTCGCACCCACTGTGGTTCGTAGCCATTCCTCCATTGTGATCAACAATTAACCACAAGGTTTGCGGAGAGGATGAGCCATGTTTGTTTGGCACACACTCTCCACATTAGAGCGGTAGAAAGCGACTATAACTCCTTCTTGAATTAAGAAGAATTATCAAGAATGGAAAGAGATAAGAATTTCAAACAACCACCCTATAACTTCCCAAAAATAATCAAACACAAATAAACCCTTACCTTGGATTGTTTGTTGATGTTGGAGTGAGAAGGAAGTTGAAGAAGGTGAAGAGAGTGCCAATGACTATCACTTCTGAAACCACGCTTTGATGTCGGGCTCAGTCATCGTCCTCTTCCTTGATTTCCAAAGAACGTTCTTAGATGGCGTTCTTCGTTGGAGAAGTGAAATCCTCCCAATATTTCTCCTCTCCCCAAATCGTCTAAAAAGAAAAGTATCCAAAAGGATATGTTTCCCCAATTTACTTATTGTAACAATTTAAAATTGGGTTAATTAATTACATAGGTTGGCATAATAAAATTTAAGGGGGTGGCACCATTTAAGTGGGGAAGTTTAAGAGGCTCCCCCACACTTATAAGGAAGTTAAATGGGTTTTAAACCTTGGGAGTTCCCCACCACCGTAACAAATCATGGGAGGTTAGGCTCAGTGGTCCCCACCTCCATAACCTCTCATGGGAGGTTTTAGTTCAGGTGGTCCCCACCTGTGAAATTTCAACATGGTTGGTTTCAAAATAAAAAAAATGTTACACCATTTTATTTTATTTTATTCCTTCACGAAAAACCCAAAATCTATCCTTCACTCTCAACCCACTGCAGTCGAGGTGAAGGTCTCCTTGAGTGAATACTGGCACCACAAGTTCAACGATGCCTTCAGATTTCAATTCCAAGAACTGGTTAAAAAGTTAGAAAATCCCACTAACACATTTACTGAACGTACCCAAAATAAAGTTCAGAAATTCATTTCAGGCACTCCGGGCCTCAAAATCATGTGCCATCAATTTTCGTGGACACATAAAATTCCCATATATTAAAAAAAATACATGGAAATTTAGAGTCTTTAAATTCTCCCCATATCTGGGATTTACGTCCCCATAAGCCACAACTCAAATTAAGGGAACCAGTGGGGGTACTGAGCATGCATCTGAGCCTCTCGATCCCATGTTCTCTCATGGAGATTCCCGTGCTGCTAGAAAATGCACACCAGAGGTATTGACCTTCCATGAAGGACCTTCTCCTGTCGATCATCAATCTCTACTAGAAGCTCCGTAAAGTAATGCCCATTGTCGACGTACAGCTCTCCATGGTCGATGATGAGAGAAGGGTCGTGCACGTTTCTCCTTAGCTGGGATACATGGAAGAAATCGTGCACCCGGTGCAACTGAGGTGGAAGAGATAAGCGGTATGCCACCTCACCAACTATTCTGAGGACCTGAAAAGGCCCGATGAACCTCAGAGAGAACTTTCTACCTTGGCCAAATCTCTGAAATCCTCATCGAGGTGAGACCCGTAGAAATACGTGGTTACCATCCTCGAACTCTAGAGGTCTCCATCTCCTATCTGTGCAGTCTTCATCCACTTCTGGATGATCTACACCTTCTCTATGGTAGCCCGTACCATCTCTGGTCCCACTAGTGCTGACTCTCCTGGGTCAGTATAACACAAAGTTAATCTGCATGGTCACCCATAAAACACCTCAAAATGTGTCATCCCAATGGTGGAGTGATAGTTGTTATTGTATGAAAACTCCACCAAATGGAAGTGATCCTTTCAGCTATGACTGAAGTCGAGGATGCAAGCTCGCAGCATGTCCTTGAGGGTATGAATGGTCCACTCAGTCTGGCCATCCGTATGAGGATGGAAGGCGGTGCTCAAACGTATCTGCGTCCCAAAATCCTCTTACAACAACTTCGATAGCCGGGAAGTAAAACTTGCATCATGATCGAAGACAATCATCGAGGGTACTCCATGTAGACGCACAATCTCCTGCACATAGAGGCGTCCCAAGCTCTCTACTGAAACCTGCTCTCTAATCGGTAGGAAGTGGGCTGAATTGGTGAGTCGGTCGACGATCACCTAGATCGAGTCATGTCTCCTGGATGTATATGGAATTCCTATCACGACGTCCATGGATATCTCATCCCACTTCCACTTTGGAACCTCTAAAGGCTAAAATAACACTTCTGGTACCTAATGCTCCACCTTCACTTGCTGACAAGTGAGGCACCGAGAGACAAACTCTGTAATTGCTTTCTTCATTCCCGGACACCAGTGATATCATTGGAGATCCTGGTACATCTTTTCCACTCTTGGATTTATCGCTAGAGGGGATGCTTCGAACTCCCTCAACACTTCCTCCTGAAGTGACACAAGTACCATGGTACATACTTTAAAGAGGATGACGTTCTCCCCACCTTCAGAAAATCCATCAGGTGTCTGTCCTATGGATAGCTAAGCAAGTCATGTCTCACAGTCAGCATCCCCACGTTGCACCTCCCTGACTCGCTAAAGAAGTGGGGGAGTGACTGTAAGAGACTGAAGAAATTCTGCTCCATCTCTATCCAAAAAGGATATCTACAAAGCGTCTAGCTGCTCCATCTCCTCACCAAGCAGCCATATACTAGATCTCATCATGATTGCATCTTCTAAAATGTTCCCCTTCCCAGGAGTATAGACTCTCTCGAAGTCATAGTTTTGGTGGAACTCAAGCCAATGTCACTGTCTCAGGTTCAAGTCCTTTTGAGAGAAGATATACCTGGGACTTGTGATCAGAGTACACTATTAAAGGTTCTCCCATCAGATAGTGTCACCACATCTTCAAGTCGAAGACCACTGCTACTAACTCTAGGTCATGGGTAGCGTAGTTATGCTCATGCTGTCTGAGCTATCGAGAACCATATGAGATCACTTCTCGCTCCTGCATTAGGACACATTCGAGTCTAGTCTATGATGCGTCGTAGTAGATGACATACCCTACGTCCTCCGCTAGAAGCCTCAAGATGGTTGCACTAGTCAGCCTCCACCTCAACTCCTAGAAACACTGCTAGTATCTCTCCGACCACACAAAGGGTTTCCCCTTCTTCGTCAATGCTTATAAAGGTGCTGTAACTCTGGAGAAATCTAGAACAAATCTTTGGTAGTATCAAGCCAATCCCAGGAAACTCTATACCTCTGTCACACTCCTGGGTGGCTCCCAAGAAAGTACTGCCTCAATCTTCAAAGGATCCACTGCAACTCTAGACTCCGAGATAACGCGTCCAAGAAAGTTAACCTCTCGGATCCAAAACTAGAAATTTGTGAGATTACCATAAATCTGGTGCTCTCAGAGTGTATTCAGTACTACATGAAAATTATTGGCATGCTCTTCCTTAGTAGCCGAGTAGATCAGAATGTCGTCGATGATGACTACCACAAAGTGATCAAGGTATGGATGAAAGATTCTTTTCATGAGTCACATGAAAACTACTGGAGCATTGGTTACACTGAATGGAATAACCAGGAAATAATAATGGTCGTACCGACATATGAACACCATCTTTTTCACATCCTCATCTTGTTATCTGAGCTAATGATAGCCTGATTTGAGGTCTATATTTGAGAACCACCGTGATCCCTTCAGCTGATCAAAGAGGTTGTCAATCCTCAGGAGTGGGTATATAGCGACCCAACCTTTTCTTACATTACTATTACATCATTTTAAAGATAAAAAACATAATAGTATTACACCTAGAGGATCCAACGGTTTAGTGTCTTGGGAAAACTAGGACCATTCATAACAATTACAACATCAAGCATAAACATTTATTTAATTTCTTCTTCTATAGCGTCTTATTGGCACTTGTCCTATCCTTAGAACATGTAGACACCTGTGTATATACAAAAAAGGGGTGAGATAAAAGCCCAGTAAGAGGATATATAAGATGAATATAGAATGGGGTGAGAATAATCATGACATAGGCAAAGAAATCATGAACATGATAGGAGCATAAATAAAAGACTTGAAATGTGGAAATGCATAAAAATAAAACAACATGTATTAGTGGTTAACAACCACACATACTTGTGATCCAAGATAGCATCTTGTTCACACACCATTTCAAATTTACTAATGGTATTCATCACTTTACCCAATGCATTGGAGTGCTGTATAATTCTGGGCGCACCCGTCACATTCAAACATTCATATTGCACTATATAATTCTGGGTGCACCCGTCACATCATAAAATTATCATTATCATGCTTCCCACATGGAACATATATCAAAAGTGAACATAAATAACCCATTTAAAGTAATGGTTTACATCTCATAATAAAACATTCATAAACTTTGGGTTCCCAAAAGAAAGAGGGAATTACATAAATGTTACAAGAACCGTCCGCTTTGAGAGAGAAGTAAAAGGTGTGTTCTAAAAAGAAAAGTTATTTTGGGAAGCATTTTGTTTGACATAAAAACCAGTGAAAAAAATTTATATCCTAGAAAAGGAAATAAAATGATGAACAAATGATCTTTATGAAGTAACCATATAAAAAATGGTGTGAAATAGGGAGAACCCAAAGGATGAAATTTTGGTTCGATAATTTCCCCTACCTTTTATCCGAATGATTTCTTCTCTTTAATGTCATGTATAATGACATTATATTCATTAATTAGAAATACAGAACCTTGTGTACATTAATATGGTTTGTTATGGTTTCATTAAGTGATTTTATGTGCCTTTTGATGAGTTATAGAGTTTTAAAACATTGATCGAGAATGTCTATTTTTATGGTTTTCTTCAGTGGTTCACCTGTATTCTTAAATTGATGTTCGGGTAGAACATGGGTAAACATCCAAAAATTATATTACATATTATTAATGATATTACAGGAGTTTTAATTATCTTATAATGAATCATATTATATCCATGTGGATGAATCATTAAATGATGATTGTCTAGGTTAATTTGAACAGTTTTTTGATCATAAAGAACTTATTTTATTTTATCACTAGTAATATGGTCATAAGTTATTTACAGAAATTTAAATAGAACATAATACATATAAAAAATTCTGTTTCAACCATAAAAATGGTTTGATGACTAGATCTAAAGGTAAAAATGGAAGAATAAAACATGTCATTCTTGAAGGTAATAAATTAACACCTCACGAACAACGTTCTCTTTAATAAAATAAAAGGAAGAGGTAAAGGGGGTTGGATGATATAAAATCCCATTATCATAATAAAATTATATTATATGTATAATACTAGAGTTACAATACCATTTGGATGATGATAGGTGGGGAGGGATTTAGAAATGAACTTGAACATGAAAAGAAATTGAAGGAGAAGGGGGAGAGAAATTACCTCTTAAATCCTCCTCTTGAGATCCTCCTTAAGGAAGCTAGGATTGGAATTTTGATGAGACCATCAGATCTTGAAAGTGGGAGAGGGGCTTGGGAAGATTTTTGGGTAGAGTTTAGAGAAGGCTTTGAGCTTGAGAGGTGTGAGGAAATGAGGGTGTGAAGGTTGGTTTTTATAGTGGAGGGGAGAGGGGTTTTCTTAATATAAAATTCATTAGTTTATTATTTCCTTACAAGACAAGTAATAGTGAGTATTCCATGAATAAGAATAGTAATTTTATCATGCGATACAGAACCAAGTCGGCTTACATCAGCAGAACATCAAACATGACTCTATAATTAGCTTCTTTATCTTATTTTGTAAATTATGTTATTTCACTATTCATCATAAATTCAAGTCTTTCAGAAAAATTCCAAATATTCACCCCAAACATTTTTCAATGTGTAGAATCTAAAAATAAAGTCTATTTTTCAAAAATAATTTTCTAATTATGATTAATTTAATATTTAATTAAAATCATGTGTTATTACTAAAAAACAGTTTTAAAACATTCATTTACTTATTCTAAAATATAGGTACATCATAATTTAACTTGAATATTATTTTTATAATATCATAGGTAAGGTTAATATTCATTTGGGTATATCACTATTCATAATGGTATGTTACTATTCATAAGGGTAGGTTACTATTCACCAAAAATTATTTTTGTTTTATAAGACTCTAAAAATCATCTTGAACACAACCGTGTATGTCTGATTTTCAAAATTCCAAACACAGAAGTGAAAAAATTATGTTTAGAGGTCACTTATCACTTATTAGTTCATTATGTTGGGGTTTCATGAGATTTTATGACATAATTATAAGATGGAAATTTTCATTGAAAAACATTGGGTTGTTACATTCTTCCCCCCTTAAGAAATTTTGCCCCCGAAATTTCAATTTACACAAACAGGTGAGTGTACTTATCCTTCATTGCCTCTTCCAGTTCCCAAGTTTCTTCATCAAACTTATGGTTCCTCCACAACACTTTAACAAGATGGGTTGTCTTGTTGCATAGAACCATATCTCTCCAATCCGGAATCTCTACTGGATGTTCCTTATAAGAGAGATCATCTTCCAGCTGCACCACCTCTGAGTTTAGTACATGTGTGGGGTCCGGTATGTACTTCCTCAGGAGTGATACGTGAAACACATCATGAAATTGATCCATATTCAGTGTAAGTTCAAGTTGATAGGCCACGACTCCTATGTGGTCAAGGATCTCAAAGGGGACAATGTACCTTGGGCTTATCTTCCCTTTCTTCCCAAAACACACGACTCTCTTCTATAGTGATATTTGAAGGAAGATTTTATCTCCAATGTCGAATTCCAAGTACCTTCGACGGTTGTTAGTATATCTCTTTTGCTGACTCTGAGAACCTTTGATGTGTTTCTGGATGACTTGAACCTTCTCTATCATCTCTTGAACAAGATCGGGTCCAAGTAGCTTTCTTTCTCCAACTACATCCCAACAGGTTGGAGTTCTACAGCGCTTCCCATTGAGAGCTTCATATGGATCCATCTAAATACTCGAGTGGAAGATATTTTTGTATGAGAACTCAACCAATGGGAGATGCTGATCCCATCTACCTTTGAATTCTAGAGAGCAGGATCTTATCATATCTTCAAGTGTCTGAATAGTATTTTTAGACTGGCCATCAGTTTGGGGGTGATAGGCCATGATGAAATTTAATTCAGTACTCAAAACATGTTGAAGGCTCCTTCAAAATATATATGTGAACCTCAGATCATGGTCAGAGACAATTGAGAGTGGAACACCGTGCAGTCTCACCACTTCCTTCATATATATCTTTGAATGTTGTTCAAGCGAGAGATCTTCTCGAATAGCAATAAAATGAGAAGTCTTGGTGAGTTGGTCAACCACAACCGATATCACATTATTTCCCTTTGAAGTCTTCGGGAGACACATGATAAAGTCCATAATAACATTTTCCCATTTCCCCATGGGTATAGGAAATGGCTACATCATCCCTTTGGACTTTTGTCGCTCTGCTTTAACTTGCTGACATACCAAGCACCTTGATATATATTCCACAATCTCCTTATTCATGTTATCCCACCAGAAGTGTTCTCGGAGATCACAATATATCTTGGTACTCCCAGGATGGATAGAGAAAGTTGAGTTATGTGCATTTTCCAATAGCTCCTTCTTTATCCCATGTGATGAAGGCACACAATGCCACATTCCAAACCAAATCACACCATCATCATTGATATGGAACTCTTGTAGCTTCCCTTCCTTTACTACATTCACCCTCTTTTGTATATCCACATCATCCCTTTGTGCTTCCTTAATATTCTCTTGGATGGATGGTTGCGCAATCATTTGGGAAAGGTAGGATGTATCCCCTTCCCTTATGATTTCCAAATCCATCCTTTGTATATCTAAGAAGATATGGTCTTTCTCAATCCGTAACAAGGATAGAGTAGCGGGTTCTTTTCTTCTTAGAGCATCAGCTACTTTGTTTGCCTTTCCAGGATGGTAGTGAATAGAGAAATCATAATCCTTGATTATCTCTAACCATCTCCTTTGACGCATGTTCATCTCCTTTTGTGTGAATATATAATTTAGGCTCTTGTGGTCTGTGTATATGTCACACTTCTCTCCATAAAGGCAGTGCCGCCAGATTTTCAAGGCAAAAATCACGGCTTCCAGATCTAGATCATGCTTCGGGTAGTTCTGCTCATTGATCTTCTACTGTCTTGAGGCGTATGCTATCACATTGTCATTTTTCATGAGTACACATCCCAAGCCTTTATTTGAAGCATCACTGTATATCACAAAACTTGCTCCACTTTTCGGTAGTGTGAGTACAGGTGCAATGATCAGCCTTCTCTTTAGCTCCTTGAAGCTTCCCTCACATTCTTCCGTCGAGACATACTTTACCCCTTTCCATGTTAACATAGTTAGAGCTCTTGACAATTGTGAAAAGTTTCTCACAAAATGTCGGTAGTACACAGCTAATCCAAGAAAACTACAGATTTCTGTGACACTAGAGGTCCTGGGCCATTCCTCAATCGCCTTTGTTTTCTAAGGATGCACAAAAATTCCCTCACTTGTGATCACATGTCCCAAGAACATGACTTGCTTCATCCAAAAGTCACACTTTCATAACTTGGCATACAACTTCTACTTTCTTAATGTCTCCAACACAAGTCTTATATATTCTTCATGTTCTTCCTTTCACTTGGATTAGATGTGAATATCATCAATAAAAACTACCATAAATTTGTCAAGGTAATGTCTAAAGACACTATTCATCAAATCCATGAAGATTTCATGGGTATTAGTAAGTTCGAAGGGCATAAAAAAACTCATGGTGCCCATACCTTGTTCGGAAAGTAGTCTTCTGAATATCTTCCTTCTTCACCTTTACCTGGTGAAATTTAGAATGAAGATCCACCTTTGAGAAGTATTGAGCTCCTCTTAACTGGTCGAACAAGTCATCAATCCTTGGAAGAGGATACTTGTTCTTTATGGTGACCTTGTTGAGTTCCCAATAATCAATACACAGCCGCATTGTTCCATCCTTCTTCTTCACAAAGAGCACTAGCACACCCCAAGGTGACGCACTAGGACGTATGAACCCTTTGTCCAGATGCTCTTGCAGCTGCTTCTTTAACTTCTCTAGTTTGATAGGAGCCATCCTATAGGTACACTTTGAGATAGGAGTAGCTCTAGGTATGAGTTCAATTGAGAACCCTACCACACTATCCGGGTAAATTCCGGGTAACTCTTCGGGAAATACATCGCCGTATTCCCTCACGATGGGAATTTTCTCAAGGATGGCACGTTCCTTCGACTGAACCATTTGGTAAAGGTATTATTCTTCATAGGGAATCAATACCCACACCATTGAAGGATTTTTCAAAGGATATTCATGATCTTCCTTGCATTTGTAGAGGATCATGGGATGGTTCATATTATGAAAAGATATTTCCTTTTCTCGATAGTTGATATTTTATCAATATAACTATAGCCAATCCATTCCCATTATAGCATCAAATTCCACCAAAGAAAGTATTACAAGATTCGTTGGAAGAATATTTCCACATACTCCAACATGATAGGATTCAAACACTTGGGTTGCAATGATTGCACCATTTGGTGTTTTTACAAATATCTCTACTTCAAGGTCTCGGGGCTTCAATTCTATAGTTCTAGAAAACTTGAAATATATAAAGGAATGCGTAGAACCAAAATCAAATAAGACATTTTCCAATCTTGAGTGAATAGAAAGCGTACATTGTATGACTTTATTATCATGCTCCACATCTGCAATAGTGATGGAATAAGCCTTAGCTTGTTCCTTTAGCTTTGGTGGTTTTTGATGTTGATTACCCTTGAGAACTATAGGTTTAGTGCACTGACTTGCATAGTGCCCTAGGTCCCTATAGGTGTAGCATTGAACCATGAGTGGTTCTTTCCTTAATTCTAACACATTATCCTTCCTTTTCATTTTTTTTCTACACTCTTGAGCATGGTGCCCTTCTTTCACACACTTGAAGCACTTCCCCATCCCTTTGAGGTAGTTCACATGGTGCAAATTCCCACATTTTTGGCATGTGGGTCATTTAGTTTTCTTCCCACCTTTTTCATTAGATCCTCCAGCTTGAAACTCCATCTTTCGTTTCTTGTCACCATAGCCATGGGACCATTCTCTAAACTCCATCTCCACTTTGAGATCACATCAAACAACTTCTTCATAACTCCCAAAGTCTCTAATTGCAAGAGCATTTCTAAGGTGTGGTTTTAATACACTAAATAATATATCAATTTTTCTATCATTATTGGTAAAAAAACCCGAATAATACCGTGAAATCCTTGTGAAATTCGCTTCGTAGGTTGTGATAGATTCTCCTTATTTTTTCGTGAGCTCTATGAATTCTCTCCCCATCTTCGTGCGAAGAGTTCTTGGTAAATACTTGTTAAGAAACATTATCTTAAATTATTCCCATTCTATGTCTTCAATTTCCTCCCTTGGCTTGGTGTTCTTAATCGAATACCACCATTGATCGACTTCTATATATAGACGATAAATGGCTAGGGTCACCTTATCCATCTCAGAATAGTGAAGAACATGAAAGATCCTCTCCATGGAGTTGACCCACTGTTCCGCAGCTAGTGGATCAGAAGATCCATTAAACGTCAGTGGTCATTGCCACATAAAACATTCGGGAGAAAGTTACTCCCACTTTGGTTAAGTAGGATGTTCCCCATTATTATGGTTATTGCATAAAACCTGAGATAATTGGGTAAGAATCACCATGAAGTTTTGAACTCCACCTCCAAAATCATTGGGGATGTCGTTCGGGAAATCGTTGCATTGGCCCTCGTACAAGTTGTTGGCCTTATTTCTCCTGGTTCCCACAATTTTCTAAAATAGAAAAGGTTAGAACAAAACATAAGTAAACAAGTCATGAATAAATTATTCATTTAAACAATTTATACAAAAAACATAACATATGGGATCCCTATGTAAATATTCTTGTGTGCATATTTATACTTAGTCTCATGCTATAGGTTTTCTCTGGGGTTCACTAATCCTAATTCCTAAATTAACTAAACCTTTCCTATGATACCAACTATAGCGACCCAACATTTTCTTACATTACTATTACATCATTTTAAAGATCAACAACCTAATAGTGTTACACATAGAGGATCCAACGGTTTAGGGTCTTGGGAAAACAAGGACCATTCGTAACAATTACAACATCAAGTATAAACATTTATTTAATTTCTTATTCTCTAGATTCTTATTGTCACTTGTACTCTCCTTAGTACATGTATCCAACTGAGGATATACATCAAAATGGGTGAGCTAAAAGCCCAGTAAGAGGATTGATAAGAAGAATATTGTCACGGCCCGACCTCGGGGCCCGTGCCGTGACTACCCCAAGCCCGCCTTCCATAGGCCAGGGGCTGGCGACTAGCACCAAGGCGTATAATCCCGGTAAACAGGGAAGGCATTGCCTTTATAAGTAACAACCACCACAGAGTCAGCAAACGGAAAGTAACTAAAAGTGCAGAAAAGTAAAGGGGGCCGGAATACAAGCCCAACTGAAAGTAAAGTACAACTCGAAAGGGAAAATAGCAACTGAAAGTACAAGCGGCTCCTGGGACGTCCTCCTCGATTCCTACCTGAAGGGTAGGTACAGATGGCTCAGCTCCTGGATCGTCCACCACGGATCCTACCTGAAGGGTAGGTACAGATAGCTCACAACTCCTCGGGTCCAACTGTCCGCTCCGAGCACGTCCCGCTCAGTGGTCCTCCTCCGGGTACCGACCTACTCCGAAAGCCTCAACCACAGTCAGCGTTGTCCGTCGTCTGCAACCAACACAACGAAGTGCGGGCATAGCCCGTGCAGGGGTGAGTATAAGATACTCAGTAGGGACCCCGAGACCCTCGAAGGTCTCCCGAAATCCACAAGGATAAACCACAAGAAGGATACAATCACGAAGTAACATCCAGTATTGATTAGGTATATGCCCATACATATACCTATGTCACCAATTTCTGTTCGACTCCAACACCGAGCCCAAGAACAAACCAATCCACAAAGAAGAGTAAACAGTAAAATCCACATAGGATAACAGTACAAGTCCACACGGTTTATAACAAGTTTATGAAATCAACGGATAACCATTACCCAGGTATATGCCCATACATATACCTAAGTTATCAAGCGACCCATCTCAATCATGAGGAAACACAAAGATCATTGAATCAGCTCAAACCAGGATTTTCATTATCGAAACCGTAGCTGCTGAAGAGCCCCGTCTCTGAAGTGTGCAGTAGTCCTGTCACGACTCCGAGGTACTACTCACTAACCTATGACTGCTGAGGTACTCCTCCTGTCGAGTACTGCGGGTCTGCTGCCAACTACTGGGCGCTCCGTCCGCTGAGGGTCTGCTGCCAACTACTGGGCGCTCACCCAAATAGCCTACTGAGGTACTCCTCCTGTCGAGTACCGCGGGTTTGCTGCCAACTACCAGGCGCTCCGTCCGCCGTGGGTCTGCCGCCAAATACCGGGCGCTCCTTCCACTGGGCTAGTCGACTCACTCCAAGTCGAGTCGGTCAAGCAGTCGTCAGGTCTCAGCCGGCTGCACGGTCTCCGTACTCTGCACGCTCGTCTCCGGGAGGGTCCGCTCCACGAGCTACTGGTCGATACTCCAAGTATCACAAGTCCCGCAAAGAAGTGCCACAAACGTCCGCTTCGTCAAAGGAGTCTCAACGCAACAGACGGCGCGTCAATCGGACGCCCGGTCTGTGAGTTATTAGCCTTTTCGTCCCAAGGGCCCGGTTGGTTTCGTGAGCGAACCCAACCCGGCCATATCACAACTGTACCGTGAACTTCCGTAGGGCATTCTCAAAGGGACCGTTACTCAACGTAATCACCAACGCCGCTGACGGTTCGTCAAACGGACGTCTTGTCTGAAAGATATCAGCTTTTCCGTTCCAGGGGCCGGTGGGATTTCGGATACGATCCAACCCGGCCATACTCCAACTGTATCCAAAACTCGGCGGAGTATGTCAAAAGTTCAGTCTCATCAAGAGGAAGTTATCGCGACAGACGGCGCGTCAATCGGACGCCCGGTCTGTGAGTTATTGGCTTTTTCGTTCCAGGGGTCCGGTTGGTTTCGTGTACGAACCAACCCGACCGTACTCCGTCGGCACCCAAACCTCGAGCGGAGTAAGCCAAAAGATCCGTCCCACTTAGAGGATTCCATCAAAGTCGACGGCACGTCAATCGGACGTCCGGAGCTCAAGATATGAGCGTTTCCGATCCGAGGGCCCGGTTGGTTTCGTGAACGAACCAACCCGGCCGTACTCCACCTGCATCCAAACCTCGGGCGGAGTATGCCAAAAGAACCGTCTCACTGAGAGGAACACAACAAAGCTGACGGCACGTCAATCGGACTTTCGTAGCTTAAGATATGAGCGTTTCCGCTCCGAAGGCCCGGTTGGTTTCGTGAACGAACCAACCCGGCCGAACTCAAAGTATTCCGAAACCCTGAGTGCAATATACCAAAACGACCGTCTCGATCCCAGGATCGCGTTGCCGCAGACGGTTCGTCATTCGGAGGTCTGTGGCTCAAGTTACGGGCAAATAACCGTTCTGGTTCGAGAAGGAAGGGGTCCGGGCCGACCCGGCCCGAACCGGCCCGGCCGGTTCGGCCGGCGGCGCGCGGCGGTGCGCTGGGGCGGCGCGGCGGCGCGCTGGGGCGGCGCGGCGGTGCGCTGGGGCGGCGCGGCGGTGCGCTGCGGCGGCGCGGCGGGGCGCTGAGGGGGCGCGGCGGCGCGCTGGGCGCGCAGGCGGCGCGCGGGCGAGACCCCCGCCCCCCTGTTTTTCCCCCTGGCGGCGCGGCACGTGCCGCGCCGGTTTCAAATTAAACCGCCCCATCACATGAGGGGGCCTGCTGGACGACACGGGGGGCGCTGCCCCCCCCCCCCCTTCAAAAAAAAAAATTAACCGGCCCCCAATTTAATTGGGGGCCATTAACGGCTAACCGGGGAAAATAAATTTCCCCGGTTTGACTTCCTTCCGGCCGACCCGACCTGGCCGGCCGGTTCCCTTTCGTCTTCCGACACCGGCGGCCCGGTTGGCCACCGGTCTTCTCAAACCGCCGCGGCCCGGAACCGGCCGCGGCCTTCGTTGTCCGGCGCGGTGCGACGGCACCGCGCGCCTTCGCCGCGCCCCGCTCCAGCCGCGGCGCCTTTGTTTTCTTCTCCGATGCGGCGCGGCGGCGTTGCATCCAACGGTCGCACTTCCTTTACTCCGCCGCGGCCAACGGGCCGCGCCTCATTGCTCCGGCGGCTTGGTCAATCCGGCCGTGGGAGACCACTACGGCCCTCGTCGTCCGGAGTGGCGTGTCAATCTCTTGCACTCCCATGAACCCCTTGCGTCCAAGCGCGGTGTCACGGCACCGCTCCGCCTCTTCTTCGAACCACGAGTAAAAATCCAACAACAAGGTTTGGGAGGGGGATCGACCGTGTTTGTGCGGTCCGATCCCCTCCCATGTTAAAGATAACAAGCGGTCCAATAATTTATTTACGAAGGCGTAAATTAAATTAGGAAATAAGGTACAACCCCTACCTCGAAGGAAGCTCGCGAAGCTCGTCAATGATCCGCGAAGGACGAGCGTCGCGGAGGTCGGACGTCACGGAGGTAGACGTCGTCGGCATCGCGGTTATGGCGTCGCGGTAGACGGACGTAGGTTCACCGCGAGAGGCACGTCGTGGAAAGTGCGTTGCGGCGTCGGACGTAGGTTCGCCGCGGAAAGCACATCGCGGAGAGGATGCGTTGCGGCGTCATGGAGGAAATCCAACGCGTTGCAGTCCGACGTCGTGGAAGAAGGCCGCCACGTTCTTCGTCGGAGAAGAACCGTTCTTCACGTTCTTCGTCGAAGACGAAGAAGATCTTCAAGTTTCTCAACGATTCTCCCAATCCTCTCAAGTAACAAAGGAACTAACCCAAAAATAAATCAAGCTTACACTTTATTTATTAACACAACCCAACCTTTGGAATTCAAGAGTTTGAATTTCAAAAACTCAAAATTAAACTCACTTATTAATTATACATGATTTGTATAATTAATTAAAAGTTAAGTTGTCAAGCCTTTAAGAGGGAGAGAGGGGAGTTAGGGAATTTGAGGGGGTAGAAGAGAGTTAAGGGGAAGGTGAAGGGTTGGGGCTCGTGTGGGCCCCACCTCACCTTAATCCTCACTTGGTTAGTTAGGAACTTGTGATTCCACCCCAACTTCCACACTTAGGATATAACCACTTAAGAAGATAAATAAAATAAATATTGTATAACAAATTTATTTTACTCTTCATTTCATCCAGAAAAAAAAACATCTCCTCCTAGGCAAACGCAACTTCGGGAAAGATCTCCTTAAGCGAATATCGGCGCTTCGAGTTCATCGGTGGCCTCAGATTTCAATTCCGAGCACCGGATCAAAAGTTAGGAAATCCCGCTCGTTCGTTCACTGAACGTACCCGAGCCAAACTTCGGAAATTAATTCCGGGCACTCCGGGCCTCAGAATCAGGTGCCGTCAGAAACCGCGCTCATGTAAAATTCCAAAGAAAATTAAGAAAAAAAATTTCCTTGAATTTTACGGGTCTTTACATTACTCCCACCTCATGGCTTTACGTCCCCGTAAAGCTTCAACTCACACTTAAGGGAAACAAAGTAGCACTGAGCACGCAACTGAGCTTTACGCTCCCATATGCTCACCTGAAGATCTCGTGCTACCCGTGAAGCACCCCAGAGGAAGCAACCGTTCACGTAGAACCTGCTCCTGTCGATCCTCGTTCTCTACTAGAACCTCTGTTCTTGTCGCCCTGTCATCGACGTCCAACTCCCCGAGGTCGATGACGTGTGAAGAAACATACACGTATCTCCACAGCTGAGACACGTGGTGGACATTATGCACCCGGGTTGACTGAGGTGGTAGGGTCAAGCGGTAAACCTCCTCGCCTACCCTGCTGAAGATTAAAAAGGGGTCCATCGAACTTCGGAGATAACATGCCACCTCGACCACATATCCGAAACCTCATCGGGTTGAGACCGTATAAGAACGTGTTCGTCACCCTCGAACTCAAGAGGTTTCCCTTTTTAGGTTAGAACTGAAACTCAAAACTCCTGCTGCCACAAGGGTAGGGTTGTCCAACTCAAGAGTGATCAGTCACACCCTCTTATGCCTGAGTTTAACATGTGCTGCCCAAGGTTTCCTTTTCGCCGACCAAGGAAAACCCATTCCGACGTTTGCCTAAAACAGTCAACCGAGGTATGATTTGTGAATCAAAACCATACCCAGATCAACGTCGTAAGGCCTCTACGCTGCCACCAAGAGATTCCAACCGAAACTCTCGCCTCGAGGTCAAATCACACCGTCGGCGTAAGTGTGATTATCGAGTCTCCTCCCAAAGGTATCTCCAGACGTGAGGGTCAAGTCTACGGCTTACCCGGAACCTCTAGGTCTGGGACATGATTCGTGGAAGGGTAGAATGATTGGTTCCTATGTCTATAGATATGGCAGCTCGTAGTAGACATAATTCATACCCCGAATCATTCTTAGAGCTCCTGGGTCACACTCCTTGACCGCAATGCAGCTACTCTCCTCCCCAGCCCTCCTGCTCCCTGAGCCTGGCGGGGACTACTAAGTCGGGTGGTCGTAACATGTCGAAATGTACACCACCACATGCTGCTCTCCAAGCTCCGCTTCCACGTCTGCTACCCTGCAGATTCATCTGTCCTTAGCACTTCCTCCTCCTGAAACATTTTACACGCCTGAGTCTCTGAGACTGGCGCTAGTTTCCTGCCTTTCACTGCTAATGTTCACAACCACAAAGGTTTTCTCTAGCATCCTAGCATAGGTAGGAATGCATAGAGGAAAAGTAATGGTTCAGATGTCCTTTAGACACACTTCTCTCAGAAGTTCGAGTCTAAAGAACTGATCACAACGTAACCAACGAGTACCAAGATTGATTGGTAAGCCACGTTGAGTGCTTTGCTTCCTACATGTCGTACTGTCGAAGCTGTATTAGCTCCAGAAAACTCACAACCACCTCCTCAAGCCAGTCCTCATCCGCCTACGAGTCAGGCTCACCTCGAAACTTGAGGGATATCTGGTGCTAAAACATAAGTAAGGCACTAAGCCTGTGAGTCTCTGCTACTGGTACCGCTGGTAGTGTCTGCTGACCAACAGGTAGTGACATAGCTGGCGTACTACCCGTAGGTACTATCCCAGGTATCGGTTCGCGTACCGAAGCCTCATTACTAGTATCCAAGCTAGGCGTAGAACTCTAGCAACCGCCTCCATCCAGTACACTGCTGCCTGGGAAATCTGTCTCGCCTCGTATCCTCAGAGGCCTCTACTGCTGGAACTCGTGCATCGCGCTCTGCTAGCGTGCACCGTCAGCTAGTGGCATCTGCTGCCTAACGGGTGGTGGTGCTGCTGGTACACCACCCGAAGGTGACAATACTGAAAAAGGGCCCTGCACCGGAGTCTCGCTGCTCGGTGGGCCATCATCGAGAATTCTCTCGGAACTCCAGCTAACTATCTGCATGGTGACATCCTGAACAGTTGTGTCACAGTCAACGATTTATACCTGGTGAGCTAACCTGGTTTGAGCTGAATTTAAACCTTTTGGGAAACACACACGCAATCAGTGTTTTCGTGCATTAAGTTGGAAATCAGAAGTCAGGGTCCTGATGTACGGATACGTCGGCCGCCGCACCAACACTGGACTCCCTGGACTGATAACCACACTCAATACACTAAACACTATTGCTTCATATAGAAAAAAAAGATCAGAGTCTGCGGTAGAACTGACCCCTCTGATACCAATTTGTCACGACCCAACCTCGGGGCCCGTGCCGTGACTACCCCAAGCCCGCCTTCCATAGGCCAGGGGCTGGCGACTAGCACCAAGGCGTATAATCCCGGTAAACAGGGAAGGCATTGCCTTTATAAGTAACAACCACCACAGAGTCAGCAAGCGGAAAGTAACTACAAGTGCAGAAAAGTAAAGGGGGCCGGAATACAAGCCCAACTGAAAGTAAAGTACAACTCGAAAGGGAAAACAACAACTGAAAGTACAAGCGGCTCCTGGGACGTCCTCCTCGATTCCTACCTGAAGGGTAGGTACAGATGGCTCAGCTCCTGGATCGTCCACCACGGATCCTACCTGAAGGGTAGGTACAGATAGCTCACAACTCCTCGGGTCCAACTGTCCGCTTCGAGCACGTCCCGCTCAGTGGTCCTCCTCCGGGTACCGACCTACTCCGAAAGCCTCAACCACAGTCAGCGTTGTCCGTCGTCTGCAACCAACACAACGAAGTGCGGGCATAGCCCGTGCAGGGGTGAGTATAAGATACTCAGTAGGGACCCCGAGACCCTCGAAGGTCTCCCGAAATCCACAAGGATAAACCACAAGAAGGATGCAATCACGAAGTAACATCCAGTATTGATTAGGTATATGCCCATACATATACCTATGTCACCAATTTCCGTTCGGCTCCAACACCGTGCCCAAGAACAACCCAATCCACAAAGAAGAGTAAACAGTAAAATCCACATAGGATAACAGTACAAGTCCACACGGTTTATAACAAGTTTATGAAATCAACGGATAACCATTACCCAGGTATATTCCCATACATATACCTAAGTTATCAAGCGACCCATCTCAATCATGAGGAAACACAAAGATCATTGACTCAGCTCAAACCAGGATTTTCATTATCGAAACCGTAGCTGCTGAAGAGCCCCGTCTCTGAAGTGTGCAGTAGTCCTGTCACGACTCCGAGGTACTGCTCACTAACCTATGACTGCTGAGGTACTCCTCCTGTCGAGTACTGCGGGTCTGCTGCCAACTACTGGGCGCTCCGTCTGCTGAGGGTCTGCTGCCAACTACTGGGCGCTCACCCAAATAGCCTACTGAGGTACTCCTCCTGTCGAGTACCGCGGGTTTGCTGCCAACTACCAGGCGCTCCGTCTGCCGTGGGTCTGCCGCCAAATACCGGGCGCTCCGTCCACTGGGCTAGTCGACTCACTCCAAGTCGAGTCGGTCAAGCAGTCGTCAGGTCTCAGCCGGCTGCATGGTCTCCGTACTCTGCACGCTCGTCTCCGGGAGGGTCCGCTCCACGAGCTACTGGTCGATACTCCAAGTATCACAAGTCCCGCAAAGAAGTGCCACAAACGTCCGCTTCATCAAAGGAGTCTCAACGCAACAGACGGCGCGTCAATCGGACGCCCGGTCTGTGAGTTATTAGCCTTTTCGTCCCGAGGGCCCGGTTGGTTTTGTGAGCGAACCCAACCCGGCCATATCACAACTGTACCCTGAACTTCCGTAGGGCATTCTCAAAGGGACCGTTACTCAACGTAATCACCAACGCCGCTGACGGTTCGTCAAACGGACGTCCTGTCTGAAAGATATCAGCTTTTCCGTTCCAGGGGCCGGTGGGATTTCGGATACGATCCAACCCGGACATACTCCAACTGTATCCAAAACTCGGAGGAGTATGTCAAAAGTTCAGTCTCATCATGAGGAAGTTATCGCGACAGACGGCGCGTCAATCGGACGCCCGGTCTGTGAGTTATTGGCTTTTTCGTTCCAGGGGTCCGGTTGGTTTCGTGTACGAACCAACCCGACCGTACTCCGTCGGCACCCAAACCTCGAGTGGAGTAAGCCAAAAGATCCGTCCCACTTAGATGATTCCATCAAAGTCGACGGCACGTCAATCGGACGTCCGGAGCTCAAGATATGAGCGTTTCCGCTCCGAGGGCCCGGTTGGTTTCGTGAACGAACCAACCCGGCCGTACTCCACCTGCATCCAAACCTCGGGCGGAGTATTCCAAAAGAACCGTCTCACTGAGAGGAACACAAAAAAGCTGACGGCACGTCAATCGGACGTTCGTAGCTTAAGATATGAGCGTTTCCGCTCCGAAGGCCCGGTTGGTTTCGTGAAGGAACCAACCCGGCCGAACTCAAAGTATTCCGAAACCCTGAGTGCGATATACAAAAACGACCGTCTCGATCCCAGGATCGCGTTGCCGCAGACGGTTCGTCATTCGGAGGTCTGTGGCTCAAGTTACGGGCAAATAACCGTTCTGGTTCGAGAAGGAAGGGGTCCGGGCCGACCCGGCCCGAACCGGCCCGGCCGGTTCGGCCTGCGGCGCGCGGGGCGCGCGGCGGCGCGCGGCGGTGCACTGGGGCGGCGCGGCGGTGCGCTGGGGTGGCGCGGCGGAGCGCTGGGGCGGCGCGGCGGTGCGCTGGGGCAGCGCGGCGGTGCGCTGCGGCGGCGCGGCGGCGCGCTGGGCGCGCAGGCGGCGCACGGGCGAGACCCCCGCCCCCCCGTTTTTCCCCTGGCGGCGCGGCACGGGCCGTGCCGGTTTCAAATTAAACCGCCCCCTCACATGAGGGGGCCTGCTGGACGACACGGGGGGCGCTGCCCCCCCCCCCCCTTCAAAAAAAAATTAACCGGCCCCCAATTTAATTGGGTGCCCTTAACGGCTAACCGGGGAAAATAAATTTCCTCGGTTTGACTTCCTTCCGGCCGGCCCGACCTGGCCGGCCGGTTCCCTTTCGTCTTCCGACACCGGCGGCCCGGTTGGCCGCCGGTCTTCTCAAACCGCCGCGGCCCGGAACCGGCCGCGGCCTTCGTCGTCCGGCGCGGTGCGACGGCACCGCGCGCCTTCGCCGCGCCCCGCTCCGGCCGCGGCGCCTTTGTTTTCTTCTCCGATGCGGCGCGGCGGCGTTGCATCCAACGGTCGCACTTCCTTTACTCCGCCGCGGCCAACGGGCCGCGCCTCATTGCTCCGGCGGCTTGGTCAATCCGGCCGTGGGAGACCACTACGGCCCTCGTCGTCCGGAGTGGCGTGTCAATCTCTTGCACTCCCATGAACCCCTTGCGTCCAAGCGCGATGTCACGGCACCGCTCCGCCTCTTCTTCGAACCACGAGTAAAAATCCAACAACAAGGTTTGGGAGGAGGATCGACCGTGTTTGTGCGGTCCGATCCCCTCCCATGTTAAAGATAACAAGCGGTCCAATAATTTATTTACGAAGGCGTAAATTAAATTAGGAAATAAGGTACAACCCCTACCCCGAATGAAGCTCGCGAAGCTCGTCAACGATCCGCGAAGGACGAGCGTCGTGGAGGTCGGACGTCACGGAGGTAGACGTCGTCGGCATCGCGGTAGACGGACGTAGGTTCACCGCGAGAGGCACGTCGTGGAAAGTGCGTTGCGGCGTCGGACATAGGTTCGCCGCGGAAAGCACGTCGCGGAGAGGATGCGTTGCGGCGTCATGGAGGAAATCCAACGCGTTGTAGTCCGACGTCGTGGAAGAAGGCCGTCGCGTTCTTCGTCGGAGAAGAACCGTTCTTCACGTTCTTCGTCGAAGACGAAGAATATCTTCAAGTTTTCTCAACGATTCTCCCAATCCTCTCAAGTAACAAAGGAACTAACCCAAAAATAAATCAAGCTTACACTTAATTTATTAACACAACCCAACCTTTGGAATTCAAGAGTTTGAATTTCAAAAACTCAAAATTAAACTCACTTATTAATTATACATGATTTGTATAATTAATTAAAAGTTAAGTTGTCAAGCCTTTAAGAGGGAGAGAGGGGAGTTAGGGAATTTGAGGGGGTAGAAGAGAGTTAAGGGGAAGGTGAAGGGTTGGGGCTCGTGTTGGCCCCACCTCACCTTAATCCTCACTTGGTTAGTTAGGAACTTGTGATTCCACCCCAACTTCCACACTTAGGATATAACCACTTAAGAAGATAAATAAAATAAATATTGTATAACAAATTTATTTTACTCTTCATTTCATCCAGAAAAAAAAACATCTCCTCCTAGGCAAACGCAACTTCGGGAAAGATCTCCTTAAGCGAATATCGGCGCTTCGAGTTCAGCGGTGTCCTCGGATTTCAATTCCGAGCACCGGATCAAAAGTTAGGAAATCCCGCTCGTTCGTTCACTGAACGTACCCGAGCCAAACTTAGGAAATTAATTCCGGGCACTCCGGGCCTCGGAATCAGGTGCCGTCAGAAACCGCGCTCATGTAAAATTCCAAAGAAAATTAAGAAAAAAAATTTCCCTTGAATTTTACGGGTCTTTACAAATATATCATGGGGTGAGCATAATCACGACATAGGCAAAGAAATCATGAACATGAGAGGAGCATAAATAAAAGACTTGAAATGTGGAAATGCATAAAAATGAAACATCACGTCTTAGTGGTTAACTACCACACATACTTGTGAACCAGGATAGAATATTTTTCACACATCATTTCACATTTACTCATGAGATTCATCACTTTACTAAATGCATTGGAGTGCTGTACAATTTCGGGCACACCCATCACATTCAAACATTCATATTGCGCTATATAATTCTGGGAGCACCCGTCACATCCTAACATTATCATTATCATGCTTGAAACATGGAACATATATCAAAAGTGAACATAACTAACCCATGTAAAGTAATTGGTTACATATCATAATAACACATTCATAACCTTTGGGTTCCAAAAAGATAGAGGGAATGACATACATGTTGCAAGAACCGTCCACTTTAAGAGAGAAGTAAAAGGTGTGTTCTTAAAAGAAGAGTTCTTTTGGAAAGAATTTTGTTTGACATATAAACCAGTGAAAACATTTATATCATAGAAAAGGAAAGAAAATGATGAAAAAATGATCTTTAAGGAGTAACCATATCAAAAATGGAGTGAAAGAGGGAGAACCCCAAGGATGAAATTTGGGTTCTAGAATTTACCCTTACCTTGTATCTGAATGCTTCCTTCTGTTTAATGTCTTGTATAGTGGCATTATATTCATTAATTAGAAATAAAAAACCTTGTTTACATTAATATGGTTTTAATGGTTTCATTAAGTTATTTTATGTTCCTTTGGATGAGTTATAGAGTTTTAAAACATTGTTCTAGAATGTTTGTTTTTATGGTTTTCTTGAGTGGTTCACTTGTATTCTTAAAATGAAGTTCAGGTAGAACATGGGTAAACTTCCAGAAATGATATTACATATTATTAATGATATTACTTGATTTTTAATGATCTTATAATAAATCATATTATATCCATGTGGATGAATCATTAAATGATGATTGTTTGGGTTAATTTGAATGGTTTTTTGATCATAAAGAACTTGTTTTATTTTATCACTAGTAATATGGTCATTAGTTATTTCAAGAACTTTAAATAGGACATAATACATATAATAAATTCTGGTTCAACCATAAGAATGGTTTCATGACCAGATCTGAAGGTAGAAATGGAAGAAGAAAACATGTCGTTCTTGAAGGTGATAAATTAACACCTCACGAACAACGTTCTCTTTAGTAAAATAAAAGGAAGAGGGAAAGGGGGTTGGATGATATAATATACCATTAGCATCATAAAATTACATTATATGTATAATATTGGATTTACAATACCATTTGGATGAAGACAGGTGGGGAGGGATCAAGAAATGAACTTGAACTTGATAGGAAATTAAAGGAGAAGAGGGAGAGAAATTACCTCTTAAATCATACTCTTGAGATCCTCCTTAAGGAATCTAGGCTTGGTCTTTTGATGAGACCAGAGGATCTTGATAGTGTTAGAGGGGCTAGGGAATCTTTTTGGGCAGATTTTAGGGAAGGCTTGGAGCTTGAGAGGTGTGAGGAAATGAGGGTGTGAAGGGTGGTTTTTATAGGGGAGGGAAGATGGGTTTTCTTAATATAAAATTCATTAGTATTTTACTTATTCACAAGACAAGGAATAGTGAGTTTTCCATGACCATGAATAGTAATTTTATCATGTGATCCCGAACAAAGTGGTCTTACATCAGCAGAACATCACACATGACTCTATAATTAGCTTATTTAGCTTATTTTGCAAATTATGGTATTGCACTATTCATAAAAATTCAAGTATTTCAGAAAAATACCCAAAATCACCCCAACCATTTTTCGACATGTAGAATCAAAAAATGAAGTCAATTTTTCAAAAATAATTTTCTAAATATGATTAATTTAATATTTAATTAAAATCATGGTTTATTACTAAAAAACAGTTTTAAAACATTCATTTACTTATTCTAAAATATAGGTACATCATAATTTCACTTGAATATTATTTTTATACTATCATAGGTAAGGTTACTATTCATTTGGGTATATCACTATTCATAATGGTATGTTAATATTCATAAGGGTAGGTTACTATTAACCAAAAAATATTTTTGTTTTATTAGACTCAAAAAATGATCTTGAACACAACTGTGTATGTCAGATTTTCAAAATTCCAAACACAGAAGTGACACAATTATGTTTAAAGGTCACTTACCACATAGTAGTTCATTATGTTGTGTTTTCATGTGATTTTATGACATAATTATAAGAAGGGAATTTCCATAGAAAATATTTGGGTCGTTATAAGGTACCTGTTCTTCACGGTCACATGGTTTAGGCACTGATTGTCGACACAAAGTATCAAGCTCCCATCCGCCTTCTTGGAGAAAAAAATCAGGGCTGTCCAAGGTGAAACACTAGGCTGAATGAATCCCTTCCCTTGCAAGTCCTCTAGTTGTACTCGCTGCTCAAGAAGCTCCGTGGAAGCCATCCGATACAGTGGTGTAGATATCGGTACCATCCCAGGGTACAAGTCAATGATAAAGTCCAAATCTCTACGAGGAGGTAGACCTGGAGCATCGTCAGGGAAAACATACGCCTTTTGGTCCACCACTATAGGATAACTCAGACTCTCCACATCAACTGCACCAAGGGTAAGGCTATCCAACTAATGAGTAATTGACTGCACCCTCATCTAGGTAAGTCCATCCTATGCTGCAAAGGCTCCCTTCTCACCGGTGAAGGTAAACCTGGTCCCATCTTTGTGGACACACCGCACTTTGCATCTAATACAATCAATCTGAGCATGGACTGTGGATAAGCCGTCCATACCCAAGATGATGTCATAAGGCCTCAACGCTGCTACTAGGATATCCTATCCGAAGTTCTCGCCTCCTAGAGTATGCTCATACTGCCGTCACCAGTGCGTAATCATCGAATCTGCTTCCGTAGGAGTCTCTAGCCATAAGGAATGAGCTAACAACTCCATCAGAATCTCCATGCTCTGAACGAGGGCAGTGACAATAAAGGAATGACTGGAACCTGTATCTATAAGTACTATAGCTAAGGTAGAGTAGACACTGATTGTACCTTGTATCATCTCCGATGCACCATGATTTTAGGCCTCATCTTCCTGGAGCTGAGCTCAACCTTGTTCTACTACTCCATGCGGTTGTGGTGGACCTCCTGGTGGTAGTGGAAAAAACATCTCAAATCGTCTCCCACCGCCAGCTGCATGACCAGCTCCTCTACCATGTTCACCTACTCCCTACGGACCTCCTCGATGTAATATCTATCTCTGCCTGGGCGTTCCTTTGACTGTCTGCTGATCATCCATATGGTGGGTCGAACAGTGACGTGCCATGTGACCCTGCCCACCACATGCGTAACACTGCCCACTCTTGGAATGATTGGCTCTAACTTGGGTGCCCCACACAACCGACCCTGAATCCTGCAGTCATCCACCTGTAGGTATGGTCCTCTTGGACCTCTGGGTCATTTGTCTACTACCAGCTACAGAAGACTCCGCTACATGACGACTGGTGGTGGGTCTCATTGCTGGTGACTGCTCAGCAAGATAACTCTCCACTAAGAGGGCTCTCTCTAACACCACTACCTGAGTCAGGATGATGAGTGAGATCATAGAATCCCTGATCTCTCACCAGATCCCCTACTCAAAGGTTCGTGCCCTGAAGAATGGGTCCCATACCATATACGTGGAGTAGCGTGAGAGGTCAGTGAACCTCGCTGAGTACTGAGCTACAGTCATGCTACCATGTTGCAGATGAAGAATATCATGTATTCGCCTTGCGCGAAGAGTCACTGGAACAAGCTCTACCCAAAACAGGCTCTCGAAGTCTTCTTGGAGAAGCATCACCTCATCCTAAGCATGGAGCATCAATCTACACCATCTGCCTACTACTACCTATAGAAGGATGGTGTGAAGGATCACCATGAGATCCGCTGGTGTCCCTACCAGTTGGAAGACTCTAACTACTACCTCCAACCAATCCTCAGCCGCCTGTGGGTCTGTCTCTCCCCTGAACCTACCTGTAATTTGACATTGGAACTCATGAAACATGCTCAAGTGACATACATTCTCCTCTACTGGGGCTGGTGGCATCAGTGGCCTAATGGGTTATGGTACCGCTGGTGCCTCTACTGGAAGTGGCCTTGCACCGAGGCCTCCTCACTCGGTGGGATATCAGTGTGTACAACTCTCAGAACCCTAGATAGCTATCTTCGTGGAGGCATCCTGTAAAGAAATAGGTTCTCCAAAGTCAAAAAGTTATATCTGGTGAGGTGACTCAAATATTTCATAAAGAAAACTATTCAAAACATACACGCAATCAGTGTTTTCATGCACAGAGTTGGAAATCAGAAGTCAGGGTCCTGGTGTATGGATACGTCGGCTATCGCACCAACACTGGATTCCCTAAACTGATAACCACACTAACTACACTTAACACTATTTATATTAAAAAGAAATATCAGAGTCCTATGTTATATAGTAGAAATGACTCCTCTAATACCAATTTGTCACGACCCGTCCCCTGGGGCCCGTGACGTGACTACCCCAAGCCCACCTTCCATTGTCCAGGGGTTGGTGACTAGCACCAATGGCGTATTTCCTATAATCGGGAAGGCATTTCCTTTATAAAATATAAGCACACGCAACCAAGCATACTGCAAGATACGAACTCAAGTAAGATGAATAGTAATCAGAGTAAGTGCAGTAAGTAAAAGGGGCTAGAATACAAGCCCAACTAAAAAGTAAAAGGATAACTAGAATGTACAAGACAACTGATAGGTGAAAAGCAGCTCCTGGATCTCCCGCCAAGGATCCTACCTGAAGGGTAGGTACACCTCTCGTATGGTAATCTCTGTGGTACACCTCATCTATGGTCCACCTCTGAGCTACCTCTTGTCCTGGTACTCTCATCCTCAGTCAACGCTGTCAGTCGTCTACCCCAAACACAATGAGATCTGGGCATAGCTTGTACAGGGTTGAGTATAACGATACTTAGTAGGGACCCCGATACCATCAAGGTCTCACAAAATCCACAGAGGATAAACCAAAATGGAAGGAAACAAATGATAACCCTACTTAGGTATATGACCATACATATACCTAAGTTATCAAGTATACCCATCTCAATCATGAGGAAACATAGGGTTAAACCCAAAAGCTCAAAGCTCAACTGTTCCACAAAGGATGAAATACCAATAAGGCAAGTACCACATAGGTACGCCACAAAAAATAATACCACCAAGGTATTACCACAAAGGAAAGTACCGCTCAGGTATGAACTCAGCTCACTCTAGGTATAACTTAAGTACAGTAGTAGAGATGATTAGATGTAATTACTGAATCATCTTACTCTGTTAAGAGGCAGACCCACACCGGATCACCAGGTGCGGACACACATAGGATCGTAAGGTGCTAACCCACACAGGATCGATAAGTGCTGACCCACAGAGGATCGCAAGGTGCTGACCCACATAGGATCGCTAAGTGTTGACCCATACAAGATCTCAAGATTCTGTCCCACACAAGATCACCCTAGTTGCTGAACCACATAGGATCATTCTAATTGTTGACCCACACAGGATCGCAAGGTGCATACCCACAAATGATCGCTCTAGGTGCTAACCCACACTGGATCGCTCTACGTGCTTCTCAAACAGGATCTCCCTTGGTGCTGACCCACATAGGACCGCACTACATTTTTCATGTCACATCTAGCTACTGGGTTCCCGCACTATGCTCACTCGTCTCCGAAAGGATCTGCTTCACATGCTACTGGTCGATACTCCAACTGCCATGAAGTCCCCCGAAGAAGTATCTCAAAGGACCATCACATCATAGGGGTCTCAATGCAATAGATGGCATGTCATTCGGACATCTGGTTCGAAAGTTATGGCCAAAGTAAAATAATGATTCGTATCAGATCCGAGTCCGGTCCGACCCGGTCGGACCGACCCGACCCGACCTGGCCTGGGTCAACCCGGTTCGGGTCGGCCCAGCCTGTGGTGTGCCCAGGCCCACTGGGAAGCCCGGCAGGCTGTGAGGGCCCTAAGGGGCTGTAGAGCCCGCGGGTACCGTGAGGCGGTGGAGGCCGCAGGTCAGCTCGGCCACAGACGGCGGCTCGGTCGTAGGGGTGCCCTGAGGGTGTGGGGCAGCTCGGTCTGGCTCGGGGTGGCATGGCCAGGAGGGCAGAGGCTGCAGGGAAGCTAGGCCGGGTGGTGTGATGAGGGCTCAAGACGACTCGGCTGGGAGGCGGCCGCACGACCACGGGCAGCGGCTCAGCCGCGGAGTGTGACGGCTCGACTATGGGGTGGTAGCCCGACCACGGGGCGGCGGCGACTCAGCCTTGGGGCAGCACCATGGCGCCGTCACCTTCATCGCGATCGGCGATTGTGCCAACCACCATTCTCGTTCCAACCGTGGTTTGTAGTCGTTCCTCCATCATGATCAACAATTAACCACAAGGTTTGTAGAGCGGACATGCTACGTTTGTTTGGCCCACACTCTCCGCGATAGATTGGTGGCAAGTGGCTATAATTCCTTCTTGAATTATGAAGAATTATCAAGAATGGAAAGAGAGAAAAATTTTAAACAACCACCCTATAACTTCCCACAAATAATCATACCCAAATAAACCCCTACCTTGGATTTTTTGTTGACGTCGGCGTGAGAAGGAAGTTGAAGAAGGTGAGGAGAGTGCCAATGATCGTAGCTTCCGAAACCACGATTCGATGTTAGGCTCACTAATCGTCCTCTTCCTTGATTTCTGAAGAATTTCCTTCGATGGTGTTCTTCATTGGTGAAGTGAAATCCTCCCAATATTTCTCATCTCCCCAAATCCACCAAAATGTAAAGTAGCAAAAAGGATATGTTTCCCTAATTTAATTGTTGGCACAATATTAAATTGGGTTAATTAATTACATAGGTTGGAATAATAAAATTTAACAGGGTGGCACCAGTTATATGGGGAAGTTTAAGAGGCCCCCCCACACTTATGAGGAAGTTCAAGGGGTTTTAAACCTTGGGTGGTCCCCACCACCATAACCTCTCATGGGAGGTTTGGATCGGTGGTCCCCACCTCCATAACCACTCATGGGAGGTTTTAGTTCAGGTGGTCCCCACCAGTGAAATATCTACAAGGGTGGTTTCAAAATAAAATAAAAATAAAATGTTACACCATTTTATTTTATTTTATTCCTTCACAAAAAACCCAAAATCTATCCTTCACTCTTGACCCACTGCAGTTGAGGTGAAGGGCTCCTTAAGCGAATACCAGTGCCGCGAGTTCAACGGTTCCCAAAGATTTCAATTCTGAGCATCGTTTCAAAAGTTAGAAAATCCTGATCGCACGTTTACTGAACGTACCAAAAATAAAGTTCAGAAATTCATTCTGGGGACTCTGGTCCTTGGAATCACGTGCCATCAATTTTCGCAGACTAGGAATATTTTGATATATTTAAAAAAAATTACATGGAAATTACTGGTCTTTACACATGGGGCTTTTGAAAAAAAACCTCAAGATTCAGGGGAAATGCTAGAAGAAGTGTGATCAGAGAGGGGAAGGGGCATGGCTATGGGTTTATTCAACGGGGGTCGGGCATCTTATGCAAATCATTACCTGGAGGGGTCGTGGTCGAGAGAAGATCCGGCTATGGTGAGGTGCTCGTGTGGAGGAGGTTACACTGAAGAGAGGTATGTCGATGGGAGTCCGACAATGGGAGGGTGGTGCGTGAGTAGGATAGGGGGGAGAGGGGTCGGGTGTAACGTATTAAGGGGGAGGAGAGAAGGAGAAGAGAAGAAAAAGTGAAAAAAAATGAAATGAAAGAAGAGGGAAAAAAGAAACCTAAAAAAATACCGAAATATAATAATAATAATAATAATATTTATTATTATTATTATTATTATTATTATCCCAAAAAAAGGTTATAAAGAAAAATACAATACAATGTTCCATTTAGGGGTGTGACAATTCTCCCCACCATGACACTTTCTACCCCCAAAAAGTCCCAAAATACTCAGCTGTTCAAATCTTGAAACAAGAATTCCACAATTATTAAAACGAAACTGCTACCACTTGAGGATCAAACACCCACTTTCCACCCATGACCTTGAACGTTGAGACCCAGACTACCATGTTAAAGAAACAATGACACAGGAATCACATTTTCAAATATAATCAAAACCTAGAACACCCTGGCCCCTAACTAAGAAATAATTAGAGTCTGCTCGGGATCTCCAATGAAAATTCTCCATACGACCCATGGTTTGGGATAACCATCTATATTGAGTAGGGTTGAGCAGATTAGAGGCAAAGAGTTTCCCGGACATGAACACATTGAAGGATAAGTTCTCCAAATTTTTTATCCTATGTTGGTCTCCCCACTATATTAGGACTCTAGCCAAATAGTAACTTTCCCAAATCCAAACAAATCAGAAAACCAATTAAGAACGCTGACATTGGTGTGACCCCTTAACTTCCCGAGTCTCACCCAACCAACTTGAGGGAATATATTTTTGAGACCCATAGTGGTTGTACCAACCATATTGGAAACTGAGTAGTATAATAGTACCCACATAGGAACTCTCAATTCAGTTTCAGCAATACAGATTGAATTTCCCATCATGAACCCATCGACACGGGTCATCCCCAAACATAGGAGAAAACACCAACAACGACCATATTGGAACCCCCAGTACAAGGGTAATACATACAAAAGAGATACCAGATGAATTCCAAGACAAACCATAATTCATAAGATCCATAATCTGCATACATCTCCAAACAAACATCAACCAAAAGCTATAATTTGTCCAAAGAAAGACCATCCATTTAATGTTTACTCTAACAAGGCATGAACATTGAAATATTATAGAAGAGGACATATATAACTCTAAAATAATGGCCTCTTTACCTTAAATAGACAACCACATGAAGAGAAAACTTAACCGGTCTCTTCCCCAACATTAGAGACGACATGTTGGATGTGAATCCCTCACACTTGGCTACTGCTTGACTGCATGAAAAGCTTCTCTCTAAGAGCTATGATGTATTAAAGCATATTATAAACTGAATTCAAGAACTAACAACCTCTAACTAAGGATTCAGCTTCAAGAATGAATGCTTATAGATTTCCCCAGGTGACCAAAATGGCCACCTTATTGACAAGCCTTTAGGAGATTACGACGAACGAATTTGAGTGCCCAAATCGACCACATTGGAATCAAATGAGTTTGTGGTCTTAGGAATGAGAAATAGGAACTGAAAAAAAGATCATGCCAAGAACATATTCCTCTGGTTCTCCTTCTTCACTAGATGGGGAACTCTTCATGAGCACCTTGAAAAACAAGATTTTCATTTTTCACAATTCACTCGCTGTGACCCCAACTTGAGAAGAGAAGGTAGAAATCACCCTTCTCTATCTCGAAAATGACCCTTCAAACAAAACTTGGAAAAATTTACCTTCACAACATCTAGAGTTTCTAAAGACCTTAAGAAACACTCAACTTCCTCGAGTTACACCATAAAACCTATCAAACCTCAACCACCATAGGGAAAACAAGAAAAAATGAAAAGAAAATAACCCCCACACTCCACCAGGGGTCTGGGTAAAAATAACAACTAAGAATGACCCCTCTAGGACCTTTGGACATTTTTGGGTGGCATAATTTAAACAAGAAGAACAAAACCAACCTAAACCACAGCACAAAACAAGCCTCCATATTTAACCATAAATCATTACCTCTAACAGAAAACATCATTTCATTCTCAAAACACCATCTCAAAAACATGCATCAAGACCATAGACTAATAAATCACATAACCAAACCATAACCAAATAAAATATCATCCTCAATAATACCAAACCAACATAACCAACCAAGACTAAACCCTTCATTCACAAATGACCATTTTAAAAACCATCCCATTTCAAAACCATCTGAAAGCTAAAACCCCCCTTTTAAAAACCACTTTCTTTTTTTAAAAAAACTTCGTAAAAAAATCATCCCAAAACATCACTAATCAAAACATGCTTTTGGGAAACAAAACAAGCCTTGAAAACTGAGCACCCAACATTGGTATTCTATGAAACCTCACATACATACGTTACCATGCCATGTCAGGCACCCTTCCATGCATACCAACAACCATCCACATATAATTAAATTCATCCATATATGTGGACGTCTATAGGAACAAATCAAAATAAAACCTTCCTATTTTTTAAACAAAACTTCTAACTAATATTTGAAACTCCAATTTTTTTTTGAAGAAATCCTTTACAATCCTAAAATGAAGTATCTCCAAATTTTCATTTCCCAAAAACTTCAATTTTACATTCCATAATAATTTCCAAAAAAACCCACCAAATACTTTCCAAAAAATCTTCAATTTCAATTTTCATAAAACATTTCAAGATCTCAAAAAAATTTCTAAAACAATTTCCATCCCCAAAACAACTCATTACATTTTCAAACAAACCAATATTTTCATTTTGGAAATCTAATTTCAAAAAAAAAAATCATTAATTTTTCAACACAATAAAAACTCCCAAAAACCAACTAATTCAATCAACAAATAAATATTCCAAATTATCATTTAAAAAATGCTACACAGGGTTTGGTCACATGGTTTTTCAGACCATGCCACAACCGGATGAGCACATAAGAAGTCATAAGAGGCAATTACATGGTCTTCAGACAACTTTTCAAGTAGTGTAGAACAACTATGAAACCCTCCAAAATGACCACCATTTCAAGACCAACCAGAAACACCCAATCAGGACAAAGGACCTCATAAAAAATCAAGAGACAAACACTGACTTTGAGGAAAGACCATCCCGAAGCACCCTAGAAATAAAAGTGTTATTCCGAATAGGTGGTGATCAATCACCTACCCATAATTTACCTCTTGGATTCTGAAAATCATAACTCTATACTATCAGAAATACCCAAAGCACTTGGGATAAAACTTATATGATACCATTTTATCATGAATAATCCCAGGTCAACCCTAAAGTAGTCACTCAAGCCGATCTGTGACATGGACCAAAGGGCATTCCTGATCCCCACAGGCTGACAAATAGTTACAGGCATAAAAATGATATAGTTGGGAATTTTTTTGGCTCATAAACAAAAGATAGATTACTGGATATAAACTGAACAAAGAAAAACAACACTAGAATCAGAAATAAAAAAACTAAGTAGAAAAACATACCTCAAGTGACCTCGTGGGTCACCATGGAACACAACACCACACTCGCTCCAAGAGTGATCCAGACTAGAAAAACCTGAAGCTGAAAAAAATAAATTAGGCATGAGCACTGAGATGCTTAATAGAAATTCAAAAATATCAATGATTCCCTATGCTCTTTCCTTTAAAAACAAAGTTAATCAATCTAGTTTTAAATTAAGACATATTAAAACAAAGATTTCATTATTTTAAAAATCATGTCACAAGTTTACATTTTCAAGGAATTAGTTTCTATTCCACTACATTTTCAAAATAGTTCACAAGTATGAATTAGCATTTATAAGTGAAAAGAAATCAGTTTAGATTAATTTTTTTTCCACAAATGATACATCAAGTATGAAACAACTAAAATGAAAATCACATCACAAGCATCATGTTGCATGCGATCACCACAAAAAATCTTTATAGGTAACTAGAACAAGTGGGACCCTAGATACCTCTTACCTTAGTGAAATGTGGAATAGTAACCACACTGAACATCATTCTCATGCACGATCCACTAGTAGATAATACACCCATAACCTAGTGGTCTACAATCATTATAATTTTTAGTTAGTGTTGTAATCATCAATCCCTCTTGAAAAAATAGGGGCGAACCACTTCCTTATCATGTAGTGTACTTGTAACACCCCGAGATTTTATATTCTTAATTTCATTAATGTCTTGTGTTGTACGCTACACCAAAAGGAGATTTCACAACACGCATCCTTGAATTGCCTTGCATTACACGCAATCGCAACCCTCCTCGATAGCGTGTGTAGTACGCAATACTGAGTTTCACTAAACAACGATATGCTATTAAAATATTATTAAAACTAGCCGTTATGAATAGTAATAACCACCTTTTGAAATTTTGTAAATTTTATTTTTCAAAATGGACTTCATTTTTGGATTCGGAATATCAAAATTATCTTAGGGTGAAATTTTGGTATTTTTCGGATAACTTTCATATTCTGATGAATAGTGAAAATTACTAAATTTTAATTAAAAACAACTATTTTAATAGAAATAATTAATAGTGATAAATTATTAATTTGAGTGGTTTTAAAGTATAATATATTTTTACAATTTAATACAATGTTGGTCATTGGATGTAATTTCACATTTAAACTAGTTATAAACAAGTGTCAATCTTTTGATAGTTATTATCTCTTAAAAACACGCCATTTGTTTTGACGACGAAAATTATTTTTTAAATTAGTTAATGTAACTGATATGTTTTGAATTTGGTAAAATAGACATCCTTTTGGAGTTCATAATATCAAATATATCTTTGGCCTAATTTTTGGTATTTTTCTGAAAACTTTCTATTTTTGATGAATAGTGAAACCACGAAGTGGTAGTTAAAAAAACTGAATTTTTCATAAAACTTAATTTTACCGCTTCTGTGAGTGGAATTTCGAATATCCAAGAGACACGGTTGATGTCAGTAAGTAAAATGTGGTTCAATGAGATGAAAATAATTTTTTGGTGAATAGTAACTTTTTACTTTTTTTACCACGGTTAAAAGTAAATAGGGTAATTAAGGGTAAAAATGATATTATTATTACCCTAACACATGTTCTAATTCTATTGGAAAAGTGTAATTCGACCCAAAACAACCTTAGGAATAAAATATGACCATTTAGGCCCACTTGGATTAGATTAGGACATTTATTATTAATTTATTTAAAGAAGGGTTAAAATAGTTTAATAAGTAAATAATTTTTAATATGGGGTTATACATAAGATAAATTCGACTATAAATATTCATTAGAAAGCTAAAACTATTTCCCACATAATGTTATTTTATTTTTAATTTTTAGAAATTAAATAATTTAATTTATTTATGACACAAAAATGATGTAGTAATTATCTTATTAATGAAATATTGTCATAATTGATGTTATAAATGTACAAATAAATATAATTTGAGACTTTTTATGAATTACACTAATTTTATAGGTTAATATGACATGTTAGTATTGATTTAATTAACTTTTTTCGAACTAATCATTCGGTTATGATTATCACAAAAATCAATTACTAAATAGTGTCAAAATTGACATAAAATAGTTTTTAAAACAAATATTATATTAGTAATTGTTATTTTATTCCTAAAAATCTAAGGTTCAGACAAATGGCTTAGATAAGATTATATATATTAATAATAAACAACTTGGGGTTCGTTTGGATGCTTATAGTAAGTTTATTAACCTTATAGTATAAGAACACAAGAAGACACGGTAAAAGTAAACTTATTTAACTTAATGTTAAATCTATATGATAAGGTTAAAATAGGAACATAAACTTGTCTAAATTCTATTGGATGAGATGATTTCGACCCATCCCCACCTTATCCTCGAAATAAATCAATTTGGAGATATTTAAAACTGAACTTGACTTTATAATAAAATAATATTTTTAGTTATTCCAAAGGTGCCCCTCTCCTCCCTTATAAAAGGGAACCTCCTCCCTCTCTTCCTCACACAACTTTGAGCCTTTAAGCTCGGCCAACCCCTGAAAAAATCTCTTCTCCACTTCCCTAGAAAAATCCTAGAGGTTCTGGTCTTCTTCAAAGACCCATTTTAGTGCCCTAAAAGGAGGTCTCAAAGAAGCACTTCAAAGAAGAGGTAATGTCCATTACCGATTCTTTCATCTTTATTTCTTCTTCCACTTCTTCTTCTTAGGTTGTTTCATTATGAAGTAATAACATCAGAATCAAAAATATACTGATATGTTATTATAAGTATGAAACAACCCTATTTCACCATCTATCCATCCTACGGAAAAAGAAATCACCGCGCGTGCGTACGTACAGAATACCGTCTCCACGCCGTGGTGTAATCTATTTTCCACCACCACCTTACATGGATGGGTATAATGGTGTAAAGAATAACTATACATAGTTATTAGAACATAATGTTGATTCTGATATATTGTATCATCCACTCCAATTCAATTCAATAATTATGGAAACGATATCATCGCTCGTGCGTACGTACGGACTACCGTCTCCACGACGCGATGAGATTCATTCTCCATGTTAACCATTTAAGAATGATTATAAAGTATATATAAGAAATAATAATGAAATATATGACATTATAAAGCTACTGGATTTATGTATATATTTATTTCATCTACTTAATTCCATTCAACTGAATAAGGAAATGAAAACAACATTCATGTGTACGTACGACCTACCGTCTCCATGAACGGTGTATTTCTTTCCATTTATCGATCCATTATATATATGTATATTCTGAATATATGTTATATATAAATCATGTTTTATATTCTGGAATTAAGTAATCATTATCTAAGTAATCATTATCTAAGTAATCATATGAATAATTACAAGTTAAAACATGAACGAAAAATGAGACGATTTTACCCAAAACACTACTTTAACATGAATTTACAAAAGAACGGGTAATATAAAGTCATAAGTGAACCATATATGATATAATAACAATTAATATGATTCTATAATAAGTCAATGACATTATTTAAATCATTATACAGGAGGTTCGGACACTCATGAAGCAAATCAGACCTAAGGTAAGGGAAATATCACAATCTCATTTTTATCCGAGATTATTTATACTTTGGTATTTACTGGGGTGTATTTTATCATCCACATCCATGTTTCTTCAATATGTAATATTATTTTCATCCACCTACAATTTTTTAAATCCAATTTTACCCTTCGGTGAGATTTTAGTAAAAGATATGAAAGGAATCTTTTGTCGTTTTTAGTACAAGGTGCTTTTTGACTTTTCCGACAAAAGTACGAGAAGAATGTTTTTTTAACTTATACAGAATGAATGGATTTATAAAACATTATTTCCAAGAAGCTTCCTTTACAAGTTTTCATGTTTATTTTTAATCAACTTATTTTAGTTTATAATTGTACGACATGGTAAGAAAGGAAAAGTGTTTTTGAAGCAGAAAGGATATTTTCCTCAAGAATGGAGTTCAAATGTTTTATCAAAATTATTTTCTATCTAAGATAATAAAGGGTTCTGTTTCTATCCCTATTATTACATTGATTTTTTTACGTTGTTATGGAATTATATTTTTATGAATCCCTTTATCTTATATGAATTGTTTTATGATGTCACGATGTTTAAGATTCACATTTTTGTTACATGGGTTATGCTATGATGTATGGTTTATGATTTTGTGGCACACATAATAATGGTATCATTATGAGATGGGTGGGACCTATATCTCCCTCCAATGCATTGGTTAAAGATTTTATATCTCAAGAGATAGACATGGCTGGAACGGTAGGTTATACCGGTTCAGTGAAACAGGACTGAAACGAGGGTGACTCGGTTCCGAAAGGGACTTTGTCCACTAAGATAGTCTTGCCAATGAGTCTTGACTAACAAGAAATGATTCTCTATGATTATGTGTGTATGCCAAAAATTTTCATGTTTTATGTTATGATTATTGTGATTACATTTCACTGCCATGATTTATCCCATGTTATGAAATTATGATCTCTTTTGCAGGTTAAGATTTCCAAAAGTTATGTGCTTATGTATATGATGTTATTGATATTTCTTTTGTTTACCCTTACTGAGAATTTGATCTCACCCTTTTGTGTTTTTTTCCCCAGGATATAAAGAAAGGTTTTAGGTAAAAAAAGGAAAATCTTTATGGGAGATGTTGAAGATCTTTCACCACGATTAGAAGATTATATTCCAAGCTCCAAAGACACTAAACTATTACGAGTCTTGTGTGTGTGTTTTTGTTATGTACTAAGTATTCCGCAAAAGTAATGTAATGTCCATGTAAGTCAAGCTTCGGGTCTCTACAGTTTGTATTAGAGGAAAGGTTTTGTCAACCTTTGGAAACTAGGATGTGAGAACGTTAGTGAGATCCCTAGAGATATTTCTAAGGTATGTCTAGAGATGTCCCTAAGGATAAGTATATGTATAGGATATAGTCCTAGAACTATGGTAATGATCTTAGAATTTAACCTAAGATGTTAGATATTGAGGGTACTTCCCCTTTACTATGTTGTTTTCTCTATCATGATTTTTGCCTCTCACAGATTTTTTGTGTGTTTTAGTTAATGAAGGGAACCAAAAGGAATTCGGTTAACATTGATTCCAATGGGAAAATTGGTGACTATGAGCAACAAAATTGTGTAATGCCTAGAGAGAAAGATATTGTGATTATGCCGAATCAGCAATCTCATAATATGATCAATAAAGTAAAATTTGGTAAGTTTCCTGGCTCGGCTAATAAGAGAAAGATGGAGTTTCATGATGATCATAGAGGAAAGAAAGTTCAATTTCACCTATGTAAATCATGTGGGAAGAGGCATCAAGGAGAATGTTTCAAAGGAACTGGAAGATGCTTTGGGTGTGGAAAAGAAGGACACAAAGCCAGTAAGTGCAAAGGAAAATGTTCAGTTAACACCAGGGATGAGGATAATGGTCTTGCTACGACATCAAAAATGGTTAAATGTTTTAAATGTGGAATGTACGGGCATTATGCAAACCAATTCCCTAAGGGAAAGTATCATGAAGAGAATCAGTATGGTCGTATGGGTAGTATTTATGTTGATGATGATGAAGAGACTACAAATGATATGTGAGATGAAAGAATTTTTGAAGCTCGGTCAATGGTTTAAAAAGGTAGTGTAATAATTACATGTTTATCAAGTGTAATGTTGTATAAGTAATCTCATGGTACTATGTAATAAAGAGACATCTATGGATTGTTACACTGTTGTATTTCATTAAGTTTTGAAAGTATGTGATGAATGGTACCAGTATTTTTGGAATGTAGATGATATGCTCATAATAAAGGGATAAGGAGAAAATGAAATGTTTGACAGTATTCATGAGGTCATGATTGATATAAGGACTAAGTGATATCATGGTTTGAGTATATAGTATTTTGAGGATATGGAATGTGTTAACTTTTAACTGCATTAATGTTTTCACTAAGGTTCAATGGGTATTCATTTTTCAAGAGAATACATGATTAAGGTATTCACATGTTTGTAATTTGACCAACATGATATATCTTATGATATATGGGGGATAAATGATGGCATTCACGTGATCATTTTCTTTATACTATGAGCTTGGACCGAAGTATTTTAGATAATCCTAAAGATTGGAATGGATTATGTTGGACATAAGTTATTATTGTTTAAGGATAAAACTTTTTTGATATTGTTGATGGGATGTTATAGTAATATAAAAAGGACAACCTACAGGACGGGCGACAACCCATCGCGTCAGACAAGGCTGTGGGAATCTAACCCACAACTAAAGTGCGTCGGGCCTTTATCACATACCACTGGCCTACAGAAAGTCCCTTGTTAGTAGAAAATAGTTTTATTATATTAAGCGGTATGATATATGAAGTATAAGTTCATTTTTGGAATCATATATGATTAACCTCACCAAAGACGGACTTATGTATATTTGATAACTATTGCTAAAATTTTGTTTGAAACAGATGGAATGACCCATCATTCTATCACATGATCTGTTAACACTTCACAAATTCAACTTCATTTCTTTAAGAGATGAAGTAGAAATTGTTTAAAGCATGAACAATAGTGAGATTGTACCAAAATCAAGTAAGTATTTCTTCTAATTCAAAATTTTCAACTTTAGGGAAATGATATTGAAAACCAAAAATGTTGTCCTAGTGATCTTATATCTGATGAATCAGATGGTACCCTAGATCATCACAAATCAATAGCTTTGTGATTGTTGGCTTTTCCATAGCCATGTTCTCTACCACTCTCCATCAGAACATGATGGTTAGATTTCCCTTCCATATCCATATTTTCAACAATGTGGAAACCCAGTGATTAGTTTATTTGGGTAACTATTACGTTTCATACTTTAGTTTTTAAAGCCAAGTTTTGGTATTCCTTTTTACGATATGGGTTTCTATTAAAGAAACTTTAGAGTAGTAAACCATTTATAACCTCGACGAATTTCGAGGGCGAAATTCATTTTAAGGGGGGTAGAATGTAACACCCTGAGATTTTATATTCTTAATTTCATTAATGTCTTGTGTTGTACCCTACACCAAAAGGAGATTTCACAACACTCATCCTTGAATTGCCTTGCATTACACGCAATCGCAACCCTCCTCGATAGCGTGTGTAGTACGCAATACTGAGTTTCACTAAACAATGATATGCTATTAAAATATTATTAAAACTAGCCGTTATGAATAGTAATAACCACTTTTTGAAATTTTGTAAATTTTATTTTTCAAAATGGACTTCATTTTTGGATTCGGAATATCGAAATTATCTTAGGGTGAAATTTTGGTATTTTTCGGATAACTTTCATATTCTGATGAATAGTGAAAATTACTAAATTTTAATTAAAAACAACTCTTTTAATAGAAATAATTAATAGTGATAAATTATTAATTTGAGTGGTTTTAAAGTATAATATATTTTTACAATTTAATACAATGTTGGTCATTGGATGTAATTTCACATTTAAACCAGTTATAAACAAGTGTCAATCTTTTGATAGTTATTATCTCTTAAAAACACGCCATTTGTTTTGACGACGGAAATTAAATTTTAAATTAGTTAATGTAACTGATATGTTTTTAATTTGGTAAAATAGACATCATTTTTGAGTTCATAATATCAAATATAGCTTAGGACTAATTTTTGGTATTTTTCTGAAAACTTTCAATTTTTGATGAATAGTGAAACCACTAAGTGGTAGTTAAAAAAACTGAATTTTTCATAAAACTTAATTTTACCGCTTTTGTGAGTGGAATTTCAAAAACTCCGAGAGACATGGTTGATGTCAGTAAGTAAAATGTGGTTCAATGAGATGAAAATAATTTTTTTGGTGAATAGTAACTTTTTACTTTTTTTACCATGGTTAAAAGTAAATAGTGTAATTAAGGGTAAAAATGATATTATTATTACCCTAACACATGTACTAATTCTATTGGACAAGTGTAATTCGACCCAAAACAACCTTAGGAAAAAAATATGACCATTTAGCCCCACCTGGATTAGATTAGGACATTTATTATTAATTTATTTAAAGAAGGGTTAAAATAGTTTAATAAGTGAATCATTTTTAATATGGGGTTATACATAAGATAAATTCGACTATAAATATTCATTATAAAGATAAAACTATTTCCTACATAATGGTATTTTATTTGTAATTTGTATACATTAAATAATTTAATTTATTTATGACACAACGATGATGCAGTAATTATCTTATTAATGAAATATTGACATAATTAAATGTTATAAATGCCCAAATAAATATAATTTGATACTTTTTATGAATTACACTAATTTTCTAGGTTAATATGACATGTTAGTATTGATTTAATTAACTTTTTTCGAACTAATCATTCTGTTATGATTTCCACAAAAATCAATTACTAAATAGTGTCAAAATTGACATAAAATAGTTTTTAAAACAAATATTATATTAGTAATTGTTATTTTATTCCTAAAAATCTAAGGTTCGGCCAAATGACTTAGATAAGGTTATATATATTAATAATAAACAACTTGGGGTTCGTTTGGCTGCTTATAGTATGTTTATTAACCATATAGTAAAAGAACACAAGAAGACACGGTAAAAGTAAACTTATTTAACTTTATGTTGAATCTATATGATAAGGTTAAAATAGGAACTTAAACTTGTCTAAATTATATTGGAGGAGATTATTTAGACCCATCCCCACCTTAGCCTCGAAATAAATAAATTTGGAGCTATTTAAAACCGAACTTGACTTTATAATAAAATAATATTTTTAGTTATTCCAAAGGTGCCCCTCTCCTCCCTTATAAAAGGGCACCTCCTCCCTCTCTTCCTCACACAACTTTGAGCCTTCAAGCTCGGGCAACCCCTGAAAAAATCTCTTCTCCACTTCCCTAGAAACATCCTAGAGGTTCTGGTCTTCTTCAAAGACCCATTTTAGTGCCCTAAAAGGAGGTCTCAAAGAAGCACTTCAAAGAAGAGGTAATGTCCGCTACCGATTCTTTCATCTTTATTTCTTATTCCACTTCTTCTTCTTAGGTTGTTTCATTATGAAGTAATAACATCAGTATCACTCAAATACCGATATGTTATTATAAGTATTAAACAACCCTATTTCACCATCTATCCATCCTACGGAAAAAGAAATCACCGCGCGTGCGTACGTACGGAATACCGTCTCCACGCCGTGGTGTAATCTATTTTCCACCACCATCTTACATGGATGGGTATAATGGTGTAAAGAATAACTATACATAGTTATTAGAACATCATTTTGATTCTGATATATTGTATCATCCACTCCAATTCAATTCAATAATTATGGAAACGATATCATCACTCGTGCGTACGTACGGACTACCGTCTCCACGACGCGATGAGATTCATTCTCCATGTTAACCATTTAAGAATGATTATAAAGTATATATAAGAAATAATAATGAAATATATGACATTATAAAGCTACTGGATTTATGTATATATGTATTTCATCTACTTAATTCCATTCAACTCAATAAGGAAACGAAAACAGCGTTCATGCGTACGTACGACCTACCGTCTCCATGAACGGTGTATTTCTTTCCATTTATCGATCCATTATATATATGTATATTATGAATATATATTATATATAAATCATGTTTTATATTCTGGAATTAAGTAATCATTATATAAGTAATTATATGAATAATTACAAGTTAAAACACGAACGACAAATGAGACAATTTTACCCAAAACGCTACTTTAACATGAATTTACAAAAGAACGGGTAATATAAAGTCATAAGTGAACCATATATGATATAATAACATTGAATATTATTATGTAATAAGTCAATGACATTATTTAAATCATTATACAAGAGGTTCGGACACTTATGAAGCAAATCATACCTAAGGTAAGGGAAATATCACAATCTCATTTTTATCCGAGATTGTTTATACTTTGGTATTTAATGGGGTGTATTTTATCATCCACATCCATATTTCTTCAATATGTAATATTATTTTCATCCACCTACAATTTTTTAAATCCAATTTTACCCTTCTGTGAGATTTTAGTAAATGATATGAAATGAATCTTTTGTCGTTTTTAGTACAAGGTACTTTTTGACTTTTCCGACAAAAGTACGAGAAGAATGTTTTTTTAACTTATACGACATGAATGGATTTTTAAAACATTATTTCCAAGAAGATTCCTTTAAAAATTTTCATGTTTATTTTTAATCAACTTTTTTTTGTTTATAATTGTACGACATGTTAAGAAAGGAAAAGTGTTTTTGAAGCAGAAATGATATTTTCCTCAAGAATGGAGTTCAAATGTTTTATCAAAATTATTTTCCATATAAGATAATAAAGGGTTATGTTTCTATCCCTATTATTACATTGATTTTATTACGTTGTGATGGAATTATATTTTTATGAATCCCTTTATCTTATATGAATTGTTTTATGATTTCACGATGTTTAAGATTCCCATTTTTGTTACATGGGTTATGCTATGATGTATGTTTTATGATTTTGTGGAACACATAAGAATGGTATCATTATGAGATGGGTGGGACCTATATCTCCCTCCAATTCATTGGGTAAAGATTTTATATCTCATGAGATAGACATGGCTGGAACGGTAGGTTATACCGGTTCAGTGAAACAGGACTGAAACGAGGGTGACTCGGTTCAGAAAGGGACTTTGTCCACTAAGATAGTCTTGAAAATGAGTCTTGACTAACAAGAAATAATTCTCTATGATTATGTGTGCATGCCACAAAGTTTAATGTATTAAGTTATGATTATTGTGATTACATTTCACTGCCATGATTTATCCCATGTTATGAAATTATGATCTCTTTTGCAGGTTAAGATTTCCAAAAGTCATGTTCTTATGTATATGATGTGATTGATATTTCTTTTGTTTACCCTTACTGATCATTTGAGCTCACCCTTTTATGTTTTTTCCCCAGGATATAAAGAAAGGTTTTAGGTAAAAAAAGGAAGATCTTTATGGGAGATGTTGAAGATCTTTCACCATGATTAGAAGATTATATTCCGAGTTTCCAAAGACACTAAACTATTACGATCCTTGTGTGTGTGTTTTTGTTATGTACTAAGTATTCCGCACAAGTAATGTAATGTCCATGTACGTCAAGCTTTGGGTCTCTAAAGTACTAGTCCTAGTCTACCCACCTAGATAGCTTGGGCTTCCCATGTGCTCTATTTCAAGTGGTGGTGAGTTTTCATAAAACTAACATACATGAACATATCATTATCTTTATTCAAAAATACACTCACCCTCTCACCATCGATCTACCTCCTTCAGAACATCCCCCTTTTTTTCTGTCACACAAAAATATAGAATCCTCTTTAATAGAAACATATCATAATCCACAATTTCAACAAACAGATCATTTTCTAAAACAAGGGGCATGTCGTAAGATGGTTTTTCCTTTTTCACAAACAATTTTTAAAGTTCCAAACATATTGATTATTTACAAAGAATACTTTTTTTTCATTTTAGAGAACATAGTCACCAACAATTTCAAGTTCCAAAATCATTTAAAAACACTATTGAACAACCAAATTACTATTTTTTTAAAAAAAACTTTAACCCATGCTTAAAAAAACCCAATCCTAACAAGAAATTCAAATCACCATTTAACCTCAAGTTCACAAAAAAACCCATTTTATGGAAATCACACTATATATTTTTGAAAAAATAAACATGTAATTACACTTTGATAACTACAGTAGCTGAAGGAATAATGCATTTATAAATATTCATTAAAAATGGAAAAGCATTTAGGAAAATCACTTTTCAGGAAAAGTCACTTAAGACCAAATGAGCGTAAAAAAATACACTTCATGTTCCATAACAAAGGCATAATCTTTTCTAGAAACCGCAACCAAATTTTATAGCATGTTTATATTTCATAAATAGAAAACATGTTTTTAAAATAAGAAAACAATCAGGAGATTCTAATTAAAGGCATAATAATAGGGAACCTAGCTCAAGGTAAAACCAAACCAAACATTTGGCCCTTGGTTCTTTCTATCTAAAAGCTGCTACACCCCCACTGAGCATATGCACCTTCACATACATGTATGGGAACCTAGACCCTATGAACACATCTTCATTTCCATGAACATGTGAAAGGGGATCCTTACATATATTCTTATATTTATATACTAGCCTCCACACACCTATATATGAATTTTCATATAAATACATGGGCACAACTATCCCCATACATGTATATTCACTGCCAATGATGATTATACATACAACAAGGGATCCCCCCAATAATATATATATATATATATGTACTTACCTTTTCACACATAGTTGAGTCACCTTAGACCTGGTGACTCAAAACCACTCGGAACAGTCCAACAGACTACACAAAAAAAACTAGGAACCATAAAAACTCAGAATCAAAGTTCAAAACCCCCAAAAAATTATTAAGAACCCTTAAACACCTTAAATTTAAAGAATAAACATAACCAGTATTAGAAAAATCATATAGGTAATTAACAAACCAAATCCTAGTGGGGAAAACAATTCTACAAAACATATATATATATATATATATACACACACCATAATGATAGGAAAAAATATATTGAAAATGTTCAAGAAATCAAGGACTTAAAATTATAAACATAGGCATATGAAACCTACCTCAAGACACGTAGCATTAGATGAAGGTAGCCTGAGACCGCTTCACCTACATTCATATACATTTTCATATATATATATATATATATACACACCCTTTTATCCAAGTATATATCCACCACACTTGGAGGAAACATGTGTAAGGAGGATATATATATATATATACATGACTACCCATGTATATAAATATAGATATTCATTGAAAATGACTCTAACCCACACTACAGTGACCATGACACACTACAATGATGACATGGAAGACTAAAAATTACCAGACTCCAAATAAAATCAAATTAAACAAGGCAACGAGGGAAACCTCACCTTGAACAGTGACCAATGGATTGAAATAAACAGAAACAACATGGTACCATCAAACTCACCTTAAAATAAATACACGAGACTCATAAATCACAAAACCCAAAAATCTAAATTAAGTGACAAGAAGAATGGAGAAAAATATCACTCAAAATCATTGGATAGAGGACGAAATCAATGTGAAACACTTCACCTTCGGTGGTGTTTGTCAGAACGCACATGGACATGTCCTAAGAGATCAATCACACCCCACATCAAAGGATGAGACCCAAAAACAAATAAAAAATTAGCCACTATGGAACTCTAGGGTTCGTCTTAACCTGGGAGGGGAAATGGGGAGAATAAAATCAGACCAAATAGGGAGGAAGAAAGAAGAGGAGGGATAACCATGGGGATTTTGACAAAAAACCCCTGAGATTCGGGGAAAACGCTTGATGAAGCGGGATCCAAGAGGGTGGAGGTGCACGATGGTGGCTTTCCACTAGGGGTCACACATCTTCTTTAAATCGTGACCAGGAGGGGTTGCGGTCGAGAGAAGATCCATCCATGGGGAGGTGCTCATGAGGAGGAGGTTTCCCTGAAGGATGGTGCGTTAGTGGGAGTCTGACAGTGGGAGGGTGGTGCGTAATCAGGATAGGGGGAGAGGGGTAGCGTGTGACACATGAAGGGGGAGGAGAGAAGGATAAGAGAAGCAAGATAAGGAGTGAAAAAAAAGGAAAGTAAAAGGAAAAAAGAAACCTAAATAAATACCTATATATAATAAACACAACAACAACAACAACAACAACAACAACAACATTATTATTATACTAAGAAAAGTTATAAATAAAAATAAAATTCAATGCACCATGTAGGGTAATGACAATTCTCCCCACCATGAATCTTTCTGCCACCAGAAAGTCCCAAAATACTCAGTTGTTCAATGTTTGAAACAAGGATGACATGATTCTTAAAAAGAACCCACTACCACTTGAGGAACGAACACTCACTTTACACCCAAGACCTGGAACCTCAAGACCCAGAATACCAAGTGATAGAATCAATGAAATAGGACTCACATTTCCAAATATAACCACAACCTAGAACACCCTGTCCCCTAACATAGAAATCACTAGAGTTCACTTGAGATCTTCAATCAACATTCTCCATATGAACCACTATTTGGGATAACCATCTATATTGATCGAGGTTAAGCAGATTCGAGGGAAAGAGTTTCCCAGACAATAACACCTTAAAGGAAATGTTATACGAGAATTTTTCCTATGATGGTCTCCCCACCATTTTAGTAATCTAGCTAAATACCGACTTTCCCAAATAAAAAAAAATCAGAAAGCCAATCAAGAACCCTAACACTAGTGTGACCCCATAACGTTTCAAGTCTCACCCAACCAGCTTGTGGGAATAGATTTGTGAGACCCATAGTGGGTCTCTCCACCATATTGGAAACTGAGTAGTACAATGGCACCCACATAGGAAATCTCAATTCAGTTTTAACGACGCAGATTGAATTTCCCATCATGAACCTATCGACATGGGTCATCCCCAAGAATTGGGAGAAACATCAATACATACCATCTTGAAACCCAAAATCCAAGGGTAATCCCAATACATAATATTCTATAAAAATGCCAAGAAAACCCATGATTCATAAGATCCATAACCTGCATACATCTTCAAACAAACATAAACCAGAAGCTAGAATCGGTCTAAAGAAAGACCAACAATTTAATGGTTACACTAACAAGTCATGGCCATTGAAATATTATATAAGAGGCCACAAAGACCTCCAAAATAAGGTCCTCCCCCCAAACAGACAGCCACATGAAGCAGAAACATTACCAGTATCTTCCCTAACATCAGAGACGATAGGTTGGATGTGCATCCCTCGCACCTGGAAACTGCTTGACTAGATGAAAATCATCGCTCCGAGACCTATGGGGAGAGCTATCATGAATTGAAGCATCTTCTAACATGTATCCAGGAACTAACAACCTCCAAATCAGGCTTTATCATCTGACAAGACCACTTATAGTATTCTCCAGGTGACCCAAATAGCCACATAGTTGACAAGCCTTTAGAAGATTATGAAAAATTTCACTGAGTTCCAAAATCAACCACATTGGAAACAAACCAGTATGTGGTATTAGGAATGAGAAATATGAACTAAAAAAAGGATCATGAAAAGAACATAGGCCTCCAGTTCTCCCTCTTCATCAGACATGGAACCCTTCACGAGAACCTTAAAAAAAGGATTTTTATTTTTCACAGTTCACTCACTGCATCCCCAACTTGCAAAGAGAAGGTAGACACCATCCTTTTCTATCTCAAACATGACCCTTCAAACAAAACCTGGACAACCTTCCCTTAATAACATCTATATTTTCTAAATACTTGAAGAAATACTCAACTTCCTCAAGTGACACCATAACCCTAATCGAACATCGACCACCATATAGAAAATAAGAAAATTGAAAAGAAAATAACCCCACAAATCCACCAGGGGTTTGGTTAATAACAACAACAAAAAATGACCCCTCAGGGACCTTTGGAAATTTCTAGGTGGCATACTTTAAAAAAGAAGCATAAAACCAACTTGAATCACATCTCAAAACAAGCCTCCACATTTAACTATAAAACATTAACTCAAACCCAAAAACATCATTTCAACCTTGAAACACCAGCTCAAAAAACAAGAATCAAGACCATATAATAATAAATTACAAAACAAAACCATAACCAAATAAAATATCACTCAAAATAATACCAAAGAATCATCACTAACCAAGCCTAAACCCTCTTTCAAAAATGACCATTTTCAAAACCATCACATTTGAATACCATCCAAATGCTAAACCCCCTTTTAAGACCCACTTTATTTTTTTTAAAAACAATTATTAAACAAAAATCATCCCATAACATCAATAATAAAAACATGATTTTGGAAAACAAAATAATCCTTGAAAATTGAGAACCCACCATTGGTGTTCCATGAAACCTCACATACATATGTTCCCATACCAACTCAGGAACCCATTCATGCATACAAACAACCATCCGCAACCAATTAAGTTAATCTATATATGTGGGCATATATTAGAATACCAATTCAAAATAAAACCTTATGATTTCTAAAACAAAACATCCAACCCATATTTGAAACCCTAAACTAGTTTTGAAGACATCCTTTACAATCCTAAAATGAAGAATCTCCCAATTCCCATTTTAAAAAAACTCCCATTTTACATTCCACAATAACTTACAAAAAACAATCAAACACTTTCCCAAACATTTTCAATTTCACTTCTCATTAAACATTTCATGATATAAAAACATTTTATAAAACACTTTCCATCCCTAAAACAACTCATTAGATTTTTAAACAAACCAATATTTTAATTTTGGGAATCCAATTTGAAAAGAAAAATCAACATTTTTTTAATGCAAGAAAAAAACCCCAAAACCAAATAATTCACTCAATGAATAAGGATTCCATATTATGAAATAAAAAAAATGCTACACAGGGTTTGGTCATAGGGTTTGGCAGACTGTACACCAACCGAGTGAGTACAAAAGATATCATTAAAGGTAATTTCATGGTATGTAAATGGTTTTCTAGGCCGTGCACAACAACGATGAACCCCTCCAAAATAAACACCATTTCAAGACAAACTAGAAACACCCAAACAAAACTAAGGAACTAAGAAACAATCGAGATACAAACACAAAATTCAAGGCAAGAACATCCCAGAAAACCCAGGAAATTCAAGTGTCATTCTGAATAGGTGTCGATCAATCACCTACCCACAATTGACCACTTGGATTCGGAAAAAACTAACTCCAAACTATCATACATCCCCAAAGGACATGGGATAAACCTCCTATGATAACATTTTATCATGAACCAAACAAGATAAACTCTAAACTAGTCACCCGAGCCTATATGTGACATGGACCAAAGGGAATTCCCAATCCCCACGGGCTGGAAACTAGTGCTGGGAATCAAAATGAGATAGTTGGGAAAGGTTTGGACCCTAAAAAAAGATATATAACTAAATATAAACTGAAAAAAAACACTAGCAGTATAAATAAAAATAAACTAAGTAGAAAAGCATACCTCAAGTGACCACGTGGGTCACCATAGAACACAAAAACACACTCGTTCCAAGAGTGATCCATAGTAGAAGAACCTGAAACTAAAAAAATAAAGCAAGCATGAGCACCAAGATGCTTAGTAGGAATTCCAAATATTAAGGACACCCTATTCCATTTCCTTTAGAAAGAAACTTAATCATGCTAGTTTGAAAATAATACATATTAAAATATTGTTTTCATTCTTTTGGAAATCAAGTCAAAAGTTTAAATTTTTAAGGAAAGTGTTTCTATTCCACTAAATTTGTAAAATTGTTCTCAAGAATGCATTAAAACTTATAAGTGAAAAGAAAGTAGTTTATATTAAAATGTGGTTTTTCTCAAATGAGACATCTAGTATGAAACAACTGAAATGAAAATCACATCACCAGTATCATGTCACAAGCAAGAACCATGGGCAATCCCTATAGGTAACTCACACAAGTGGGACCCTAGATACCTCATACCTCAGAGAAATGTGGAATAGTAACCACACTGAACATTATTTACATGAACAAGCCGCTAGTATGGAATACACCCATAACCTAGTAGCCTCCGATCATGATAATGTTTAGTTAGTGTTTTAATCATCAATCCTGCTAGATAAAATTGGGTTGAACCACTTCCGTATCCTCTAGCTTACTAGTCCTAGTCTTCCCACATAGATACTATGGTCTTCCCATGTGCTCTATTTCAAGTGGTGGCGAGTTTTCAAAAAACTATCATACATGAACATATCATTCTCTTTATTCAAAAACATAATCACCCTCTCACCACCGATCACCCTCTTTGAGCACATAATAGAGAATCATAAATCAGAAAACTTCCAAATATTAACTAAGTGAAAAGAATAATGGAGGAAAATATTATAGAAAATAATTGGGTGGAGGAACAAATTGATGAAAACCACTTGGCCTTCAGTGGTGGTTTCCAAAATGCACACGGACGAGTCCTAGGAGATCAATCACACCCCTATCCAAAGAAGAGACACAAAAACACATAAAAAATCAGCCACTATAGAATCCTAGGGTTCGACCAAACCTAGGAGGGGTGATAAGGAGAAGAAAATCGAACCAAATAGGGAATAAGAGAGAAAAATATGAATTTCAGTGGGGATTCTGACCAAAAACCCTCAAGAAATGAGTGAAATTCTAGATAAAGTGGGAGATGAGAGGAGGGTAAGGAGCGTGGCTGTGGGTTTCCACTAGGGGTTCGCACATCTTCTATAAATTGTAGCCAGGAGGGATCATGATTGAGAGGATATCCATCCATGGGGAGGTTCTCGTGTGGAGGAGCTTGCGCTGAAGGGATGTGCACCAGCGGGAGTTCGATAGGAGGAGGGTGTGGTGCTAGCAGGACAAGGGGGAGAGGGGTAGGGTGCGACACATAAAGGGAGGGGGTGGGGAGAAGGAGAATTGAAGGGAAGTAAGGAGGGGAAAAATAAAATGAAATAAGAGGAAAAGAAGAAACCCAAAAAACCTAAATATAACAAATACAATACTAATAATAATAATAATAATAATATTAATAATAATATTATCCCAAAAAAATTTTATAAAGAAATATAAAATACAACGTGCTAGGTCAGGGCGCAAGAATTCCAAAATAAAATTGATTCAAATATAATGAATATATGGGCCTAATAAAATAATCCATTAAAATGTACATCAGTTTATATTTTTTTTTTAAAATTATCTTATTTATTAAAATCTTCATTACCATTTTTAACCATAATTACAGTAACAACTTTTTCAATATTAATGGGTTATAATTTTACATATATAGTAACAATTGGATCATAAATGACCATGTAATTAATTTTTCAACTATATATTATCCTAATTGTCTTCTTTTATGATTTTTTGGATTTTTAAATATTTTAAAATCATAATATTTTCATAAAATATCATTAATGTCACTTTTGATTCTATTCAATTAATTTGACTTTAAAGACATAAATACAAATATGGAATTAGAATATAAACCATTTAAACATCAAGAATATGTTATAATTGTATAATAATTTCATAGAGAACTACATCTCAAAAAATAAATATTTCTTTTAATTTTTTCAAAATCATTTGTATTGTTTTTAAACAACTTGAACAAGCCCCATGTCAGTGTTTTGAAAGAATTGAAGTTAATTATTTCTTCAAAAAAATTAAAAATAAACTACCATGATAAAAATTAATTCATATTTCATGTAACCATTTAAAACCTAACATAATTAGTTTTTATCCCAATCATAAAATATTATAGATATTAAATAAATAGAAGTGAAAATTCAGAATTTATGTTTTATATAATTATTATAATGGTTAAAATAAAAGTGTAACACAAAAAAAGGACATATTTTAAAATTTTGTATGATTATGGATGAATTAAACTCATAAAATAAAATAAATGAAACCTTTTTAATTTATTTTTAGCATTATCACATTTTAATCCTTAATTAGTTAATTTAACATTTACTGAAGTGATAAATTTTTCCACACTTACTATTCATAATATCTAAAAATAAAATAGACATATTTATTAAATTTTAAACTATTACCAACTAAAATAGTAACCATTTTAAAAAAGGTTAATATATATATCTATGGATTAGATTTCCATTCTTTACAAATATCATAACCTTGTTCCATGGAGATATTAATTGGTGAACCTTGTAACCAATTTTGAACTCTATTTTCACTGATGGTTGTTAGCATATCTTTTTTTTCACCATTGTGAAGAACTTATGTGATGTTGAATAGATCTATCATTATCAATCATTTCCTTTGGTATATTAAGTCCTAATATTGTTATCTCTCCAAATTCATCACAAAACATTAGAGTTTTTCACATATTTTTATTGATGGATTTATAAGGATGCATCTGGACACTCATGTCAAATATATAGTTGTGTGATAATTATACCAATGGAATTTGATGACCCCAAATTTTTTTAAATCCATTGAGAAATCACTAGACATGACATATATTGTTTGAATTTTTACCTCAGACTTTCCATCTATCCATCGATGACAAGTACTAGTGATACTCAAGTCTATATCAAGAGCCTCTCGAAGGAACCTCCAAAACTTTGATGTAATCCTCAGATCCCAATCAAGTATGATTGAATATGGTACACTATAAAATATCACAACATATTTAATGTACAACTGAGTAAGATGAACTAGATTTAAATCTTCATTAATAGAGATAAAATAGTTTTATTTTGAATGGATATTGACAACAACAAAATTATAAATTCTCCCCTTAAATGTATTGGGGAGTTCGATGATGAAATTGATGGTTATGTTTTACCAATTCCTTTTTGTTCTGGGAAATTGTTGTAACATCCCCTTAGACTTCTTTCATATATCCCTAACATTCTCACACCCTAGTAATCAAGATACATATTAGACATTATGCTATTTTATATTGTCCCATATAAAATATTCATTCATATATCTATATAGATATTTACTTCTAGGATGAATAGAGAATAATGAATAATGAAAATCACCCATGAAATCCTTTATTTCATGTAATTATTGGTCACATACTTGGTTTATAAACCTTATCATTCTAGCATGATCATGTTTGAATCCATGAATATCCCTCACCATCTTCTAAAATTCCATGGATTTCTTCTACACCTTCTTTTTCCTCTCTTGAATATATGATTTGACATTGATCTAATGAAGATAAAATTTATCCCTTTTTCCTAAGATATTAATATTTATATTCTATAGTACTAAAAATATTAAATCTTTTTAAATCCTCATCATGTAAAAATTCATAGTTTTTATTCTAAGATGATTATGCACCATATTCTCCTTCAAAGAGTGGCAATTTATTGAGAAATAGTACTCATTGATCAAATATAACAATCATTTCTAGCTCATATTGAACTATTTATTTTCAAATTTACACATCATGATTTCATGATCAATATTGATTTAAAAAATTTAACTATATTCAAAATTAATTCCCATTTTTAATGAAAAATTAACCACTGTATATTCCAAATCATGATTCGGGTAATTCATCTCCTGAATTTTCAATTGGTGAGAGGAACAAGTTTTCAATATATAAATATGAAAGATAAATTCATCCCAGTAGCTTATTTTATGCATCACTATATATAAAAAACCTTCTTCCCTATAGGTTAATAAAATGGAAATCATGTTGACAAAACTTTTATTCAGTTATTTTAATCACACTTCACATTTAACTACCCACAAAAACATAGATCCCATCTGGGTCACCTTTTTGTGTGGGTTATATAGTCCTGAGAAACTTCTCAAAAAGCATGTCTAGTATCCATAGGTCATAGGGAAACTACGTATCTATATTACTATGGTTGATCTAGAACATTTATTAATAAATCTAGGCTTTTAATGATCCTCTAATATACCCTCAATTGTGATGATATGACAAAATAATGAATCCTTTTTAATCTAAAATTCTTACTTGTTAAATTTAGTATAAAACATTTCCTTCATTAGGATCTTCATAATTATCAACTGTTTTTCATTATTTTACTTTATAATAGAATATTAAGAATATCATATCTAAATACTTCCACAAACTGATCATGGATATCCCTAAATAACTTATTCATTAAATCCATAATTATATCAGGTGCATTGGTAAGTGAAAATGGAATTAACATAAATTCATTATGACCCCACATCATTTTAATGTGCTTATTATATATATTCTACATCAATAACCTTATATGATGATATCTATATCAATAATAAACATTGGATTAATATTGAACTCCTCATAATTGATCAAACATATTATAAAATGTGGTAGAGGATAATTTTTATGAATGGTTATTTTGTTTTGTTCTTGATAATCAGTATATAGATCCATTGAACCATCTTAATTCTTAAAAAAAGAATGAGTAAACATAAAGGCTAAGAACTAAGGAATATGAATCCCATATCTAGGTTATCTTGGAGTTTCTTCTTTAATTCCTATAACTCTGCTAGAGAAGTTATATATAGTGTTTTTTAAATAGGTGTAGGTTGAGGTATGAGTTCTCTTTAAATCTCAATTTCCAAATTTAGGGGAATACATGAAAAATATTCTATAAATATATAAAAAAACACCCATAAAATTGGTATATCACTAAAAGTAAAATTTTACAGAACTATATGAGAAGAATAACCCTTGTAAATATGTTATAAAATCCCTAAGATATAATTAATTTCTCTTAGGAAATTAGGCAATCCTCACATTGGTAAAATATCATTGATTTATTTGAAATATACAATATATCTTCAATTCATTGACAATTGATATGTGTTCTATATTGATAGAGACAATCCATTCCCAAAATTATATCAAGTTCAACTAGATGTGGAATAAAAATATTTTGAGGAATGAAATTCTTATGGACATATATCAGTGATGAGTTATAGACATGATATGTGATCATCCTACCATTTGGGGTTTTCACTACCAACTCAACATCTAATCATTGAGGTTGGGATGTGAAACCCTTGAATATTATTCCAACTTTAAAGTGTGGAAAAAACATTAATAAATTAAAACATTTTCACTTATATATTATATGATAAGTGTACCTTTCATCACATCAAATGGAATATCCACTTTTATAGTAGTAATTCTATATGTTTGGCCTTATCTGATTTGTTACTTCTATGGTAATTTCACTTGATTTTTTGGAAAATAGTTTGATTGAATCAAAGGATAGAAATGGTTTCATTGTTTTCCATATATTAATTATTTATATTACCCCGTATATATAAAAATTAAATAGAATCCATACCATTCAATTTTTTTACAATATGATTCATTCCACAATTTCTAAGTGATTGAAATTTCATTATACCATTCCTTTTCATTGATGTGTTTATTTATTCTTGGTGTTTAATCAACCTATTCATATGTTGATTTCCATTTATGATACATGATCTAGATAATTAATTATCTATCTTAATGTACATCATTACATGTCGAAAATATTTTAGAAACTCAAGCACTTCAGAGACTCATCATAATACCATAAATGAAATAATGAATTTTTATTTTTCATTGACATATATAGTCTGATTAATTCCTAGATAATCATATAAAGTTATCCTAATACTCTATTTAAGTTTCTTCTTCCCTTTTTTTAAAATTGAATAACTTTATATTTATCCAATATCACTATTTTAGGGGGACATATCTATTAAATAATATTAATTTAAATGTTTCCCATTATATTTTTTCAATTTGATCACCACCTTTAGTGTTGTAGATCAATGAACACCATTGTATTGCATTTTATTTCAATCAATTCATAGTCAGAATAACCTTTTCACTTTTATTATATCCTAAATAATAGAATATATTTTAATGGGATTGGATTAATTTTTCATGTAAGGGCCTGGATACACATGGATTGACCCATTACATGTTTTTGAAGACCAAGGTGCTCAGAGAAGGCTCTGTGGAAGTCTATAGGAGTTCGATTGTGAGAAGATAGAAATAGGGGGAACACGATGTGACCAAGTGGGACATGAATTGTACAGTTCGAATTTCAGAAAAATAAAATAAAGCACCGAGGTGGCGTGTTTTTTTAGTTTAAGTTACCTCGAGGTGGTACATGATGTGACGAGGAGGTACATGTTGTGTATTTCCCCACCATTGGGTGTTTTTAAAGACACCCAACTGCTTGAGTTTTTCAAACCCTAGGGATTGAGAACAACCTCTCTCAACCCAAGATGACCTGGATGCCTCCCTCTTCAAGGTTTGGAGATTCCTTCATCTTGGATTGGTTCCCTGCTTCCTTCATCGATCTGTCTTCAATATGAGGTAAGATCTACCTCTGTTCTTTGGTTTTATTCGATCTATTTTATCATTTTTCTCTTTTCCATGCTACAGAGTTTGACCAATAAGTTTCTAAGGGATATTATTTTGGTTGTTATTGGTGTGGTTGTTCTGCGACATCCTCAGGTTGATACAGTTGTTGTGGGGAAGGCGATCGTGATCCATTTCTTTGATCTACTATCAAGAGAAGAACTTTGGAAACCTTTCGAGGTAGGGGAATCATTGATTTTTAATTCTTTTATGTGAAACTGTAGATTTATAATGTTTTATCCTTTTTGATCTCAATGGAATTGACCTAATTAAATACTTAAACTAGATTAAAATAATTGGTTCGATTGCATGTTGTTGCTTTCCACCATGATAACAGTTAGCCTCTTTATTTTCTATATAGTGTGATATCTATGATTTTCTGGTTATAATGTTGTTCTGGATGAAATTGTTAAAGAACCTAAATCCATAATTAATTGATAATTAAATTGATAAATATAAAGAGGCATTTAAATGAATCTAGTTGTTATTATAATTTGATGTAAATCAAATTGATGCAGTAAGCATGTTTAATTATTTGTGATATCTATGATAGCTTTATTTTTAGGTTTCCCATAGTTGGAACTTACTAATAATGAATTGGTTAATTTCAGACAGATTAAAAAATTAGTTTTTTGATAAAAGATAATTTCTAGTAGGGTTCTGAGTTACCCTCTTGCTTGTAAGCCCAAGTACGTTGTTCTTTTAAGCCACGAGTGCTCATTATATATTAAGGTTGTATGCATTGTTTTTGGGCCAAGAGCCCAGTTGATATGATTTTTGTTTCCTACTGCTTGTGTTGTGATTTTATCCTCGATAGATGTTGTGAGATGTGGGGGTAGGGTGGCCCAGTGGTTGTGGAAGTAGTTAACACCTTGAGTGGCAAGATGCATCAGTTTATGTGGGTGGGTGTCGGGGAGGACACCAGAGGTGATGAAATTGGTTGGATGTAGATGTTGGATGCTTTTTGAATCTTGTTGGTTGTTTATCTACTTTACTTTCCCCACTTCTCAAGGCAGCTGGTCTTACTTACCCACCTTCCAAAAAGAGTTGTAGACGCATGGGGTATGCCACGTGATTTATGTGTTTATATTATCGAGGGAGTATGGGTGAATGCTCATACTATAGGTGGAAAAGAATCAATGGGTAGCCCATCTACTCACTGTGTTAAGCCCCATGTGTTTGGTAGCATAGTTTTTATTTCCTTGAATGCCTGGAATTATGGAAAGTAATAATGATGTTATTAAATGATTGATTAAATGATGTTAACCAATGGGGTTGGAACTTGGTGTGATGCAATGATGAGGTTACAATTTAATGGAACAATGGAATTTGTGTTTCATGCTAATGAAAAATAATGTGTAATTGATAATTGTTAATTAATGGTTAATTAATTAATTAACATAAAGTGAAAATAATAAAAAGGGATAAAGTAATATAATGTAGCTCATATAATGGTTGTGTACTTATAGGATACCTAGTCTTAGTAGTGGAAGCCGAGAGTCCGAGAGATGGGTAGCTGTAGTTGAGTCTATGAATAGGTTATGCCCATAGTGTCGTTGTAATCTATAGTATATTTTTTAATTTTTGTGTTTCTATATGCTACTCTACCTCTTTAGTTAGGGAAACTAAAGCCCTGGGGATTCTGATCCCTAACGGTGTTTTCCCCAACATTCTGGTGGGATGATAGATGGATGACTTCCCCGATTGGCCCCACTCTCTTCTCTTGGTAGTTACTTGTGATGTTTGGCACACTGATTAGATTTCCCCCTATATGCGTGCAGAGGGATGTAATAGATTGTGGTTATTTCACACACATATATTCTAGATATAGTTTCCTTTGTGGTACTATAGGTATAATGTTTATAGGTGGTGGTGGCTTGAGGATCCTTACTCGGTGTATGGGTTGTATTGGATTGATGCATAATACCCGATGTTTGATACATGTTATGTGGGATGTGGTGGCTCCTGGAAACTACCTTGTTATATTTGAGGTTTTTTGGATGGTGTGGTGATTCGCCCAAGTGTTTGTGGGAAAGATTTGTGTTGCACGAGGTGCATGCGGTAGTGCTCGCCTAGGTGTCTTTGGGCTGACCATTTTGGAGAGAGATTCTTAGGACGTGGGATGTTGGGGAAAAGTGACAAACCATCAGGGAAGTGGTAATGGGGTACCCTTGATATTATATATTATATTATATACTCTTGTATGTGATTCTTGGTGAGAGTATCCATGGTGAGGTTGAGAACATAGTATACCTATTTAGGTGATGATTTAGTTTCACTTTTTGTTCACTGTGCTTTATCATGCTTTCTTTACATTAGCATGAGATGCTCCAAGGAGGATCCTACTGACTATACTATTATAATCACCCTATGAATATATATAAACTATATTTCAGGTCACTTAGAGAATTTTGGAGATCAAGATGGTTATTACTAGCTTGGTGTTTCAGGAGGTGTTCAGGCATTATGGACACTACCATTTTTTACTTTCTTTTGGTACTTAGAATTTTGTATTTGAATTGTAGTAGTTCTTTCTTGACATTACATATGTGTACTTGGGATTTATTTTATATTTCAGTTTGAGTTGGAGTTGGTTAGTGTTTGTCTTATATCTCTCTCTTTCGCATGTGTTCTCTTAGAGGGTAATGCCTCCCATTTTTGTGGTTACTATACCCTCAGTGTTAGTGGAAAAAATGGGGCCTACTCGAGGCTAGACTCGTGGGTCACTATCTCCCTTCCCATATTGCCAGTCTAGGAGGGTTACACCTTATGGGGAGGGGGTCATGACAGAGTGGTTTCAGAGGTATGGTTGAGGGATATAATGGATCTTAGTCTTAGGAATAGGTGAGGTTACATGGATTGGTAGGGGAACGGTGTTAGTTAAGTTTGGAAAGTGATGTAAACTCTAGAGACTCGCTGAGACATAGGCATTTAGGGCCCCCTCTGATCTGATGCACAAACCTTTAAGTTTACAGTGGTTACTAAATGAGGTGATACTGGTTGCAGGGAAGGGACCTAGGGAAGGATCATGAATCATTCTTATTTGTCACTCTATTTCAATGGGTAGACCTTGGGATATGTTAACCTAAATTTAAGAAAAGAAAAAAATGAATTAATTAATGTTGAGTCTTCCATATTCCATGTTTAGGAGCTCTAACTATTTTTCATTTTTCAGGTACGGATCTAGGTCGATGTCCTCATCAGGTTTTTCATAGAAGATGTCCAACAGGTAGTGGCATCAGATTGCCATACGGTAGAGGTTGACGACGATCACACTTGTAGGAGAAAAATCTATGGGTTTCAGTGCCAGAGTCTATAGAAGTATGAGGTATCAATTTGAATTTGATCTGATCATTAATGAATCATTGGGTGTCATTGGTTGTGATGATGCTACATGGGGTAGTGAGGAAGTGGTGGTTCTTTTCCCTTGGGGATTGTGAGGATTTAGTGATCTCATGGAGGATTTCCGAGACATGTTTAGAGTTGATTTTATTTCTTCGACTGCGAAGGCGTCCAGTCGCTAGGAGATTCTTAGAATTAGATAGAGGAGATCTAGTGTGTGAGATTTTGGAATCTGTTTCCGGAAACTTTTAAGACATTCTTTGGAACTGTTTCTAGATGAGGAGGCTGAGGCAAGGAATTTTGAGGAGGCTTTTCATCTAGAGATCCAAAGTCAGGTCACCCTGTTTATGCTGAAGACATATCTTGAGGTGCTGGTGAGGGAAGAGGTCTTCAATATTTCATTGTCTATAACTAGATCATCATGAGAGGGGAGTCATCATGATTTCTCTCATAGTAGAGTTGCAGTCTCGGGTTCCCGATTTTCAGGGCAGAAGAGTTTTCGTTTGGACGAGGGTAGGTCCCAGCCCCCAGTATCTCATTTCTCTGGGGGTGGTAGATCTTAGGCCTATTCCAAGGGATAATCACTTGTTTTTCTTATGAAGGAATAGTGCTTCATCAACTACAGTTCCCTATCATTCAGAGCAGTCAGTGTGCACATGGTGTTCCACTCTAGGTTCCTCCATTGAGGCAGTTCCAGCCGAGGAAGTAGCAGCAGGTTGCACCAGCTTCGGATCATCAGAGAGGAGATGGGGCATGCAGAGAATAGCCCCAGGACTCTCCCCATACCCAGAGAGAATAGAGCATCCATGGTGGTGGTCATCATTAGGGTTAGAGAGATCATGGAGGAGGTCATGGTCAGCTTCATGCTTTAGCGTTGCCAGCGCTAGGCTAGCCAAATGTCATTCGAGGTACTCTTTCCTCTTTTTCTACTTGGTTGTATGCCTTGTATGATTTAGGAGTGATTCAATACTTCATATAACCAATCCTTCTACATTTTTTTGGTACTTGAGGTAGATAGTTTTTGAGTTCCCTTGGCGTTGACTACGCTAGTTAGAGGTTGAGCCTACTTGTTTGAAGTATGTAGAGACCATGAGCTAGTGATGGGACGACAACGATATTTTGGAGATTTCCCATGTTTACAGACATAACCATATTATGTCATATTCAGAATGGATTGGTTATATTTGATGCAGTCTATCATGTATTGCTTTTGTAGGCATGTGGTGTTCTTTGATGAAGATGGAGAGCCAGCAGTGTTTGTTGGTGAGTGAGAACCTATGATGGGTCAGAGGCATTTTCCACACTTTTTATCCTTGTTAAATGAGATTATTCCAAGTTCTTCAAAGATTCAATAGTTGGTGTTACCTAGGATTGTAGAAGAGTGCCCTGATGTCTTTCTAGAAGAGGTTGCAACATTACCCCTTGATGAGAGATCAAGTTTGGGATTGAGCTATAGCTAGGAGAATCTCTTAAATCTATGTCTCTGTATAGGATGAACCCTTATTAGTCATGGGAGATATGTATACAACTCGAAATTCTATTACAATACGGTTTTGTTCAGTCAAGTATGTCACCGTGGGGTGCACCATTTTTTTTGCGTGAAGAAGGTTGACGATAGTTTGTGGTTGTGTATTGATTATTGTTACTTAAACAAAGTAAAAATGAGGAATCACTATCATCTTCCATATATTGATGATTTATTCAGTCAAATGACGAGTGAAAGTTGGTTCTTGAAGATCTATTTGCAGTCAGGATATCATCAGATGCGTGTGAAGGATGAAGATATTCTAAAGAATGCATTCCGCTATTGTCATGGGCATTACAAGTTTTTTGTAATGCCGTTCAATGTGACTAATTATCTAGATGTGTTTATCTAGAACTGATTTGAGCCAATGGAGATAATCTGAGTTGGTCCACATCATTTAGACATTAAACCAAATCCAAGGAGATAATAAATAGATCTATAAATCAAGATAAATTTAATGGATTAGTCTACAAATATATGTCTTGTAACTCATCAATATAAGATAATAACTAAGTCTAACATGATTATAAACTCTTTGAAATCCTTCCATGAATTTAGTGGCATCTATTGGGTATTCAAGACATACATAAGGGTAGGAGACCAAGAATTTCCCATATAAAGGAATCCTCTAACTATATATATTGATGTAAATAAGATAAAAATGAATTATAATGCATTTCACATTTCATTTAATCTCATTTAATCACAGTAATAATTCACTATTTATTGAGGGCCATGTGAGACATCTATACCATTTATGATCCATTTAATCCCATTTAGTGATGGAAAAAATTACAAAATTAATTTTTTTTCTAGTGAAATGGAATTTCAATTTACATTCTATTCATTACATTTAATATTTCAATTAATTAAATTAACTCATTTTATTTATAATGTATAGTTAAACCCATATTAGTGTGTCATTTGATCATACATGCATGGTAAAGGTTTTAAGGCATAAAACGAACACTCCCAAAGGGGTATTACTTATCAAGGTAGATTACCTTAAAAAAATTCAGGGGTCTATATGTGTATCTCATCACTATATAAATATTTGTTTAGAAGAATAGAACATTTTAGGGGTTATCAATGGAAGGTCTAGCGTGAAGCATAATGATGTGAATTTTAAACATAAAACCCTAAAGAAATATGTAATAGACCACCTCCCATATAATAGTAGAGATTTAAATATATTATATCATCTTTATATTCATAGTTTAATGATTGAAATTTATAAAACTAGAAAAATTCCCTAAAAATAGGGCACATTATATTACATGGAAATAGAATTCAAAATATAATGATAAGAAAATAATGAAAGAAAAAATATTGAAGTTCTTACTAGTGGTGATCTAACATGACTGATGACACTTGAATCAGATTTTGATAGAAGTATGTGGATAAATTCCTAGTTTTAAGTGGAGGATATGATACTCTAACATTTGAAGGATTCTAGAAATGAATAATAGAGAAGTGAATTTGAGTTTAATAGAATAAGGGGTGTGTGTATGTAATTTTTCCTACGTTTAATGGGTGTATAATTTGATAACATAGATTGATAAACTCTGATCCAACCATGAGCCACCACTATCTATGTAGCACCCTCCTTACATGGATTAGATCATGGTTTGAAAAATTGTTCACAACCCGTTCATGCTCACTGTCCAAGGGATCACCACCTTGAACTTTTCGGTGCACTATTATAAAAATGGTGTGCTAACCCTATAGTTCAGGTATGCAACACACCTTCACCATTTATCACAAACATATGGCCTTCCTCACATAGTTTTACAAATATTGAATGTCTATAAATGTGTCACACAGTTGAGCCACATGGTTAATATTAACCCTACGTCCACCATGTGTCTAATATAATTTTTTTCCCAAAAATGGATATCCGATCTCAAAAAAATCCCCAAACACTCCAAAATCCGTTATTAAACTCTTATGAAATTTTATTTGAGTAAAAATATATGTTTAAACTAAAATATAAAGGATTTTTAGCTTTATGAAATGTTGAGACTTTACAAAATTAATAATAATGATTTTATTATCATTCCACATTATCATTGTCATACATTGTAAAAATAAATTTATTATGAATATAAAATGTGTTAATGGGATAACAACTTATTTCAACTAGAAATACTTTACAATTATTTTATTTGGGTTTTTTACAATATTGACTATTATGTGTTTGATCCCTTCCATGATATTATCACTGTAATAAAATTATTTGTCATTATATGTGATATGGGTAGCCCAGAATGACTTAGGTTACCCACCTAAACTATCTTACAGTTCTATAAACCACATTGAAATTTATTTTAGGCTGAATTAGTAATCTATGGAGTGTTATAAATGTTATATGAAAATGGGAAAATATTGTGTTCCAGGGATTTTATATTGAACTAATAAATTTTTGTTTTCTTGAATTAAAATAATGTAAATACACTGTGTCATAATTTTTTTATAGGAATGGATATTAACTCATCCACATAATCATAAAACATATATATGTAAATGAACCACACAAAATACTTGTTTAAGTGTGTAATTTGTAGTGATATGTTTTCTTATTTTATTTTGATTACAGAAGTGATTTTGAATGAAAATATTTATCATTTTAATATTAACATTACATCGACCTATGATTAATATTACATTTTCATGATGGATTACAATGAGGGATGAATTATTTTCATACCTCTTTTAAAAAAATAATGATTTTTAAGTGTCTTATTAATTTTTTACGTGACTCTCCAATTAATTTATATTTAATTGTTTCACCATAAAACAGATCAAAATGTTATCCCATTATCAATTGTATACAATTTTTTCATGAAGGAAATATGTTATATCATATATTGATTATAAACCCAAAAGAATTTCTCTTTGAATAAAAATGGGTATAGAAAATTGTTTATCATATGTATGTATATCCTATTAGGGTATTTATAATGACATATTCATTTGAATATGAAAATTTACCTCAAAAAATAGTTATAATGTTTTATAATTTGTATTATCAAATAAATGATATTACAAATAAAATCACTATTTTATTTCATCAATAAAAATCATTACATGTTGTGTATGAATAAATAATATAAAATCTAGACCTTTATAATGGGACCATAAGATAATCTAATAAAAAAAATTTAATATTTTTTGCATGAAGATCCCCAAAAATTATAATGATTACAAAAAAACAGTTTAAAGTATAATGAAAACATTAATTATATAATCATAACTTAGAAAACTATGAATATTGAATTTTTATAAGAATAACACTATGTATAAAGAAAATAATACATGTTTTATTTATTGGATATATAAGGAAAGTAAAACCATTGTAAATAAAAGATATCACCTTTGAAAATATTACTGATGGAATTTTAATCTATCTACTAGAATACTAACATATCCTTTAAAATTATATAATTAATGATTTTGTAAATAAAGAAGTAGAATAATTAATATTTTTTTAATTAATTATATAACATAACATACATACCCAAATGCCATAAAATAATTACTCAATGAATATTAATAAATTTAATTATAATTATGTTATTGTAGTAGAAATTTTTTATAATTTATTAAAAATGATATATTATATAAGAACTAAATAATTTAATTCCCTATTTTAGAAAATTAATTTGTAAAAATGGATTCTATTTTTAAAACTAGAAGGTTATTATGGGATTATGTTGAATTTTTTGAATTTTTTTATATGTATAATGTTTTAATTAATAGTTAAATAAAAATTAATATTTTTTTAAATACACCCTCACCCCTGTTTTAAATATCACCTTCCTCTGCAAATTTCTCCTCAGACATAATGCAACATTTACTTTTCAAAGATGTAACGACCCAAACTTTTATAAATGAAAATCACATTTTAATAATATATGGATTATTAAGTAATATAGTTATAGAAAGCACATGCACTATATTTGATTTATTATTTTGTACCATTATAAAATATAGGCATTACTATATGAACAACTTAAAAGAACATTAAAATTCATAACAATTGATAATATTTCTATCTACAATGATCATTATGATTAGCATATATTAATGGTTATGAAAGTATCTAATTGACATAAAAGGAAGATGTGATGGCCCCAACCAGTAGGTTCATACCATATGAAGCCCATTTATTAGAGCATATAAGTGAGATGGAATCACTAGAATTTACCCTTGAATAAGTTAAAGTTGAGATTCAATAAATGAAAAAAGAGCAAAACCATTTATAGGAGATGTTCAAGCTTTTAGATATCACTTTAAAAATAATGTTCATCAGGACACCCATAATAAAGTACCACTATCACACGTATTACCCTTATGTCATATACTAGTGTAATATAGGGTTTTGTATTTAGTTATTTGTTGTTTGAATTTTTATATTTTATTTTTAATAAAATAATGATTATATATAGTTATTTCTATTATTATTTATATATATATATACAAGATTATATAACTAGTTTGATAAAAATTATATTTTTATATGATGAAACCAAAGATGTATTTTGGGGAAACACATATATAGTTTCAATTAAAAAACTCATTTTGGATAAATTGAATAATTTTGAAATACAAGTTATTTTTATATTCTTATTAAATAATATTTATTAAATGATAAATGATAATACAAATCAATGAATTTTAATGAAATTTTTATAAGGGAAAAAATGTTGTTACTTTTTTAAAAAATCAAGATTTTTAGGTAAATAAGAATATTTTTTTTAAAACTATAAAACCTCATACCTAGAAAATTATTTTCATAAATAAATGTTATTTTTAAAACCCACACATAGATATTATCTATTTCGAAATTTTTCAAAAATTTATTATATATTCTATCATCGATTTTTGTGAAAACTAAAGTGATCTTAATTTTTATTACATGATTTTTACAACATTTTTTAGATAAAAAACATAAATGAGTTATAATCTTGGATCCAAATGTTTATTGTACTGGGAAAATTAGGCCCATACATAAAATTTAAATAATAAAACATAAAAATTTATTTAAATTATTCTTCTTTATCATTCTAAATATCTTGTTATCCTTAGTACATATAGTCACTTGAGGATATACATCCAAGAAAGGGGTGATCAAAAATCCCTGTAGGATGATGAATAAGGGAAGTGAATCAATATAACATGAGTGAGAATAATCGTAATATTTATTGCATAATAATTGGATCATCATCAATATCATGATGGGAAACCTAAGATTAAGGCATGGATTGTGGCAATGCTTAAAAATTAAACCTCACATCATAGTGGTCAAATACCACACATAGTTATGAAAAAAGATACCATCATGTTCGTGCATAACATATGTGCATAATCATAACATCATCATTGTGAAAAAATATGAAATCATGTTCATTCATATTAAACATTATCTCATGATAAAAATCACATTACCCAAGACATTGGAGGGATATATAATTTTTCCCACCTGTCAGATCAAAATATTTACATAATCATGCAAGCCACATAGAATGTATAACAATCATAGTCATGAAACAACCCATTGAAAGTAGTTGGTTATATAAAGATATCATAATGAATACATTCATGAAAAAATATTTCTGTTCCCATATGAAAAAATGATATTTGTTATAAAAATAATCATTCATAAGAGAAGAAGAAATAACTCAAGAGGAGTCAGAGATGTGTTTTGTAAGGAAGAGTTATTTTAGAAAATATTTATATTTATCATGAAATCTAGTTTGGAAACTTTTAAATCATAAATATAAAATTTCATAATATTGAAATTATATTTAAGGAATATTAAATGATTTTTCATACCAATTATTTTGTGAAAGAAGAATAACCCAAATAAAAGGACTTGTGTTCGATAATCCCCATACCATATGTTTGAATGCATTCTGCGATTGCAATTAATATGATGGATAATAAAATTAGATTAATTAATCACTAAATTTGGAATATATTATACATTTAATTGATTCATTATAATTTTATTATTTTCTATTATGGCCACCTGGATGAGTTATAGATCTCAATTTCTTCATTCCGAGAGCATTAATTTTCATTGTTTTCGTGATAGATTTTCTCATCTACAATTATGGTTGTTCTTATAAAATGGTGAAAATACCCCATAAGTGAATTTATATGTTATTAATTAACCATTATAATTTTAAATGGTGTTATATATCAATTTTTTCTATTATTAGTATGATTCATTTGATAAAACATTAATGATTAATTTTTAATTTATTTTGGATGTTTTTCCAACCATCACGAACTAGTATTGTTTTATTTATTATTTTTTCTATGAATTAGTTATATAAAATTAAAAGGTTATAAAATATTTATTAAAATATTTTTTAAGAAAAATAATTCTTTTATGAACATCCTTGAAGGTGGTTAATGAAAATGAAAACTCATCGTCCATGAAGGTAGTGAAACGATATATCACAGGAAATGTTTTCATTTCTATAATAAAAGGAGAAGAGAAGATATTGGATGATGGATATTAAATTAAGAAAATTAAATTACAATATATATATATATATGATACTTGAGTTATCATGCTACTTTGGATAGAGTATGTGATGAGAGGATAATAAAAGATAATAAAAATAAAAGAGAAGGATTGATGATTTTACCTCATGAATGAGTTCTCCTTGAGAACATCCTCAATGAATTTTGGTTTGGACTTTTTTTGAGGCTCGAAGCTCTTGAATGAGGGTAAGAGGCTTAGTAAGGTAATTGGGTAGAATATAGACAATCTAAATATTTTTTAAGGTGTGAGGAGAATAGGTGGTGAGGGTGGTATTTAAAGGGGAGGAAAGGGGTATTTTTGATTAGTATATTCAATAATTTATTATTTTGGATCTTTCACATGGGGTGTTAATTGAGTGGTACCCACTGCTTATACCCATCACTCTCTATGGGAACCAGCTTATGCTCGATTTCTGCTAGACTCAGGAACTATACGTATTATGCACAGGGTGATTTAAATCCATTGCCTAGTTATGGAATGTTGTGCGGATTGGGGCTTGGTTGCCCCTGCTAGGAGTTGGTGTTAAGAACCCCCAAATTAACATAAGATCCCTAACCCAGTTGGTGAGGAATTGAAATGTGTATCAAGGATACCTGAGATCAAATCCGAGCATAGACATATTTCTGGGTTACTGTATCAGCAAGGTAGCAGATAATATACCCAATACTGTTCGGTACTGTAGTCACTGAAAATATTCATTAGTTTGGCCTTTCAGAAAATGAGTTTTGTCCTCAGGTCCTTCAAGGTCTTCAGGCCACACAATTCCTTTGGGCTAGTAAGGCTTATGAGCCACATCAAGGCCTTTCGTCCACCTTAAGGCCTTCAGGACACATGAAAATTGTGTTTAACAGACCATGAAGACTCTATAAGGAACATTCTCCAGATGAGGATTCCGAGTAGGCACATTTACCAGAGCAAAGCTAATGGATTTTCAAGAATGAGAGGGTATGGAAATTTCCATTTGGACTAGCCTGTGCATAGGAAGATAAGAAAAAAAACATGCGAAGGTGGAGAGTTGACATCTTCATGTAGATACTGGGGAGGGTAGTTTTAATTAGTTATAGTTTGGATGTATTTATATAAGGTCTTCAGTTCATGTATTGTCACAAAGCCTATAGGCTATGTAAGGGTTCCCCTTAAACCCTTAAATGAGGGATTATAAAAAATGAATAAAAATAAGGCCTTCAGGATATTTAAGAAAGTTATTATTATGGATCATCAATATAAATAGTATTGATTCCTATGACTAAATACAATAAATGGTTTTGTAGAGTTCAAACCACTGGTTGCTTACATCATCCATGAATAAAAAATATATGTATTTGTTAAACACCCTAAATGACAGTATTTCACTTTTCACAAAAATAATGAACTATTTTAGAAAAATCCAAAAAATTCACACTAAACATTTTTTGACCTATAGATTTTAAAAAATGGACTCCATTTTATGAAAATAATTTAAAAAATACGATAAATTTTATTTTTAAATAAAATCATTAATTTTTCATGACAGGCTATAGGCATGATCCTACTGAGTATACTGTTATACTCACCCTATGCATATATATAAACTATTTTTAGGTCACTTAGAGTAGGTTGTAGATCATGCTTGTTATTATTATCTAGGGGTTGTAGGAGATGTTCGGGATTTGTGGTCACTATAATTTTTTACTTTATTTTGGTACTTGAAGATTTCCATTTTAGTTGTAGTAGTTCTAATATTCATAACATATGTGTACTAGGGATTTCATTTATACTGTAGTCTGAGTTGGAGTTGGTTGGTTTCTGTCTTATCTCCCTCTCTTTAACAAGTGTTCTCTTAGAGGGTAATGCCTCCCATTTTCTTGGCCATTATACCCATGGTGTTATTCTCCATCCCAAGAACTACTAAAGGCGGGACTCAAGGGTCACTCTCTCCCTTCTCACATTACCAGCCCAAGAGTAGTACACCTTGTGGGGAGGGGGTTGTGACATTTCTGCTACCAATGTATTGTTTTTTCAATTAATAATAGAGTAATTGAACATGAAACAATGAATTATAAGTGAATCATGCTATGGAATAAAAAGTTCATTCATATGAAAAAGGTTATTCATCATGCCCAAAATCAGCTACCCTAATATGGAAATGAACTGCTCAATTCCAAAACATGTTGTATTAGAATTCTCATTAAGGAATTATCTACATTGATTACTTGTATTTATTAACTTTTTTATTATGTTTCATCACTAAATAATAGCACACATTGAGTTATCTCATAATCATCATGAATATTTTTACACAAAATAGAAATCCATCTTATGGTAAATGAACTAAAATACTATAAAAGATTATTATAATTAACATGTTAGCTATATTCATTTAAATTCTAGTTTTTAAGGTTTCTTTTATACATGGATATGATACCAAAATTAGAATCTAGAACTTCAGTAACCAAGATCCAGTGTCTGATTTAGTACACTTTTATAAGATATATGGGACAAAATCACAAAGGGTTGATTAGTTTAGTAATATTTAAGAACTAAATAATTATATTATTCCCATATTACATTGTAAATATAAAACATTAATTGAATAAGAAACATTTTTTTATCCTTGATATTATTGTTAATATATTTTGCCATATCATAGGGAAATGGGAAAAAATAATGGGTGATCTTAGATGGTTTGTAAGGGGTTTGTACTGTAGAATCTATAATGAATAAATAGGGCATCATCAATATGGAATGGTAAATAAATAAACCACATTCAATTTAATCAATAAAATGAACAAGAAATGTATACACGAATAATATCAATTAAATAATATAATGGATAATAAAAATGGAATTATTAATGATGGAAATTCATAAGCTTATATTTCATGATCCAAGACATTGTGATATCTTTAACATCAAGGCCTTTTTCAAAGATAGTTTAATCAATGGGAAGTTATACATCACAAAGCAATTTAATTCATTTTCCCAATACTTTTCTATCATGAGACTTGTCGAGGTATTGAGGGTCTATCTATAAATAGCCCCACAAATCACTAAATTTCCAATTCTTGCCTCCTATATTGAATGATCAATTTTATTCATAAATAGTCTTCCGTATCAATATTTATCTATATCGAGTAAATAATTTGGAATATTAAGATTTCTATAGATAATAAAATATATTTTATAGTAAACTGTATTATGTAAAAATAGTGTAAAGTTTATGAAATAATCACATACATGGTATATAGAATAATTATTTATAAGATAAATGTAATTTACAATGAAAAATAATCATATGAAAATGAATGTTTTATGAAATTTTAAATAATAAGAAAATAAATAAGAGATAATAGATAACCATAAATTCATAAGAGTAATATATTTTGTAGTAAAATAAAGTCTCATTGAGAATGGAATAAAATGGAATCGAAACATTTAAAAAAATTATTTCATTAAAGTGTTTTTCAAAACCATTGAAAAACGTAGTATAATATAAATAGAGTAAAATGATTATGGAGATTTGATAATATATTAATGTTTTATACATTAAAATGAAAAACATATATTAAAATTATGTAAGAAATTTTAAAAATGATCCATTATAAAGATTCCATTAAAACCCTATAAAATTACAATTATGACATAAAATTTACATAATAAATAGTTTTAGTTTATAAAAGTACCGTTTTAACATAATTTTGAAAAATTTGGACATGGGAGAAAAATATACCCAATCCAATAGAAATAAGGTTATATTTTATTTTAAATATATATTTTCTTGATTCAAGTACCAATGAGAGAAAAAAGTTTTTGAAAAAATGGATAATTCATAAATATCAATAGTATAAGAAAATATATAGATTTTATAAATGATTTAATTAAACGTTCCTTCAATTATAATAAGTGGAATCCCTAAAAGATGAGATTTTAATATAAATTCTTACATATTTGGTAACTTTTATATTATAACCCCTTAAAAGAGTAATCTATAAATTAATCATTAATCATAATGAAAAATTATATATTCATGTTAAATACTACAAAATTGAGGTATCTACACCATATAAAAATAAATAGGTGCATAATACCAAACATATATCAATATAGAGAAAATTTAGATGAAATTTCTTACCCCTAAGTTCAAAATATATGTAAGTGATTTTATCATTAAGTATAATAAATGTATGTTTATTATAAATACATTTTTGAAACATATAAATTAGTATTATATCATATATAATCTATTTAAAACATCTCATCACCCATTTGATAAAAATAATCTATCATTATAAATGTTTTGGGTGTTAATTACTTCTTTTCTCAGGGGAATTTTAGTTCAATAGTTATGGTATATGTATATTGATTATGGTTCCATCATCTACATAATTATAATATGTATATAAATAATATATATATATATATATATTATATTCATTTAAAAAAGGTATAGATAGGAAAATTAACTACAACATTCATAGAGACGGTAGGTTGTATATAAGCATAAACACTATTTTCACTTTTTAAAAGATGTAACGAAAGAAAGTTAAATATTAATTCACCTTTAAAAAATAATTATTATATAATATATATAATATAAATTCATTTAACATATTATTATTCAATTCAATTGTAATAGGAAATGAAAAAAATATCATCACTAAGTAGAGGTGGTAGTCCACTCATATGCACGAGTGATGTTATCGATTTTGAATATATTATAATGGAATAAGTAAAATGATATCTTATATTTGTAGAACCAAAAAAATAATAAATATCATATTTACTCATTATATCCACCTTTATCACCATACTTTTAAAATATAGATGAAAACAAAATAAAGTACTATTTAGAGATATTAAGTCATACATACACTCGAGTGACGTTTTATCTCTATATAACATGGAAATTAGTTGTAAAATGGGTGTCAAATAAAAATAATAACATCTCAATATATTTTTTCACATTAATTATTATTTTTTACAATGTATTTATTGTATATAGAATAATAAATATACTTTAAAGAGTTGGTAAAGAAGATTATCTCTTATGTGGAAGGCTTCCTATAAGTCCTTTCTTATGGACCTTTGTAATGGTCTTTTAAGAATAATATCACCTCTAAGAATTGTATATAGTGTTTTCTAAGATAATTAATTAGGGGGTTTTGATCTAGTTTTCTCAATATAGTGTAAAGTACAAAGAGAAGGGGTTTCTTTTTATAAGTGAGGGGAGGATAACTCTGGAAATTTTGCATATTATTTATATATAATGAAGTCACATTCATGGAGATTCAGTTAAAAAATGAAATTCAAAGGATGGTAAGTAGTATATTTTTTATAATATAGTCATCTAATCAATTGAATTTTGGTTTGAATATAATTTAGAAATTTATATTTTTATTTATCCTTTTCATTAACTATTTTTAACCTTATTGGTGTTAAAAAAAATAAATATTAAAGGGATATAAATTTATGGATGAAATTTCAGAACATAACTTATCATATTTATCATATTGGATGATTTTTATTATATTTAAATAATTTAGTAAAATAAAATTTCCATAAAATATCATGATATTCATATTTGACACTATTAAATTAATTTTACATTAAGGACATCAAGAAAATTATGAGATTAGAGTACAAAACTTTAATATATCCTTAATATGTTAAAATTATCAATTAAATTCTTGGGTCATAATGCCTCACCCAAAAGTTATTTCTTTTAGAATTTTTAAAATCATTTACATTATTTTCCTACTCATCTCCCAATCCCAGTGTCGATGTTGTATAAAAATTTAAGTTAATTATTTTATCATTAAAATTTATAAATAAATTACCATGATCAAAATTTAATCCTTCAAATAATATTTTTTACATTTTTTTGGTTCGTTCCATTTCACAAAATTTACATCTATTAAAAGAAATAAAGTGGCATTTTTGACTTTATCTTTTACTTAATTATTACAAAGAAAACAATCAAAGTTAAATCAAAATGAAAGGTAATATTGTAGAATTTTGGATGATTATAGATGAAATATACTCATAAAATGAAATTAATTCAAGTTTTATAATGAATTTATATCCATATCACAATAGTGTTTTGACTTAATTACCCTATTTACCCTTTACTGAAGAGATAAATGTTACAACTATTAATATTCATATTGTTTAAAAATAAAACAGTCCTATTTGAAAAAATTTAACCTTTTGACCCAAAATATGGAATAAATAACACAAATTTAATTTCCTAAATTATTCTGAAATTAATTCTAAAATAAATCTACAAAATGTGATAAAAAACCACTGTCCAGAAAAATGAACTTCTAAGATGAAAAATTTACCAATATCAAAATCATGTAACATGAATATCCTAATGAAATTTATTATATTATTGATAAATAAATTAGATATTATATAATATTGATACAAAATAATAATGAATTAATGAAATGATTATATAATTTTCAAATAATAATATTTCAATAGTTTTTTGTGATTATTGTAATCTTTTTGTTACATGTAAATCAATTTATCAATGAAATTGGATTTATTTGAAGAGACTTATATTATAAAATCTCACGGTGCTACACCAGCAATTACATAGTGGTTTCCCGTGGTTTGGTGAAACAACTAAGGAGTATAGTGGTGTTATAAAGGTATATATGTATATCCTCATGACATTTTTGTGGTCATTTATTCCTGGTGGGGTTTACAATGATGTCCTTGTTGAAGTTTTTAGTATAACTCATCCATGATGGGATGGCCATGATTGAGAATTAGGCATATTGCACATGTAATGTGGTGAAGGCTGTACCAATAACATTGATATGGTTTGTATGGAAATTTTTAAGATATTATTAGATAATATCTCTCACTTTGAAAAACAAAAAGATTATAAATTACCCATGAAGTGTGTATCATCAAGGGGGACCTCTTTTAAAAAACGTGGAAGATGATCTGACCACAATGTGTCCTTAGGTTTTGTGGGGGGGGGGGGTACAACATTGTATTTGGTTCTAGTTCATGGTGTTTATCCATAGTAGGTGATGGAAGTAAAACTGTGGCGTGGAATGATCCATGGTATAAGACATTGTGGAATTCAAATATAATTTTAAAATACATAGATAGAGGAAATAGCCACTTGAGATTCATATCTTTTAGTGACATAAGACACCATAGGTTTTTTGGATTTTCACTATACCTTGGTGGAATATATATGGATTCAATTTTAAATTGTGGTTGAATCACACATGGTTTAATTTTCTTATTATTACTTTAGTATCAAGGATACTTCTATACCTTCCTTGCCATATTATGGCTTTCCTTTGTGAGGTCTAACCCCTTGGATCATGGGATCATTTATAGTTTAATGATTTATAACATACCATATTATCTATACCCATTTTATTAGATTCTTTATTAATCAATTGAATTTTATTTCTAATTTTGATTTATTATATATTTTTTTCATACCTTCTACTTTCCCAATTATACATATATTGAAATGGATGTGTTATTTTTATTTTTTATTAATCTCAACACATAAGAAAATGGCTAAGATCATATATCTATATAATATTTTCCCATTATATCTCATATTTGTGTGAGAATACCTTTGAAAATAATAAATTAATTTTTATAAAAGACCATTGTTAAAAATAAAATTATATTTTAATTGGTTATGATGTTTGGTGGTTATAAAGTGGGGTTCATTATTAGGAGATGGCTGGAATGAAATGCATTTTTTTGAATATTACCTATAGATGTGGAAGTAACATTAAAGGTTTACATGGGAACGAACATGGGTTGGAATTAATTAGTGACATGTTATGTAATTTAATGAATCTATAATGAAACATAATGTGATAGAATTATTAATTAACTTATTAATATAATGTGGTAATTTTTGTTAATGTCATTCTATTTAAATAATAAATGAATAAGCATGTTAAATAAAGATGGATATTAATTAGAAAAAATGGAAATAGGATGTTTTGAAATGGAAGATGGAATGTGGATTTTTTTTGGTGTTTTATTTTATTTTATGATGAATTTTAAGGTTGATATGGAAAAATAAATGGTTACCAAATTTGGGGGCGATGTTTTGAGATATGTTGGTGGAGTTTTTATAAACCTATATGTTGGGATTGTGTTTTATTTTTATATCATTTAATTTTTTGATATTTCTATGCACACCCCAACCAGGGGGCATGTTTACATTGACACCAAATATATTTGGGTTATGTTTGTTTATCCCAATCATCAATGATGATGAATATGAATGCTTAGCTTCCCCATATTCCACACCATCCATTCTAGCTGAGATTGAGATTTATATGATGGGAGTGAAAGATGTGAAAAATGAACTATATCTGGTGATTTATGAGAGGATGTGGTGGTTTAGATCACAAGTCATCCATGGTAGGAGGTGAACATGAGTTTTGTGTCCATCATGTTAATGAAACCCTAATATCTTGTTATATAGACATTTTTTGGAGGATGTGAAAGTCATGACATGCTGCACATGGTGCATTGCTCTATGTGGTCACCCATGTGTCTCTGTTTAGAATATGATGTGAATTTCTATAGAGACCCGAAGCTTTACGTACATGGACATTACACTACTTTTGTGGAATACTTAGTACATAACAAAAACACACACACAAGGACCGTAATAGTTTAGTGTCTTTGGAAACTCGGAATATAATCTTCTAATCATGGTGAATGATCTTCAATATCTCCCATAAAGATCTTCCTTTTCTATACCTAAAACCTTTCTTTATATCCTGGGGAAAAGAAAACATAAAACGGTGAGCTCAAATGCTCAGTAAGGGTAAACAAAAGAAATATCAATCACATCATATACATAAGCACATAACTTTTGGAAATCTTAGCCTGCAAGAGAGATCATAATTTCATAACATGTGATAAATCATAGTAGTGAAATGTAATACCAATAATCATAACTTAAAACATGAAACATTGTGTCATACACACATAATCATAGAGAATCATTTCTTATTAGTCAAGACTCATTGCCAAGACTATCTTAATGGACAAAGTCCATTTCTGAACCGAGTCACCCTCGTTTCAGTCCTGTTTCACTGAACCGGTATAACCTACCATTCCAGCCGTGTCTATCTCATGAGATATAAAATCTTGACCCAATGAATTGGAGGGAGATATAGGTCCCACCCATCTCATAATGATACCATTCTTATGTGTTCCACAAAATCATAAACCATACATCATTACATAACCCATGTAATAAAAATGGGAATCTTAAACATCGTGACATCATAAAACAATTCATATAAGATAAAGGAATTCATAAAAATAATTCCATCACAACATAATCAAATCAATGTAATAATAGGGATAGAAACAGAACCCTATATTATCTTAGATGGAAAATAATTTTGATAAAACACTTGAACTCCATTATTTAGGAAAATATCCTTTTAACTTCAAAAACATTTTTCCTTTCTTAACATGTCATACAATTTTAAAATAAAAGAATTTAATTAAAAATAAACTTTAAAACTTGTAAAGTAAGCTTCTTGGAATTAATTTTTTAAAAATCCATTCATGCCGTATAAGTTAAAAAAACATTCTTCGTACTTTTGTCGGAAAAGTCAAAAAGTACCTCGTACGAAAAATGACAAAAGATTCCTTTCATATTCTTTACTAAAAACTCACCTAAGGGTAAAATTGGATTTAAACAATTGTAGGTGGATGGAAATAATATTACATATTCAGGAAAAATGGATGTGGATGATAAAATACACCCCAGTAAATACTAAAGTATAAACAATCTCGGATAAAAATGAGATTGTGATATTTCCCCTACCTTAGGTCCGATTTGCTTCGTAAGTGTCCGAACCTCCTGTATAATGATTTAAATAATGTCATTGACATATTATAGAATCATATTCATTATTATTATATCATATATGGTTCACTTATGACTTTATATTACCTGTTCTTTTGTAAATTCATGTTAAAGTAGCGTTTTGGGTAAAATCGTCTCATTTGTCATTCGTGTTTTAACTTGTAATTATTCATATGATTACTTAGATCATTATTACTTAATTATATAATATAAAACATTATTTATATATAATATATATTCATAATATACATATATATAATGGATCGATAAATGGAAAGAAATACACCGTTCATGGAGACGGTAGACCGTACGTACGCATGAACGCTGTTTTCGTTTCCTTATTGAATTGAGTGGAATTAAGTAGATGACACACATATATATACACATAAATACAGTAGCTTTATAATGTCATATATTTCATTATTATTGCTTATATATACTTTATAATCATTCTTAAATGGTTAACATGGAGAATGAATCTCATCGCGTCGTGGAGACGGTAGTCCGTACGTACGCACGAGCGATGATATCATTTCCATAATTATTGAATTGAATTGGAGTGGATGATATAATATATCAGAATCATTATTATGTTATAATAACTATTTATAGTTATTCTTTACACCATAATACCCTTCCATGTAAGGTGTTGGTGGAAAAACAGATTACACCACGGCGTGGAGACGATATTCCGTACGTACGCACGCGCGGTGATTTCTTTTTCCGTAGGATGGATAGATGGTTAAATAGGGTTGTTTCATACTTATAATAACATATCTGTATATGAGTGATACTTATTTCATTACTTCATAATGAAACAACCTAAGAAGAAGAAGTGGAAGAAGAAATAAAGATGAAAGAATCGGTAACATACATTACCTCTTCTTTGAAGTGCTTCTTTGAGACCTCCTTTTAGGGCACTAAAATGTGTCTTTGAAGAAGACCAGAACCTATAGGATGTTTCTAGGGAAGTGGAGAAGATAATTTGGCAGGGTTTGGCCGAGCTTGAAGGCTCAAAGTTGTGTGAGGAAGAGAGGGAGGAGGAGCCCTTTTATAAGGGAGGAGAGGGGCACCTTTGGAATAACAAAAAATATTATTTTATTATAAAGTCAAGTTTGGATTTAAATAGCTCCAAATTGATATATTTAGAGGCTAAGGTGGGGATTGGTCGAAATCCTCTAATCAAATAGAATTTAGAAAAGTTTAGGTTCCTATTTTAACCTTATCATTTAGATTTAACATTATGTTAAATAAGTTTACTTTTACCGTGTCTTCTTGTGTTCTTATACTATAAGGTTAATAAACTTACTATAAGCAGCCAAAAGAACCCCAAGTTGTTTATCTCATGAGATATAACATCTTTACCCAATGCATTGGAGGGAGATATAGGTACCACCCATCTCATAATGATACCATTCTTATGTGTGCCAAAAAATCATAAACCATACATCATTGCATAACCCATGTAATAAAAATGGGAATCATAAACATCATGACATCATAAAACAATTCATATAAGATAATGGAATTCATAAAAATAATTCCATCACAACATAATCAAATCAATGTAATAATAGGGATAGAAACAGAACCCTATATTATCTTAGATGGAAAATAATTTTGATAAAACACTTGAACTCCATTATTTAGGAAAATATCCTTTCAACTTCAAAAACATTTTTCCTTTCTTAACATGTCATACAATTTTAAAATAAAAGAAGTTGATTAAAAATAAACTTGAAAACTTGTAATGTAAGCTTCTTGTAATTAATTTTTTTAAAAATCGATTCATGCCGTATAAGTTAAAAAAAACATTCTTCGTACTTTTGTCGGAAAAGTCAAAAAGTACCTCGTATGAAAAACGACAAAAGATTCCTTTCATATTATTTACTAAAAACTCACCGAAGGGTAAAATTGGATTTAAAAAATTTTATGTGGATGGAAATAATATTACATATTCAGGAAACATGGATGTGGATGGTAAAATACACCCCAGTAAATACTAAAGTATAAACAATCTCGGATAAAAATGAGATTGTGATATTTCCCTTACCTTAGGTCCGATTTGCTTCGTAAGTGTCCGAACCTCATGTATAATGATTTAAATAATGTCATTGACTTATTACAGAATCATATTCATTGTTATTATATCATATATGGTTCACTTATGACTTTATATTACCCGTTCTTCTGTAAATTCATGTTAAAGTAGCGTTTTGGGTAAAATCGTCTCATTTGTCGTTCGTGTTTTAACTTGTAATTATTCATATGATTACTTAGATAATTATTACTTAATTCAAGAATATAGAACATGATTTATATATAATATATATTCAGAATATACATATATATAATGGATCGATAAATGGAAAGAAATACACCGTTCATGGAGACGGTAGGCCGTACGTACGCATGAACGCTGTTTTCGTTTCCTTATTGAATTGAGTGGAATTAAGTAGATGACATAAATATATATACACATAAATCCAGTAGCTTTATAATGTCATATATTTCATTATTATTTATTATATATACTTTATAATCATTCTTAAATGGTTAACATGGAGAATGAATCTCATCGCGTCGTGGAGACGGTAGTCCGTACGTACGCACGAGCGATGATATCATTTCCATAATTATTGAATTGAATTGGAGTGGATGATACAATATATCAGAATCATTATGATGTTATAATAACTATGTATAGTTATTCTTTACACCATAATACCCATCCATGTAAGGTGTTGGTGGAAAAACAGATTACACCACGGCGTGGAGACGGTATTCCGTACGTACGCACGCGCGGTGATTTCATTTTCCGGAGGATGGATAGATGGTGAAATAGGGGTTTTTCATACTTATAATAACATATCAGTATATTAGTGATACTGATGTTATTACTTCATAATGAAACAACCTAAGAAGAAGAAGTGGAAGAAGAAATAAAGTTGAAATAATCGGTAACGGAAATTACCTCTTCTTTGAAGCGCCTCTTTGAGATCTCCTTTTAGGGTACTAAAATTGGTCTTTGAGGAAGACCAGAACATATAGGATGTTTCTAGGGAAGTGGAGAAGAGAATTGGGAAGGGTGTTTCCGAGCTTGAATGCTTAAATTGTTGTGAGGAGGAGAGGGAGGAGGTGCCCTTTTATAAGGGAGGAGAGGGGCACCTTTGGAATTCTTAAAAATATTAATTAATAATAAATCTAACCTTACTTAAAAACCTCCAAAAATGAATCATATTCGAAGATTAGATGATATAGGGTTGTAATCCCATCAACCAATCAAATTTTGACAGGTTTGGATCTTATTTTAAACCTTATCATTTAGATTTATCCTTATTTAATCTATTTAAGTTTATTTGTGGTAATAAAATTCTAAATTTTATATTATAACAAATAATTACTTATTAGTTGTGAATTTTCCATAATTTTTTACTTTATAACATTATAGACCATATAAATTTAAATTTATAATTTTTAAATATTTTTGTGATTTTTAAACAATTTTATAATATGTTATTTTTATAAAATAACAACAGTGTCAATTTTGACACTATTTATTTATTTGAATTTAAATAAAATATATACAGAAGATATGTTCGAACTAAAAGCTTTAATAGATTCATAAAAGGTCATAAGTATCTATAAAATTAGTGGATCACATTAAATAGTTCATATAATATTTATTTTATTATTTTTAAAACCATTTATTTAATTTATCACTTAATAAAATAATTACTACAACATGTTTGTATAACTATTTAATATACTTATTTGTTGCATAAAATTTAAAATAAAATCCTATGATGAAGATAAATCTATTAAATTTCACAATAATACTTTTACTATAATTTATCATCTTAAAATCACAATATTTAAATTGTTATATTTATTAAATTATGAAGGTGACAACATTGGCATCATTTTAAATAAAATAATATAAGTGTCATAATTGCTTGTATAGGACTCCAAATGGTAAAATATTCGACCATTGTATGATTATAGTTTAAATTTACATGAAAAATAAGTTTTGGTCAGGGTTTTGTGCCTTTTATGGTCACTATTAGTTTAATAAAAACTATATTCTTGATTTTTCACTTGATAAATAATTTCTGCATCACTATTATGTCACAATTAATGATAATTATTTAATCCCAAAAAATTATAAATAAATTCTCATGATGTAGATAATTTTGTCAGATTTCTGTAGACTATTAATGTTCTAAGTTTCATGAATATTATCACTAACTTAAAATTATTATACTTATAATATTTAAGAGAGTGACATGTTGTCACTTTCTTTGGTTTTAATAATAATTAAATTATTTTCATGGTCAAAAGTCCATAAAATGAATCTAATACGACCCTTAGTTGATATGAGTTTACTTTTATCCATCCAATAGAATTTTGGCATGTGTTAGGATAATTTTATAATATTATATTTACCCTTAATTACCCGATTTACCTTTAACTATGGTAAATAAAATTTACCGTAGTTACTATTCATAATTCCCAAAAATAAAAAGTAGCTTATTAAAATAATTTGGACCCACTGATTCCAAATATGGAATCCATTTTTCCAAATTCAATACACAAAAGTTCCAGAAATTAAATTAAAATTAATCCCGTTGTCGAAAGAAAACGGGTTTTTCTTTAAAACATTGCAAAATATTGAATTGATTTAACCTACGAATTCAAGGTAAAATCAATGCTAATGACATACATTATATTAAATGGTAAAAGTATATTCTATTTATACTTTAAAACCATTCACTATTATAATTTAACCACATAAGATATTACGATGAAAAAAGCTGTTTTTAATTAAAATATAGCGTGTTTTTACTATTCATTAAAATATGAAAGTTATCGGAAAAATATCAAAACTTTATCTAATATAAATTTTAATATCCTGATTCAAAAAAAGAATTTTATTTTGTCAAATTGAACTTATAAACATGTAAAAAACTAGATTTAAAGTGGGTGTGCCATCAAAAGGCGGTAAAACTGCATTTTTTAAAAAATACTTATTTTACCCGAAAAATTTATTTTGTTCTTATACCATGTTCTAGAAATGTGTAAAATGAATAATAATGTTATAAAATTTAAAATTTAGTTAAAAATATTCATAACGGCTAGTTCATAACAATATTATAATAATATATCGTTGTTTAGTAAAACCTATTATTGCGTACAACACACACTATCGAGGAAGGTCGCGATTGCGTGTAATGCAAGCCAAGTCAGGGTTGCGTGTTGCACAAGAATCCTTCGTTGTTTCGTATAACAGAATCCAACCATATTTCATTTATACATTGAATATATATATATATACTCAATGTTGCGTAGAATAACTATTATCAAAATTGTGTGTAACACGATCCAAGAATAGTGTTGCGTATACTGCAAGCTAATACGGAGTTGCGTATAGCACAAGGTAATCTTGGTGTAGCACAAGACATTAATAAAATTAAAGGAATATTTTTCATAAAATCTCAGGGTGTTACATTCTACCCCCCTTAAAATGAATTTCTCCCTCGAAATTCGTCGGAGTTATAAATGGTTTACTAGTCGAAAGTTTGTTTAATAGAAACCCACATCGTAAAAAGGAATACCAAAACATGGCTTTTAAAACTAAAGTATGAAATGTAACGGTTACCCAAATTAACTCATCACTGGGTTTCCACGTAGGAGAACATAGGTGAAAATATGGATATGGAAGAAAAATCTAACCATCAAGTTCTGATGGAGAGTGGTAGAGAACATGGCTATGAAAAAGACAAAAATCACAAAGCTATATATTTGTGATGATCTAAGGTACCATATAATTCATCGGTTATAAGGGAACTAGGACAACATTTTTGGTTTTCAAGATCATTTCCCTAAAGTTGATGAATTAAAAGAAATACTTACATGATTTTGGTACAATCTCACTGTTGTTCGTGAATTGAACAATTTCCACTTCATCCCTTAAAGAAATGAAGTTGAATTTGTTATTCGTGATGTGTTAGCAGATCATGTGATAGAATGATAGGTCATTCCATCTCTTTCAAACAAAAGGTTAGAAAAAGTTATAAGTCCATCTTATGGTTAGATTAATCGTATATGGTTCCAAAAATGAACTTATACTTCATATATCATACTGCTTAATAAAATAAAACTAGTTTATACTAACCAGGGACTTCATGTAGGCCAGTGGTAGGCGATAAAGGCAAGTCGCACTTTGGTTGTGGGTTCGATTCTCACAGCCTTGTCCGACGTGATGGGCTGTTGCCCGTCCTGCAGGTTGACCTTTTTCTAAAACTACATTACCATATCATCCCATCAATAATATCGAAAAAAGTTTCTATCCTTAAACAATACTAACTTATTTCCAACATAATCCATTCCAATCTTTAGGCTTATCCAAAATACTTCGGTCCAAGCTCATAGTATAGAGAAAATGATCACGTGAATTCCATCATTTATCTCTCATATATCTTGTTTGTCACATTCCATTCATGTGAATACCATAATCATATAATCTCTTGAAAAATGAATACCCACTGAATCTTACTAAAACCATGAGTGCTGTCAAAAGTTAACGCATTCCACATACCAAAAACCCAAAATTCTATATACTCAAACCATGATATAACTATTTACTTATATCAGTCATGAGCTCATGAATACTATCAAACATTTAATTTTCTCCTTATCCCTTCATTATGCGCATATCATCTACATTCCAAAAATATCTAAATAATCTTTTAAGGATACTGGTACCATTAATCATATTCAACATCGCCAATGGTGATCGCTTGTGAATTCCCTTTGTCCTTTGCCTTAAGTGGTTTCTCATGTCAATCATCACTAACCCTTGGATTAGGTCATTTATTAGCATAATGCCCCATTTCTTTGCACTTGAAGCATTGAAGTGTTGGTGGTGCATTCTCTGCAGTCTTTTATTTATTCACATCATTAGAATCCCTTTTTCCATTACTTAGACACTCAGCTGCTCTATGACCTTCTTTTCCACACTTAAAACATTTTCTAGTCCCTTTAAGACAATCTCCACCATGCTTCTTTCCACACTTTGAGCATAAGGAAACATTCATCTTCTTTTCACTATTATACTGAGATTTCTCCTTGAACTCCATCTTTCATTTCTTGTCAAAACTATGAGATGGATAAGTAACACCAACTTCCATTTCTACCTTGATAGCACAACACACAATTTCTTTATAGCTACTGAAGTCTCTTATAGCTAATGCCCTTCGAAGACTTGGTTTTAAGCCACTGAAAAATCGATCAACTTTACTTTCAGGTTGGATGATAATGCCATATGCATACCTTGCAAGTCTTCTAAAATTCGCTTCGTATATACCAACAGATTCATCATCCTTCTTCTTCAGCTCAAGAAATTCCTTTTCCATCTTTGTTCGAAAAATACGAGGGAAGTACTTACTGAAAAACAAGTTATTGAACTCATCCCATTCCATGGACTCAATTTCATCTCTTGGCCTCGTATTCTTGATAAGATTCCACCATTGATCAGCTTCACCTTCCAAACGATATACTGCTAAGATGACTTTATCATGTTCAGAACATTGAAGAACTGAAAATATCTTTTCAGTGGTACTGATCCGTTGTTCAGCAACAAGTGGATCGGAAGACCCACTGAAAGAAGGTGGACGTTGCCTCATGAAGGAATCAATAGAATATTGTTCCCTTCTCTGCTCATTTGGAAGTCCAGAATGATTCATAGCTTGTGTAAGTATAGCAATAATATTTTTCACTCCATCTCCCATAACACTTGTTTGTTCAGGAGGACAATCATTGCATTGTCCATTACAGTGATCAACACGGTTCCTTCGGGTTCCATCCATCATCTAAAACCCAAAAAGAATAGTGTGAGAGGCAAAAATAATGCTAGGGAAAAACATAGTAAAGGGGGAGTACCCTTAATATCAAACATCTTAGGTTAAATTCTAAGATTGTTACCGTAGTTCTAGGACCATATCCTATACGTATATTTATCCTTAGGGACATCCCTAGACACACCTTCGAAATATCTCTAGGGATCTCACTAAAGTTCTCACATCATAGTTTCCAAAGGTTGACTAAACCTTTCCTCTGATACCAACTGTAGAGACCCGAAGCTTGACGTACATGGACATTACATTACTTTTGCAGAATAATTAGTACATAACAAAAACACACACACAAGGACCGTAATAGTTTAGTGTCATTGGAAACTCGGAATATAATCTTCTAATCATGGTGAAAGATCTTCAACATCTCCCATAAAGATCTTCCTTTTTTTATACCTAAAACCTTTCTTTATATCCTAGGGAAAAGAAAACATAAAAGGGTGAGCTCAAATGCTCAGTAAGGGTAAACAAAAGAAATATCAATCACATCATATACATAAGCACATAACTTTTGGAAATATTAGCCTGCAAAAGAGATCATAATTTCATAACATGGGATAAATCATAGCAGTGAAATGTAATCCCAATAATCATAACTAAAAACATGAAACTTTATGTAATACACACATAATCATAGAGAATCATTTATTATTAGTCAAGACTCATTGCCAAGACTATCTTAGTGGACAAAGTCCATATCTGAACCGAGTCACCCTCGTTTCAGTCATGTTTCACTGAACCGGTATAACCTACCATTCCAGCCATGTCTATCTCATGAGATATAAAATCTTTACCCAATGCATTGGAGGGAGATTTAGGTCCCACCCATCTCATAATGATACCATTCTTATGTGTGCCACAAAATCATAAACCATACATCATTGAATAACCCATGTAATAAAAATGGGAATCTTAAACATCGTGACATCATAAAACAATTCATATAAGATAAAGGAATTCATAAAAATAATTCCATCACAAAATAATCAAATCAATGTAATAATAGGGATAGAAACAGAACCCTATATTATCTTAGATGGAAAATAATTTTGATAAAACACTTGAACTCCATTATTTAGGAAAATATCCTTTCAACTTCAAAAACATTTTTCATTTCTTAACATGTCATACAATTTTAAAATAAAAGAAGTTGATTAAAAATAAACTTGAAAACTTGTAAAGTAAGCATCTTGGAATTAATTTTTTTTAAAATCCATTCATGCCGTATAAGTTAAAAAAAACATTCTTCGTACTTTTGTCGGAAAAGTCAAAAAGTACCTCGTACGAAAAACGACAAAAGATTCCTTTCATATTATTTACTAAAAACTCATCGAAGGGTAAAATTGGATTTAAATAATTGTAGGTGGATGGAAATAATATTAAATATTTAGGAAACATGGATGTGGATGATAAAATATACCCCAGTAAATACTAAAGTATAAACAATCTCGGATAAAAATGAGATTGTGATATTTCCCTTACCTTGGGTCCGATTTGCTTCGTAATTGTCCGAACCTCCTGTATAATGATTTAAATAATGTAATTGAATTATTACAGAATCATATTCATTGTTATTATATCATATATGGTTCACTTATGACTTTATATTACCCGTTCTTTTGTAAATTCATGTTAAAGTAGCGTTTTGGGTAAAATCGTCTCATTTGTCATTCGTGTTTTAACTTGTAATTATTCATATGATTACTTAGATCATTATTAATTAATTCTAGAATATAAAACATGATTTATATATAATATATATTCAGAATATACATATATATAATGGATCAATAAATGGAAAGAAATACACCGTTCATGGAGACGGTAGGCCGTACGTACGCATGAACGCTGTTTTCATTTCCTTATTGAATTGAGTTGAATTAAGTAGATGACATACATATATATATACACATAAATACAGTAGATTTATAATGTCATATATTTCATTATTATTGCTTATATATACTTTATAATCATTCTTAAATGGTTAACATGGAGAATGAATCTCATCGCGTCGTGGAGACGGTAGTCCGTACGTACGCACGAGCGATGATATCATTTCCATAATTATTGAATTGAATTAGAGTGGATGATACAATATATCAGAATCATTATGATGTTATAATATATATTTATAGTTATTATTTACACCATAATACCCATCCATGTAAGGTGTTGGTGGAAAAACAGATTACACCACGGCGTGGAGACGGTATTCCGTACATACGCACGCGCGATGATTTCTTTTTCCGTAGGATGGATATATGGTGAAATAGGGTTGTTTAATACTTATAATAAAATATCAGTATATTAGTGATACTGATGTTATTACTTCATAATGAAACAACCTAAGAAGAAGAAGTGGAAGAAGAAATAAAGATGAAAGAATCGGTAACGGACATTACCTCTTCTTTGAAGTGCTTCTTTGATACCTCCTTTTAGGGCATTAAAATGGGTCTTTGAAGAAGACAAGAACCTCTAGGATGTTTCTAGGGAAGTGGAGAAGAGAATTTGGCAGGGTTTTTCCGAGATTGAATCCTCAAAGTTGTGTGAGGAAGAGAGGGAGGAGGTGCCCTTTTATAAGGGAGGAGAGGGGCTCCTTTGGAATAACTAAAAGTATTATTTTATTATAAAGTCAATTTAGGTTTTAAATAGCTCCAAATTGATATATTTAGAATCTAAAGTGGGGATGGGTCGAAATACTCTCATCCAATATAATTTAGACAATTTTAATTTCCTATTTTAACCTTATCATTTACATTTAACATTAAGTTAAATAAGTTTACTTTTACCGTGTCTTCTTGTGTTCTTATACTATAAGGTTAATAAACATAATATAAGCAGCCGAACGAACCCCAAGTTGTTTATTATTAATATATATAACCTTATATAAGTCATTTGTCCGAACCATAGATTTTTAGGAATAAAATAACAATTACTAATATAATATTTGTTTTAAAAACTATTTTATGTCAATTTTGATACTATTTAGTAATTGATTTTTGTGAAAATTATAACAGAATGATTAGTTTGAAGAAAGTTAATTAAATCAATACTAACATTTCATATTAACCTATAAAATTAGTGGAATTCATAAAAAGTCTCAAATTATATTTATTTGGGCATTTATAACATCAATTATGTCAATATTTCATTAATAAGATAATTACTGCATCCTCGTTGTGTCATAAATAAATTAAATTATTTAATGTCTAAAAATTACAAATAAAATACCATTATGTAGGAAATAGTTTTATCTTTCTAATGAATATTTATAGTCGAATTTATCTTATGTATAACCCCATATTAAAAATGATTTACATATTAAACATTGATTTTAACTATTTTAACCCTTCTTTAAATAAATTAATAATAAATGTCCTAATCTAATACAAGTGGGCCTAAATGGTCATATTTTATTCCTAAGGTTGTTTTGGGTCAAATTACAATTGTCCAATAGAATTAGGACATGTGTTAGGGTAATAATAATATCATTTTTACCCTTAATTACCCTATTTACTTTTAATCGTGGTAAAAAAAGTAAAAAGTTACTATTCACCAAAAAATTATTTTCATCTCATTGAACCACATTTTACTTACTAACATCAACCGTGTCTCTCGGATTTTTGAAATTCCACTCACAGTAGCGGTAAAATTAAGTTTTATGAAAAATTCAGTTTTTTTAACTAGCACTTAGTGGTTTCACTATTCATCAGAATATGAATGTTAACCGAAAAATTTCAAAATTTGACCCTAAGATAATTTCGATATTCCGAATCAAAAAATGAAGTCCATTTTGAAAAATAAAATTTACAAAATTTCAAAAAGTGGTTATTACTATTCATAACGGCTAGTTTTAATAATATTTTAATAGCATATCATTGTTTAGTGAAACTCAGTATTGCGTACTACACACGCTATCGAGGAAGGTCGCGATTGCATGTAATGCAAGACAAGTCCGGGTTGTGTGTTGCGTAAGAATACTTCGTTGTTTCGTATAACAGAATCCAACCATATTTCATTTATACATTGAATATATATATATATATACTCAATGTTGCGTAGAATAACTATTATCAAAATTGTGTGTAACACGATCCAAGAATAGTGTTGCGTATACTGCAAGCTAATACGGAGTTGCGTATAGCGCAAGGTAATCTTGGTGTAGCACAAGACATTAATAAAATTAAAAGAATATTTTTCATAAAATCTCGGGGTGTTACAATTTCCATGATTATTTGGGCATAGTGATTATGGAAGGGGTGGGAGTAACCAGAGATACAATATTGGGGCTTTGATTTTGGAATATTAGTTGGAATGTAGGGTAGGGTTCCCATTATTGATATGCATCTCATTAATTTACCACACTTGGATGTATTATTCTGTTAGTGTTCCATGGTGAGGTTGGAATTGGTTTGTTGGAATTTTTAGATAAATTTTGGTTATACTATTTTATCATGTGAGAATTAATATTTTCTATTAACATGTCTTAGAGAGACCTTGTCTATGATCATATTAATTATACATATTATTCTCTCCCTATATGTATAAAAACTATTTTTTATTCTTCTTGGATGACTATGGGGAATTATTTGGATATTACCAATTTTAAAATGAGATCTACCACTGATTATATGAGATTGGATTTATTTTGGTATTTTTGAAAGAAATCAGTTACATTTTTTTAAACTATACATGAATTATGTAATTATTTGGGGCCTACATTTCTTTTTATATAATGGATTTTATTAATTCTTGGTTTATTGTATCATTTGATCAATATTATATAAATTAGAGAAATGCTTTATATGTGTGATATTTTTATTCCCTTGGTGATAGATTCCATCATGGATCCTCTTAATGTTAGGATTGATGGGATATTATCTTTATTAATTTATTTCCATACTAAGAGGGGTACATTGGGACAGAGTTTGTCTTGAACAATTTTGTTATACAAATAGTGAAATTTATAATTAAAAATTCTTATATGGTTACTTATACCCTCACTTATCATCTATATTCCCTCTCATATCAACAAAATATTTTTTTTCCAACATTCATGGATTTAATTAATAATTTGACCTTTTTAATTTAGAGTTGATTATAGTTCATTTGGTTACTACTACACTTTCCTCTTAGTGTCATGTGTGGGTGTTTTGTTGGTTATTATTTTCTACATTCATGATAGATTAGTTGTTTTAGTTTTATTTTTTATATCTAATGGTTCTATAATTTTTATAGTTATTTTTATCTTAGATGTTTTTTACCTTTAGGATATTCCTTTTTTTATTTATATGAGTTTATCCTTCTGTTTTCTTATGTTTTTTACACTATTTCATTCTCAGTGATAATATAATTATATCCCATTGGTGAATTAATTTTATAATTTAATTATTATGTATTTTTAATTATTTGGTGGGTTTTTAAAGTAGTATATTGTTATTGGTAGGTTAATATGACCCTTTTATGGGTTATAAAGTTATTTTTATAACATTGAATTATTATGTTTTCCAAATTTTCAATGTACTAGTCCTAATTAACTAATAGAAACTAGACCTAGTTAGCCACATGGCCTCAATATCACCACCTCGTACGTGATAGGTTGCTGACTAGAAGTGATTATCTTTGATGGTATGATGGGGTGACAATACCATCATGAACAGAATGGACCACAATGACAAATAACATATAAAAAACTAGTGGAAGTAGATTATAAATAAAAAATGGAATATAATCATCTAGATAATATAATAATCAATAGTTAAAAGGTTAGTGTAATATAAATATAATGATTTCATGATTCTATAAAAAATTGGGGAAAACATAGGGGAACATGATAATAGGAATAAACAATACATTCTATATAAAATAAATTGAAAATTCAAAAATCAATATTCCATAGCATAATGAGAATAGTCTCAGTCCAATACTCCAACGATCCATCATATAAAAGATATTAGTAATACATATTTGAGTACTTCCCCTTTCCCTAAACTACATCCATGATGTCTGTTTGGGTACTAATCAACAACATGAACATGGTGTGAGTAAAACTCAGTAGGCCACCACCAATTACATTTAAAACTATTAAATTAGTGCATAATAAAAAAATCTGTTTATATTTATAATAAATGGGGAAAATAGTTTGAGACCATGTTGAGTTCATCCTTCCCATGTGATATCTTTCTAAGAAATCCATGCTTCATAATAAGAAGAAATTTCTCAGATTAGTTGTCCATGTAGTAATAATAACAATACACGACCCACGTAATATCCAATGCATTTATGAAAATATATGGTTGAGTCAACCAAAAATGGTAACCCATTCAGTATAGATATTGGGGTCTGAGTGTAACCTAGGGATGCACCCTCGATAGTATAGTCCTAAAATAAAAGGTTTTCGAGTCCTCGGAAAAATCCCCAGGTAGCCTTGAGCTAGACCTAACTAGAGCCCAATGAGATAATAAAAGGAAGTATATATCCATAATAAATCAATATAAATCCAAGGATATAATCCATGCAATTCTAAATACATACATATTTAATTTAAGAGTTTGTATAGATATGACTTAGAATTTATTAATATATGAAAAGGAATGAGTCCGATAAGGCTATCAACTCTTTGTAAATGCATCCATGAACTAGTTGGCACCTTATGGGTAGTCAAGGAAAACCCAAGGATAAATTCCAAGACATTACCTATGAAATACATTATTTAATTATATAGAATGGTTATAATAAGAGCCATGTGATGTATAACCCATTTAACTTTTCATTTAATCTCATTTATTCATTGGAATAATTAATCACTTAACCAGGGTCATGTGATACATTTATACCATTTATATTCCATTTATAACTATTTGGTGATGGGAAAAATTCAAAACATAGTATGGGTAATTTTACATGGGATTTCCATTCAAATTTTAATTAATTCATTTAACATTCCAATTAATTTAATTTACCCATTTGAAACATAATGTCCATAAAAATTAACCTTATGTGGTGGTTTGTTCATACATTCATGGGAAATTTGTCATGAAATATAACTAAAACACCTAAAGGGGTGTCACTAGTCATGGTTTTTAACCTCTAAATATATCATGGGTCTAAAAGAGAATCTCATAATTGTCTAAAAGTTTTATTCCGATAAAAGAACTTTTTATAGGAGATGCATGGAAGGTCTACTGCCTGGTACAAAAATGAACTTTATAAATATAATTCTATAAGGAATACGTAATATAAAACCTACCTTATACAGGTATATGGTTTCCTATCTGATATCATATTTAGATTCAAATCATAATTATATAAATCAACAAAAAATGAATTTTTTTTCAAAAAATAGGTCATATTAGCTCGCATTGTATTAGAATTACCAATATAAATATGAAAAAAGGAAGAAAGAGGATATAATTTTATACTGATGGTGGTATAACATGATATATGAAAATTGAATCATATTCAAATTCATGGAGGAGGCTCAAATCCTATATTGAGGTGGAGGAGAGGGAGCTCTAATGTGAGCTGGTAGCTGGAAACGGGGAAAGGAGAAGGTTGTTTCCATTTAATAGAAGAGATAGGAAGAAATGTAATTTCACCTCTTTTAAGGAAACATGGTTTTTCCACAAGTATCACTAAAATATTCCCTAATTGTTTTATACAACTATCTAATTGGAACACCCCCTCTCATGACAAGGTACATAGTTTGAAAAACAGTGCGTAGTCTGTTGATGATCAGTATCCAAGGGCTCCACCTTCTTGCATGGTTAAGAACAAGACTAGAAAAACCATGAGCTAACCATGTAATTTAGGCTTTCAACACACCTTCACCATTTCACAATTCAATTTGGACTCCTCATATGGTTTTTAAAACTATGATATTATATATATGGGTTACACAGTTGAGCCGTATAGTTACTACTGATCATGTGCCTCATAATATTTCTCAAAAAACTATAGTACTAGTCATTGAACATTCCCCATAAATTACATAATCATCATTTAAACTCTTAATAAATTTTATTAGTGTAAATTGAGAGTTTTATATAGAAATGTAATGGATATTCAATTCTTTAATATGTTGGGACATTAAAACCTCCCCTCCATATAACAACTCTTCCCTGAGATGCACTTTTGAGGGTGGTAGATAATAATCTAAGAGCTGTTCCAGAAACTAAGAATGTGCATTGGATTCTCACTAACAAGCCGCATCATGTACATTTTCTTGCTACCATCACACCCGATCTGTTGGAACTAAAATTACTTAGAGATACTTAATGCTTCGATCCACAATATTCACCGTATACTACAGTAAAGAAGTGTCAACATGCTACTCTACCTAATCAGGTTGAAATATATGAGTAAGATATCAATAGTAATAGAAAGGTTGTGAAATGTACAGGAAATAATCCATGATTCGTCACCTGTATGTTTTCTATAGCTCATAGGACCAAAATTCCTAGGAACCAATGAGATAAATCATGCTATATATGGGATGAACGACCCAAGAAGATTCATGTGACTCTTGAATCAACTCATTTCATGTATATTCTAAAACCTAGTCATACTCATTATTAACTACGATCTAAATATCTTCAAGAACCCAATAAGGATATGGGACATCCCTTTAAACACTCCCCCTTAAGATAAATCCCTCATTATATGAAATTTTTCCCATATTCACTCAGTCTAGAGTTGAAGAAGTCATTGAAAAAGATATAAGAAAAGACTTCCCATGATACTCCAAAACCATAAGATGCATCTCAGATGACATGGACATCACATAACATTCTCTCCTAGAATCATAATATTCTAGATTCATATTCTTCTTGCTCATACAATCCAATACTTCATTTCCTTTCCCATGTATATAAGTAACATTAAAATCCAATGACTAAATGTATTAAACCAATAATCATTTTATGATATTGAAATCACACTATGAAAATTTTTATTTTAGGAACTTATGATCCTTATGTATAATGAACAAATCTCCCACTGAGAAATGCCACAAAAAATTCAATGCATGAACCACATATGCATGCTCAAGATCTTGTGTCACATAATTCTTCTTGTGAGACCTCAATTAGTGAGATGTGTATTCCATGACATGATCTCCTTGCATCAGTACTACTTCCAACCTAATGTGAGATGCATAAAATTATAACATATATCCTTGGATAAAATTTGGTAAAAAATGTATGAACACCAAATTCAATATTCCTTACAAATTCTAAAATTATTTCTCAAAAGATTCAGACCACAAGAACTTTACACACATATTTTTGAATCTCATAAGAGATATTAAATGGAATAAAAAATCCAAAATTATGTTCTTGTAATATCCATACATCCCCAATAAACTCCTAATATCAAATATGTTCTTGGGATAATCCAAATATAACATAGCTCTCACATTCTGTAGGTCAATATAAACTCTTACCTCTGAGATGATGTGTCATAGGAAGTGAACTTTATCAATCTAGAAATATAATTTCCTGAATTTTATTACAACCTATTATCTCTTTATGTAGTCAATACAATTTCAATATATTTTTCATGATCATGTTAAGTTTGAGAATAAACAAATATTTCATCTAAAAATACCACTAAAAACAGTATATGTATAGGGGGAATACTTGATTTCTCACAACCATAAAAATTTTCATCGTGTTTCTTAAACTAAAAGATAATACCAGATTCTCATATAAACCATATATGCTCAAGATGACACTATTAGTATGTCTAAGGGTCAGACCCATGCATGATGATACCCCAACCTCATATCAATAATTGAGAAGACTTTAACACCTTTGAGATAGTCTAAGAGATTATCAATGTGAGTTATTTATGAAATTAATGATAGTTTAGCTTTTGATAATCCATGCATAACATAGAGTTCCATATGCCACCTTGTCAAAAAGTATAGGTGAGACCCAATGTGAAGTACTTGGAAGTATAAATCCCTTAGATTCTAGGTCCTCTAAATTCATTTTAAATTCCAAAATCTTAGTTGGAGATATCCTATATGGTGGGATAGAAACCTGTGTTTCCCTTGGAAATAACTCTCTAATGAAATCTAATTCTTTATCCAAATGTAGACCAAAACAATTCTTACCATGAAATCCCTGAAATAGTCTACTACTAGAGGATAAAATACATAACATATTCCTTGATCATCTTGAGAAAGACAAGAAATCTAGGCTATTACTCCATCTATCCCTCAATGTCTAGGTCTAGTTCAACTCTCTCAAACATCATATTCTCCCTTGTGAATATAGTTACCACTCTTTAGTGACACGAATGACACTCTATATTGACAAAAATTGATATAGAAACAATTGGTTTGAAACCTACCCATCTTGAGAATGATTTCAATGACCATCATCCCAAGGATGAAATGATTCCAAATAAAATAACAGCCACCTATCATTGGAGGGAACTCCTTGAATAGGTACACACATTCTAATAGGATCCCCGTTAATGTTCAAGATCCATCAAACCCTATAAATACTTAATTATATGAAAGAGGGTATCCATGATAGAAATAGATTTAACAAATTGGTATATGCCTTTGTGATATAATGTAGATAATATATTTAAGGATACTAAAATTATACCATAGACTATAATTGGACTATAACCCTCCTCATCAAGAATATGTTTTAGTACATAAATAAAGACTATTCTATGGACCTGAGTAAAAAGATGACAAAATGAGTGGGTTCAATCTGATGGTGATGCATCTCATAGTTATGTCTATCTCTTCCATGGCCAGCTCCTAGGACTGTACAACCCTCTAGTATTCTAGATCCCAGCTTGATACAACGCCACTAATCCTTCTATAGTAGGTGGATCTAGTATATATTCTCTATAAATAGAAACTGGATTTAATTTTATGATAAAAAATATATATGTACCATTAACCTACTTGTTCATCATACAACCGGGTTTACAGTACATTTGGGATTCATATATCCCTACCTCCCACACTGGTGGAATATCACACTACTACTTGTGTAGATACTTTGGCATCCATTTCACAGGCAAGAATACTATAAGTGATTCTTCCTATTACTAGAAATACTACTTCCCTATCTAAGAATTGAACCACTCTAGTAAACACATTAGGTCATTATGGACTATGTCAAAAACAGTCATCAGATGGAAAATGTTTACCTGTGATCATATGGCATACCTATACCCATCCTTGAATCGCCTTTCTATTTAAAACATATCTCCAAGTATTTTGGGAATGAAAACCAATTTTTTGTGTGAAATGAGTGTAGTATTCCATTACTTATAATGTATTCTTCTCTAGGTTCCTGGATTCTATTGTTTGGTTAGACACCAAAATATCAGGAAAAAATAATCATAAAATATATATTGAAAAACCCTCCAATCCATAACCCAATGCTGATCATAATGGATCAAAACAGCCAACCATCTCTTGGAATATCATATAAGAATGTAATTTTCCATCTTCAACATCCTCTATAGAGGTGTCTATAAATATTTGATGATTGTTAGCATAAACTCTATCCATGAATCAACATCATAGGGGATTCCTTCCCCTGAAAAGTTTAGAAGGTGATTTTACTAGAACTCTAATGTCAAATCAAACATAGTAGGTGCAAGGTGAAGACATGACTTCATAGACCATACAAACTACATAAAAAAACACATAAAGATATGTATTGTGGTCCAAGAATGGAAAAATATGAGGTTCCCTAGGTGGAATTATTAGATTTATATTTGGTGGTTTAGGTCCCACCATGTTATGAACATTGTTGCCACCACCCACCATGCATATGACTCATGGATTTCTTGGGGGAATGTTTCTAAAATTCCAAATGAACCCCTCAGAATAGGATTTAATATCAGGAAGAATAGAGAATAAATAATAGGATAGGTACAAGGTATTCTTATATATGGGTAAAAAACTATCTATCTTCTTCTCAATCTTGGTTTAAGTAATTTATAAGATCATAAAGAACATGAGATACACTCCCTAAACCCACTACCAAGGTTACAATTGGGTCAAGTACTCATAACAGATATAAGAGTTTGTTGTATATCGGTTTTTAGTTACATGTTATAGAGGTTAACACCCTTTAGGTTTAATTATCACCCCCATTTAATAATAAGAATTTTATTCAATAATTTCAGTTAAACAATTATTGATATATGTAACATGGTACAGTTATATTAGTTAACAAATTCTTGTTATAATGTCCAGTTATTTTTTAAAATGTAATGGGAATTTAATAAAATATAAAAAAAGTGTATAAGATTCAATCTATTTTAGGACCAAAAAGATTATGTAGAAGGTTCGATTATATGGGTCACTAATCCTAATTTATAAAGGCCCATAAAATTTTTAATTTATAGATGGAATCTATATAATTGAAACCAATAATGTACAAACCCATGAAACTAGTGTTTTATAGATCAATCATGTAATTATTTGTTATCAATGGTTCCATTATCAATCTATAAGTTAATGATTTTTTTAGGTTGATGTAGACACATTAATTAACAAATTAGGTTTCTTCCTACATGGATCATAATTGAATCCCAAATATTTATGTAAGTTCACAACAAGATGATGCATGAAATTAAAATTATAATACAATCATGGAATGAAATATTCATCAAATATATTCCTTAGGTTCCTATAATGATAAATGATACAATACCTATTATCCATACCAGACAAAGGGTAAAATAGATTCCATAATAAAAATAAACTCCATAATTCATGTGTTTCACCCAATGATGAAATATGTGTAATTTTAATAGGAAAAAAAACAAACATAAAGTCCCATCATAGGAAAATTATATTTTTACCAGTATTTTTATTATATAATCCCAAGAATATACTCATTACCAGATTCCAAAACATTCCTAGTCTCTTATATGACATCTCAATATTGTAAGATAAGAAAAGAAATATCTCTGATAAAAATTTGTAGAATCTCCGACCCAGTTCACTAATATTTAGCAGATCCAGTTGAACACATGGCCTTAAGAATTCCTCCCATATTCCAGAGGTCAACTACTAAGAGAAGATGTATATGCTGATATAGTGGGGAGACTATACCCTCATGATCAGATTAGAAATCAAAAGTGCATAATATATAAACCACCTACATAAGTAGAATATAGAGAAACAATGAAATTTAATCATCCAGATAATATAATAATATACCAGGATAAGGAAAGTGTCATATAATACATATTGATTTCATGATTATATAAAAGGTGGGACAAACAAAGTGGAATAAGGTAGATGGTATACATAGTACATTCCATACAAAAAAAACCAAAAAAACCCAAAATCTATCTCTAATTGAATTGTGAGAAAAGGCTAGAACCTATACTCCCACACTACATCCTAGAACAGAAGTCAAGCACCCATATTTGGGTGCTTCCACTTATATCTACATATATATATGACGTCTATCTGGGTAGCAATTGGAAGCCCTAATATGAGGTCACTAAAACTGTATAGGCCACCACCAATGATGTATAATAGTCTACAGTCATTTTGAATAAAATAAAACTATGTGAAGGTGTAATAAATTGAAAACAGATGTATTATACCACATCATATTGAGGATTATCATGGGAACTCTATTAAACTATTACCTAATTTAACCTAAGAAAATTATCTATGAGTAAGTGTACATGTAGTAGTAATAACAATATAGGACCCTGGGAAAAACCAAGGTGTCTATAACCTTAAAAGGTCAAGTAAAAAAATGATGGTAACACATGATGTATGAATATAGGGGTATGAGTGTAATCCAAGGGTTTACACTCAACATTTAACTCCTATAAGAAAATTATACGAATCTCTATAAACAAGTCTTAGGTTATATTTATCTAGAACTGATTTGAGCCGATGGAGATGATCTGAGTTGGTCTACATCTTTAAGACATTAAACCAAATCCAAGGAGATAATAAATGGCTCTATAAATCAAGATAAATTTAATAGATGAGTGTAGGAAGATATGTCTTTTAATTCATCAATATAAGATAAGAACTAAGTCTAACATGATTATAAACTCCTATAAAACCCCTCCATAAATCTGGTGGCATCTATTGCGTAGTTATGACAATCCCAAGGGTAGGAGACCAAGAATTTACCATGTAAAGCAATCCTCTATATATATACATTTATTTTAATAAGATACAAATGAATTATAATACATTTCACATTTCATTTAATCTCATTTAGTCACAATAATAATTCACTATTTATTGAGGGCCATTTGAGACATTTATACTATTTATGATCCACTTAATCCCATTTAGTGATGGAAAAAATTACCAATTTAATTTATTTCAAGTGACATGGAATTTCATTCATATTCCATTCATTAAATTTAATATTTCAATAAATTAAATTTACCCATTTGATTAATAATGTCTAGTTAAACCCATATTAGTGTGTCGTTTGATCATACATGAATGGTAAAGGTTTTAAGGCATAAAATGAACACTCCCAAAGGGGTATCACTTATCAAGGTAGATTACCATAAAAAATGTCATGGGTATATATGAGTATCTCATCACTATCTAAATATTTAGTTAGTAGAGAAGAACATTTTAGGGGTTATCAATGGAAGGTCCAGTGAGAAGCATAATGATGTTCATTTTAAACATAAAACAATAAAGAAATATGTAATAGTCCACCTACTATATACTAGTAGAGATGTAAATATCTTCTATCATCGTTATATTCGTAGTTGAATGACAGAAATTTATAAAACATGAAAAATTACCTAAAAATAGGGCACATTATATCACATGGAAATAGAATTCAAAATAGAATGATAATAAAATAATGAAAGAAAAAATATTGAACTTCTTACTAGTGGTGATCTAACCAGACGACACTTGAATCGAATTTTGATAGATGTAGGTGGATAAATTCCTAGTTTTAAGTGGAGGATATGATACTCTAACATTTGGAGGATTCTATAAATGAATGAGGGAGAAGTAAATTTGAGTTTAATAGAATCAGGGGGTGTAATTTATCCAACATTTAATGGGTGTATAATTTGGCAACATAGATTGCTAAACTATGATCCAATCATGATCCACCACTATCAATGTGGAACCCTCCTTGCATGGATTAGATCATGGTTATAAAATCTTTCACAACCCATTCATGATCACTATCTGAGAGATCCACCACCTGGAACTTTTCGGTGCACTGTTATAAAAATGGTTTTCTAACCCTTCAGTTCAGGTATGCAACACACCTTCACAATTTCTCACAACTATTCAGACTTACTCACATAGTTTTAAAAATCTTTAACGTCGATAAATGGGTCACACAGTTGAGCCACAAGGTTAATATTAACTAGATGTCCACCACACATCTTAAATAATGTTTTTCTAAAAAATGGATATTCGATCTCAAAAAAATACCTAAACACACTAAAATCAGTTTTTAAACTGTTAAGAAATTTTATTTGAGTAAAAAGATATGTTTAAAATAAAATATAAAGGATGTTTACGTCTATGAAATTTTGAGACATTACAAAACTAATAATACTGGTTTTCTTATCATTCCACATTATCATTGTCATACATTGTAATAATAAATTTGTTATGAATATAAAATGTGTTAATGGGATAACAAGTTATTTCATATAGAAATACTTTACAATTATCTGATTTGGGTTTTTTTTACAATATTGACTGTTATTTGTTTTATCCCTTCCATGATATTATCACTATAATAAAATTATTTGGCTTTATATGTGATATGGTAGCATATGATGACTTAGTTTACCCACCTAAACTGTCATACAGTTCTATAAATCTCATTGAAATTTATTTTAGGCTGAATTAGTAATCTATGGAGTGTTATAAATGTTATACGAAAATGGGAAAATATTGTGTTCCATGGATATTCTATTGAACTAATAAATTTTAGTTTTCTAGAATTACAATAATGTAAATACCTTGTGTCATAATTTTTTTTATAGAAATTGATATTACCTCCTCCACATAATGGTAAAACATATATTTGTAAATGAAACACACATAATGTAATGCCCGACCCTAGCTACCCATAGTCGGTGCATTACTTCGTAACATTGGCATGATCACAAAAGATCAATTCTAGAAATACCTATTAGTTTAGTAGCCTTGGAAACACTAGATAAATTCATAAATGTTACATTACATCATAAAGTGAAAAACTACAATAACAAAGTCTCCATAGTCCACACTCATATCCTCTTCTAACAATCACTGCAGGCCATTCATAAAAAACTTCTTCACATCCTGGAAAATATTAAAACATTGAAAGGGGTGAGCTCAGATGCTCAGTAAGGATAACAATATTACGGAAGCTTTCGTAAATAAACATTAACATTTAAGGCAATGTAAAACTAAAAAAAGCCTTTTTAAACGTTAACTTAAACATAATATGACAAAAATAAAATTAAATAATGCCATTTACTTACTCACACGGATATTCTACTAGTCGAATAATCACATGAAATATCAATAACCACTTTCATAATGATGGAATGCATAATGCCAGACTATCATAACCACGTAGCCAAGGACTCGTGCCAAGACTACAAATAATATTTTGTCAAGGCCTCGTTCCAAGACACTAGTTTGTCTCATGAGACCTGCCGATGCATCAAGGAGCTGTAGTGGGCTCCACCCGTCACTTATTAAGTCCAATTCATTCCTCATATGAATAGGTTTAAACATATCATAAACCATAACATAATAGTATCACATAAAACATGCATAAAGGAAAAATAAAATTTCCACATTTCAATCACAAGATATCAATACAACACATTGATATAATAAAAACACTTTCAAAACCATTTTCAATACCAAAATAAAAGAAAGTTAAAACTTTGTATTTATTTATCATTAAAAAAAAGTTATGGCTTGTAGAGGAAGCCGAAACTCAAATAATGGTCACGGCGGCAGATAAGTCGTTGTCGCCGCATATGTACGGCAAGAAAAACATTCCATTTTTTTCATTTAGTAAAACACTTCGTATAAAAAAGATTCCTTTTGAATAAACGTAAAAGTCAAAGGGACCATATAAAAGAAAGTTGTGTATAAAACAAAATATGCCTCATTGAATGGAGATTGAGACGAAATCCCTTAAAAAGATAATTTTTAAATAAAATATATCTACTATGTGTATTCAATATATGTACACATAAAGAAAGTATAAATACAAGATAGGAAATAATAATATCATGACATAATTTGAAAGTAGGAGATTAACCCAAAGAATGGAAATCGGGTTAAGAAATTCCCTTACCTTGCGTCCTGTCTTGACTCGACCGTTCTTTAACCTCCTGAATAATAAACTAGAGTTATTTTATAGTTTTTTAAGAACCTTTTTAATGTTTTTATTCGTTTTATATAACTTATTACCATGTTATGAGCATTATGTAATTATTTAAGTTAATAACGGTCGTTTTGTCGATCTTTGGTACTTGAGTCAAAAATAAACTTCTTATAATTACAAGTTGTTCATGTGGTGAAATATCCATTATATCCAGAATTATATTGATGATATAGATATCATATATCTCATATATATCCAGTATATACATGCATTTATAATATTCCATAATGTTTAGAGGTAAGAAATGAAATGCACCGTTCATGGAGACGGTAAGCCATACGTACGCATGAACGCTAGTTTCATTTCTATTTCGTATTTAATGAAATAATAATGATATAAAGGTATATTATAATTCCAGTATAATATCATATATAATATCATTTACTCCATCCTTTATACATCCCACATATGGCATTAACGATTCAAATCACTTTGAGAGGGCGGTAGTCCGCACTTCCTAAAATAAAAATATCACGTTTACCCATAATGGAAACAATAAAGGTATGACATAAATGAGAAATACAGAACCTTAAGTAAAACATAAACATATTATATATCATGTATAAATATATTTACATCTTAATGGCCACCTTTGAAGGTGTTATATGAGTGTTGAAAAATCATCGTTTCGTGAGGCAGAAATTCACCATCCACAGAAACGATATGTTCTTTAACCATTAGATGTAGGTGTGTCTAAGTGTAGCTCTAATAATTCTTATAACAACATCCTAGTATATTGAGGATACTGGTGTTGTTACAAAATAAATTAATAAAAAGATTTTAGTGGGTTGGATAAGAAAAATAAAACAAAATAACATAAGCGAAGACATTACCTTAAAATCGGGTAACTCTTTTTATTTGAGCCAAAGGTTTACTTGGGAAGAATTCTGCCCAAAGTGAGGCTTCTAGGAGTAAGGGAGGGAAGTTGGGAGAGTATTTGGGTAGAGGTTGGCCGAGCCAAAAGGCTTTGATGGTGTGAGTAATGTGGTAGTGGTGGGGGCCTTTTATAAGTGGAGAGGAGGGGCACTCTTGGAAATATTGAAATGTTACATTATTATGAAATGCTTTTTCAGATTATAAAGGTCCCAAACTTCTATATTTCAAGGATAAGGTGATACGAGTTCGAAATATACTCATCCAATATGTTTTTGACAAGTGTAAGCCTTAGAGTTTAAATTATCTTTTCATTTTATTTAAATCGTTAATTAATGAGGTAATCGCTGCATCATCATGGTGTCATAAATAATTTAATTTATTTAATGTCTAAAAATTATAAAAAAAATATCATGATTTAGGAAATCTTTTTATCTTTCGAATTAATATTTATAGTAAACAATATTACTTGTATAACCCCACTTAACAATTGTTTTAGTAAAACAACTTATGTTTGTGACATTTTTATTTTAACTTTAAATAAAAAGTTATTTATGTAATTTTCCTACCAAAGTGGATCCATGGGGTCCCCAAGTTGACCCATGGATTTTATTTGTCGTCCAGGACACATCCAATAGGGTTAGGAAAAGTGTAAAGGTATTTTCATATTTTTATAATATCATTTTTACCTTAAATTTCACTAATTACCTTTAATCACGATTAATTAATCTTAAAAGTTACTATTCAACCAAAAATTATTTTAATTCCATTGAACCACATTTTACTTCATAATGACAACCATGTATGTTGTATTTTTGAAAATCAAATCACAGAAGTGGTAATATTTCATTTAAATGAAAAATCGGTTATTTAACTACCACTTAGTGGTTTCACTATTCATCAAAAATTGAAGTTTTCAGAACAATGCCAAAATTTCACCCTAAGCTATAATTGATATTCCAAATTCAAAAATGATTTATATTTTACAAAATTACAAAAATATAAGTTTCATTAATTAATTTTATAATTAATTCCCGCTGTCACAACAATAGCGTGTTTTTAAGAAAAAATATATATCAAAAGATTGACAATTGTTTATGTCTAATTTCAAAATGAAATTAATTATAATGAACACCATTGGATAAAATGGTAAACATATATTCTAATTATACTTTAAAACCACTCAATAGTATAATTTATCACTATAAATTATTTTGATTAAAAAAGTTGTTTTTAAGTATTCTTCAATATTCATAAAAAAATGGAAGTTCTGAGAAAATTACAAAAAATTCAACTTAGGATAATTTCGATATTACGAATTCAAAAATGAAGTCCATTTTGAAATATAAAATTTCTAAAATTTTAAAAAGTGGGTATTACTATTCATAACGGCTACTTTGATTAGTCGCGGTGTGTTAGAACTCGAAGTTGCGTACAATGCAAGTTATTGCATTATTGAATGAGAAGCGTATCGTGGAAGCTCGGGGTGTTACACATAAAACTCGTTTAAGTGTGTAATTTTTAGTGATATGTTTTATTATTTTATTTTGATTAAATAAGATATTTTGAATGAAAATATTCTTCATTTTAATATTAAAATTACATCAACCTATGATTACTATTACGTTTTCATGATGGATTACAATGAGGGATGAATTATTTTCATACCTATTTTAAAAAAATTATGATTTTTAATTGTCTTATTAATATTTTAGGTGACTCTACAATTATTTTTTATTTATTTTTTTCACCATAAAATGAATCAAAATATTATCCCATTATCTCTTATAAACAATTTTTTATGAAGGAAATATGTTATATCATCTATTGATTTTAAACCCCTCAGAATTTCTCTTTGAATAAAAATGGTTATAGAAAATTTCTTATCATATGTTTGTATATCCTATTAGGGTATTTATAATGACATATTCATTTGAATATGAAAATTTCCCTCAACAAATATTTATAATGTTTTATAATTTTTATTATCAAATAAATGATATTAAAAATACAACCTCTATTTTATTTCATTAATAAAAACCATTACATGTTTTGTATGAATAAATACTATAAAATGTAGACCTATATAATGGTACCATAATCTCATCTAATGCAAAAAACATAAATTTAATATTTTTTACATGAAGATCCCCAAAAATTATAATGATTACGAAAAATAGGTTAAAGTATATTGAAAACAGTAATTATATAATCATAATTTAGAAAATTATGAATATTGAATTTTTATAAGAATATCACTATGTATAGTGAAAACAATACATGTTTTATTTATTGGATATATAAGGAAAGTAAAACCATTTTAAATATAAGATATCGCCTTTGAAAATATTACTAATGGAATATTAATCTATCGACTGGAATACTAACCTATCCTTTAAAATTTTATAATTAATGATTTGGTAAATAAATAAGTAATATAATTAATATTTTTATGATTAATTATATAACTTAATATACATACCCAAAAACCATAAAATAATTACTCAATGAAAATGATATATTATATAAGAACTAAATAATTTAATTCCCTATTTTAGAAAATTAATTTGTAAAAATGGATTCTATTATAAAACTAGAAGGTTATTATGGGATTACGTTTAATTTTTTGAATTTTTTTATAAGGATAATGTTTTAATTAATAGTTAAATACAAATTAATATTTTTTAAAATACACCCTCACCCCTGTTTTAAATATCACCTTCCTCTAAGTATTTCTCCTCACCCATAATGAAACATTACATTCCCAAGATGTAACGACCCAAACTTTTATAAATGAAAATCACTTTTTAATAATATATGGATTATTAAGTAATATAGTTCAAGAAAACACATGCACTTTATTTGATTTATTATTTTGGACCATTATAAAATATAGGCATAACTATATGAACAACTTAAAAGAACATTAAAATTCATAACCATTGATAATATTTCTATCTACAATGATCATTATGAGTAGCATATATTAATGGTTATGATAATATCTAATTGACATAGATGCAAGATATGATGGCCCAAACTAGTAGGATCATACCCTATGAAGCCCATTTATTAGAGCGTATAGGTGAGATGGAATCAATAGAATTTACCCTTGAATATGTTAAAGTTGAGATTCAGTAAATGAAACACAAGTGAAACCATTTATAAGATATGTTCAAGATTTTAGATATCACTTTAAAAATCATGTTAATCATAACACACATAATAAAGTACCACTATCACACATCTTACCCTTAAGTCAAATACTAGTGTAATATTGGGTTTTGTATCAAGTCCTTTGTTGTTTGAATTTTCATATTTTATTTTTAATAAAATAATGATTATATATAGTTATTTCTATTATTATATATATATATATATGATTATATATCTAGTTTGATAAAAATTATATTTTTATATGATGAAACCAAAGATGTATTTTGGGGAAACACATATATAGTTTAAATTAAAAAACTCAATTTGGATAAATTGAATAATTTTGAAATACAAGTTATTTTTATATTCTTAATAAATAATATTTATTAAATAATAAATGATAATAAAAATCAATGAATTTTAATGAAATTTTTATTAGGTTAAAAATGTTGTTACTTTTTAAAAAAATCATGATTTTCAAGTAAATAAGAATATTTTTTTAAAACTATAAAACCTCATACCTAGAAAATTATTTTCATAAATAAATTTTGTTGACCTCACCTGTTTTGATAATCCCAATTATGATTTAATATGTTTTGATAATCCCAATTATGCTTTAATATGTTTTGATAATCCCAATTATGCTTTAATATGTTTTGATAATCTCAATCATGCTTTAATAGGTGTTTATAATCCTATATATATATATATATATGTTAAATTATGTTGAAAAAAATGTCAAAATAATGATTAGAATATTTTAATCAATACTATATATGTTTATACATACTTTGAAATAATTATAACTCAATCTGGATATGTTTTTCATAGAACAAATAAGTGTTAAGTCCACCAGTATGCACATAGCTACTGATACAGAAAAATAGATACAAAACTACCAATAAGGCTAAGTACACCGGTATAGAAGTCTAATGATATGGATAAGGTCACCAGTATACATAATAGCTACCGATAGAAGAAGATCTACTGATATAACATTCTATCGGTATGCACAAGTTGACTGATATAGACCTACGGGTACATAGTCTACCAATAAGTAAAGGTCACTGATAGACCAAGCTTCCTGTGACACAAGGTCACTAGTACATAGTTACTGATACAGAGTTACCGATATAAATAGACAGACATATATCTACCGATATAAAGTCTACCGACAGATAGCTACCGATACAAGTCTGCTAATACAGACAGACAACTACTGATACAAATACTACCGATACAAGAATGCTACTAGTACAAGAGAGCTACCAATATAAAGAGCTACCGATACATAGAGCTACTATAATAATGAGTAAAATCTACTGATAGGAGAAGCCACTGATTCCTGTGAGCTACCGTTATAAAGGATAACACCAACCGATACAGAAGAGCTACCGATACAAGATCACTGATACTAAGAGCTACCGATGGAAACCGGTCACTGTTTCTCTAAACTCTATTTATATTTGTTTATTTAGAAATGGTCATATTTGATGTTTTTAATGAAACTCAATTAATTAATGATAGTGGTTGGAATTTCAGGAATCGTACCTCATACCTGTAAAAAGGTAATCATTCCTATTGCCGAAGTAAAAGCTATATAAGCAAACATCGAAGTACTAAAGACGTGTGGTGGTCGGTCAGTCTTTCCATGCACATATGAGACAATCTTCTGGAGATACTCAAGGACTTAAATGCATAGAATAAGAAGTAAGAATACTCACTGAATCTGTAGAACCTAAACATTCAAGGACTAAAGAGCTTCAACGACCTCACCCATACTCAAGCTGATGAAGACTGATCAACTTGGACCTGGAAGTCAAATACAAAAACAACACTTTTTTTCTTGACAAAACCTAGAGAAGGACTCAAAGCATCATTTGCATCAATCCAAGGAGTCCAGAGATACACTCAAAACACATAGAGCATTCTATATTCATCTCTAACTATTTAGCTCTATTGTGTTTCATTTATTTAAATTTTTGAGGAGTGTGTGTGCTCTGTATTTTTAGACACACATTGTATCTTGTGGTGTACTAGAGGATTTATAAATGATCACTCAATCTTTCCCTATACTCTTATATCACACTGTGGATAGTGGTAGAGGTCAAGTTTGACCTGTATAGCTTGTGTGGTGTTGTTTTGTTTTTCCAACAAAGAACTTTGGTAGAGGTCATAGGACCTGGACAGTCTTTGCACTATTGTTAACCCCCGATCTAGGGTGTTGATCAAAATTTATATAAATTGTTTTTAGAGGACTAAGTCTCGGCATGAGACTGAACCTGTTGGTTAAAATTGATGTGCTTGGTTGCTTGGTTTTAAATTATATTGAGTATTTATCTTCTAAGTACTTTGTAATACAAATCTATTTTAAAGTAACTCTGATAGTTAAAATAGAAAGTGTTTGTATTTATTGTATACCATTAGGTTAGTTTCGGAAGATAATCTAATATTCAGATTAGATTAACTGAGAACTAATCAATCTCTTGAGATCCTAACTGACCCTTTACTGTATTACAAATTCACTACAGTTTATCTTGCTGTTTTAATTTGGGGGATTTTTAATAGAAATATTTTTAATAGAAATTTTAATTGGAACTCAATTTACCCCCCTCTTGAATATCCACTCCGACCAAAATTTGGTATCAGAGGTTATTTTTTATTTATAAAGGATTTCCAAACAATATTTTTTTCAACTGTGATTTTTGTTGTATCTTAAGGATATAAAATTTATATTATTTCTAAATTTTATCTCTTTAAATATATTTTCTAAAATATAATTATGGATAATAGATTAGAAGGTGCTGCTACCAACATTCCACGTTTCTTTAATGGTGTTAATTATGCCAAATGGAAACTGAAAATGAAAATTCATTTTGGAAGTATGGGATTTGATATCTGGATTACTATACTGACTCAGAATAAGATTCTAGAAACTGAAAGAACAACTTGGGATGAACCTACTAATATAGATTACAATAATAATTGTAAAGAAATGAATTCCATGTACTGTGCTTTATGAAATGAAGAATTTAATCGAATATATTCTTGTAAAACTTCTTATGAAATCTGGGATACCTTGGCTATTTCCATGAGGGAACAAACAATGTTAACGAAATTAGATTGAATACCTACACTATTAAGTATGATAATTTTAAAATGAAACCCGAGGAACCTATTTCTGACATGTATCTCTTGTTCAACAAAATTGTAAAAACAATGATCTCACTTGGAAAAGTTGTTCCAGCTAAGGAGAAAATCATGAGGTTACTAAGATGTATGCCAGATAGATGGAGAGGAACATCAGTTTCAATAAGAGAATCACGTGATATAAGTTCACTGCCTATTAAAGAGATAATTGGTAAGTTAATGATGTATGAAGAAGAGTTGAAAGTAAATAAAGAGGAAGATGATGAACCAGAGAGGAAGTCAGTGGCATTTAAGTCTACTACCTCAAAGAGCAAGGACCAGAAGAAATTTCACATACCTACTGAAAGCTCAAAAAGTGAAGGTTCAGATTTTGAAAGTGATGAAGAGATGGCTCAGATATCCAGGAAGTTCAAGAAATTCTATAGGAAGATTTAATTTTTAAGAAAATCCAATTACAAGGGAAAGTTTGACAATAAAGGTAATTGGAAGAAAGATTAGAAGAAAGCTGATAAGGATGATGGCATAGTTTGTTATGAATGTAAGAGGAAAGGACATGTGAAAGCTGACTATCCAAAGTTAAAATACAAGAAGAAATATGAGTACAAGGACAAAAAATTTAATAAAGCAATGAAAGAAACCTGGAGTGCTTCATAAGATAGTTCATGTGATTCTGATTCCCCTCCGGATGAAAAATCTCAAAAATCTAATATGTGTTTCATGACAAACACATCTGAGGTAACATTGGATACTCCTGCTTTAAATTCTTATTATTCTGGAAATGATTCTGATTTTGAAAACATTTCTAGTGAAGATCTATTTAAATACTATAATATGTTAGAAGAAACCTGCAATGAGCTGAAAGATATGTATAAAACCTTAAAGAAACATCATGCTTTAACTAGCACTGTACAATCTTCATTAGAAGTAGAAAAGGAAAAGAATTATCGACTGTTAAAGGAGAATACTCAACTTAAATTGTACAATGATAATATTAGAATAGACTTAGAAAAGTTCACCAATGGAAAGAATACTCTTACACAAATTCTAGGAAAACAAGTAGCACCAAAGTACACTACTGGTTTAGGCTACCAACCTGGATAGAGATAGCTTGTTAGAAATAAATTTATTCCTAAACATGGACAATATGCTGCTAGTTCCAATTTTGGAAATTATTATGCCTCAACTAACTATTCACATAGTTATAGATCAAAAAAAGTTTATCTTTCAAAATCTTTTGAATCTACTAATTATATGAGACCCATTAGAAAAATTTGGGTACCAAAAGTTTTTCTTGTTAACCTGTCTGGACCCTAGAAAATATGGGTACCAAAATCATTTTCTGTTTAATTCTGTTTTGTAGGAGACCTTCTTGAAGATTACCTATAAGAAGATATGGTACTTGGACAACGGATGTTCAAGGCATATGACTGGATATTACTCATGCTTCAAAATTTTAATCAAAGTTGATGGAGGACATGTCACCTTTGGTGATAATTCAAACGGAAAAATCATCACCTTAGGCCAGATTGGTAACAATGATTCAGTTTTAATTTCTAATGTTTTATTTGTTGATGGATTAAAATACAACCTATTAAGTATTTCTCAGTTATGTGATGATGGTTTTAATGTTAAATTTAAAAATGATGCTTTCCATGTTTTTGATTCTAGAAATGTTTTGGTATTTACTACCTTTGAGAAATGAAAATGTTTATGCTGTAGATTTAAATTCTTTAGCAAAATAAAAGGTTACCTGTTTAAATTCTTTTAATTGAGAATCTTGGGTATGGAACAGAAGATTAGGACACTACAATGTTCACTCACTTAGGAAACTGACTAGGAAGAACTTATTTAGAGACCTACCTCAACTAAAATTCCCATCAGACAAAGTTTCCACTCCCTATCAAAAGGGAAAGCAACATAAAGTTTCATTCAAATCAAAGAAAGAAGTTTCAACTTCTCAACCTCTCGAGTTTGTTCACATTGAATTGTTTCGAACTTATAGAGTTTCTAGTTTAAATGGGAAACACTATGTATATGTCTTAGTATATCTATTTTCTTGATATACTTCGGTATACTTTCTTGCTCAAAAAATTAAAGCTTTTTCTTATTTTATGAAATATTCCAAGTCTATAGAAAACCTAAGTGGACTTAAAATTATGACCTTGAGAAGTGACCATGGTCGTGAGTTTGAAAATCATGAGTTTGAATCTTACTGCTCCCACAATGGCTACAGTCCCAACTTTTATACCCCTAGGACACCCTAACAGAATGGTGTAGTAGAAAGAAGAAATAGAACCCTTCATGAAATTGGATGAACTATGCTCAATGAGTATGACCTACCCGTTTACTTCTGGGATGAAGCTGTGAATACAACTTGTTATATTATAAATAGTGTCTTGATTAGACCTATTCTTAAGAAGACCCCTTATGAACTTTGGAATAATAGGAAGCCTAAAGTTAGTCACATCAGAGTTATTGGTTTCAAAGTATTTATTATCAATACTAAGGATAATCCCGACAAGTTTGATTCTAATAGTGATGAGGGAATCTTTATAGGATACTCTATAACCAGTAAATCTAATAGAGTTTTTAACAAAAGAACCAAATGTGTGGAAGAATCTGTTCACATCAAATTTTATGACACTGATCCACATGAACCTAAGCCTCCTCTTGAAAACATTGAATAAGATATGTCTTTTCTGGAACTTAATGATAAAATTAGTGAACCTGTTGCAAAGAAAACCAATTATGGAAATTTTCTAGAACCTGCTCCTGGTGAACCCGAACATAGAGAAGAACCTGAAATTTCTAGTCATACCTTTTCTAGATCAACTAGGATTCTAAATAATCATCATTTAGATGCTATTTTTGGTAATCCTAATAGAGGGAAACATACTAGAGCTTCTCTAAGAAATCAGGTTGAATATCAAGCCTTTCTTTCACTGTTAGAACCTAAAAATATCAATGATGCAATCAATGATAAAATTTGGGTAATATCTATGAATGAAGAATTAAATCAATTTGAAAGAAACAAAGTATGGGAATTAGTTGACAGGCCTAAGGGCACTTTGACCATAGACACTAAATGGGTTTTTAGAAATAAAGTTGATGAATCAGGAAACATAGTTAGAAACAAAGCAAGGATAGTTGCACAGGGATATAGTCAAGAGGAAGGAATAGACTATGAGGAAACCTTTGCACCTATAGCAAGATTAGAATCTATTAGGATTCTACTTGCCTATGATTGTCATCGGAATTTCAAGTTATATCAAATGGATGTTAAAAGTGTTTTTCTAAATGGTTTTATAAATGAAGATGTTTTTGTTTAACAACCACCTAGATTAAATAATCCACATTTTCCAAATCATGTTTGAATCTCTCTAATGATTTATATGGTTTAAAACAAGCTCCACGATCTTGGTATGATTGAATTAGTAGTTTTCTTATTTCAAATGGTTTTTCTAAAGGGATTTCTATTCCAACTCTCTTTATTAAAATAATTTCCAAATATGTTTTGATAGTACAAATCTATTTTGATGATATTATTTTTGGATCTTCTAAAAATTCTTTATGTATTGATTTTTCAAAGAGTATGAAAAATGAATTTGAAATGAATTTAATGGGAGAACTCAAATATTTTCTTGGATTTCAAGTTTTTCCAAATGAAAATGGTATTGTTTTAAATCCATATAAGTATACAAAGGATATTTTAAATCATTTTGGTTTAGATAGTATTAACGAATGTGATACACCTATGAGTACTATTTGTAAGTTGGATGCCAATGAAACTGGAAAACCAGTGGATCAAACCAACTACAGAGGTATGATAGGGAGTCTGCTTTATCTTACTACTAGTCGACTAGATATTATGTTCAGTGTGTGTATGTGTGTATGATTTCAATCTAATCCAAAAGATTCACACTTGCTAGCTGTTAAAAGAATTTTCAAATATCTTAAACATACTGCTAACTTAGGATTATTTTATCCAAAAGGAAAATCATTCGATTTAATAAGTTATTCAGATGCAGACTTTTCTGGTTGCAAGTTAGAGAGATAGACCACTTATGGAACATGTCATATTCTAGGTAAGTCCTTAGTATCATGGTGTAGTAAAAAGCATAACTCTATTTCATTGTCTACTACTGAAGTAGAGTACATTACTGCTGGTAGATGCTGTGCACAAATTCTGTGGATGAAACATACTTTATTTGACTATGGATATCAATTTAGACATGTATATTATAAACTGTGATAACACTAGTGCAATTAACATCTCTAAGAATCCCGTGTCTCACTCTAGGACCAAACACATTAATGTAAGACACCACTTTTTGAGAGATATTTACCAAAGGGGTGATATTACTCTTGAATTTATAGGTACTGAAAAACAATTAGCTGACATATTCACCAAGACTTTATGTTCAGATAGGTTAAGTTACATTATGCATGAGATAGGATTGATAGACTTTGTAAGTTAGAAACCTAACCGTTAGACACCTTACCTGTATGAACCTCACTGTAATACCTCACCATTATGAACCTCACCACTATATCTCACTGTTAGTGGACCTCACCGATAAAAATACCTCACCATTAGGAATCCTCATCGGTATGTGATACCGTTAGGTTGCGCTGTTTTTAAAATTTCGTATCATTAGCCTCTAGAATATGTATCACTTATACTATACTTATTATGTTTTATTTATTTATTTTGTGATTCCTAAATGATAAAACATAAGTATTGGCCTCTTCTCGATCCCCCTCAAACCCTTTACCTTCAAGCCTTAACATCCAAATCTTCGAACCCTAAGCCTCACGATTCGCAGAATGGAAAGAGTGAAGAGACCATCAATCTGCAAAAAGGATGATGAGCCGAATGCAAAGAGACTCAAAGGAGAGTCTAGGGGAGGAAGTGAAGTAAAGAAACCTACAAATACTCATCTCATTCAAAGAGATATAGTAGTTAAAAAACAGCTATGCGTGGAATGGTTTATGACCGGTAAGTCTTTAGTTCTAGAGGTGCTGGAAGATCAGAAATGGGTAGAGTGCTTCTTGAATAACAATGGCCCCTATTATCCAAAGTTGGAAAAAGAATTCTACGAGTTTGTTTGTTTTGAGAAATTAGAAGCTGAGAACAGAATGATTTCAGTTGTGAATGGAAAGGAAATATTTTTTGTTCTATTTAGTGGGCTAAGTTCCTGAAAGTTCCACATAAAAGAGTTTTTGGATATTTCATGAAATCAGTTCCTTCTACCAGTAACATCTTTGAATATGAAGCTTCTTTGGAAGAATTAACAAGAGATGGTACACCAAGAAAAGTAGTTTCTACAAAAATAGATGGAGAGAACCAGTTGCTGTTCAAGTTCATTCAACATGTGCTAAGTCCAAGAAGAGGGGACTTTGAAAATCTAAAATACCAAGATATTTATTTGCTGCATATGTTAAGACATGGTGTTAAGGTGAATCTGTGTAGATTGTTAATGATTCAAATTGAAGATATGACCAGGCCAGAGTAAAAAACTAATTCTGTATTCTTTGAAAAACTGATCTCTGTGATGATCAAGGTAAGAGGTGTGGCTATGTCTCAGGATGAGATAGTGGTTATGAAAGACAACTTCTGTGTTACCAAAACTATCTGTAAATACATGTAGATAAATTGGAATCCATGGAGAAGAGAATGGGAAATGATGATGAGAAGCTGTATGATAAGTTTAATCTCGTGGATCATACTTCTAGGCCTAAGGATGTGAGGGATCCATGTCCAGGACCTGATGAAGAGGAACCTCAGTATAGTGATGATACTGATGAAGAAGATACCTCTATAGATGCTGGAAGGGATCCAGACTTGCATCCAAGTCATGCTGATGAAGTTGTGTCATCTATAAAGGAAATAGTCCTGAAATAAAGTAATGAATACGCACCTGTTGATGAGGAAGACCAGCCAGCTCCAGAGAATGAAGAAGAAGAAAGAGAATCTGAAACTGAAGCATCTTCTTCTGGTTGCTTGAGTCTTAGTCCACTGATTGGGCACTCCTCAATGCCTAATGAGGAAATTGTTGAAGTAGACAGACCTACACCTATTCCTGAGAAGAGTCATACTATTGGAGAAATGGAGATGGTTGTGGAAGATTCTTCTGAGGAATACTGAGATGCTGGGGGTGCTATTAATATACATATATAGGAGAATGCACCAGTTGAGGGGGAGCATCCAGCTAGACTTGGCGATGATTCTGTAGCTGATGGAATTGAAGATTGGGCACAAGACCCTGGTTTGATGGTTTGTGGGTTGGACTACCCTGATTCTAAAAATGAGACACCCATGAATAGACCAAAAGTTAACTATAATATCTCTTCTATGTTTTTAACTGAGGATGTAGTAAGAAAAGCTGATATAGACCAGTTGAAGTCTGATCTTAAGACCTCATTTGTGGAAGAGGTTAGAAGAATGGAATACTATTTAATATCATCCATTCAATCTATTTTGAATGAATATGTGGCTAGTATTGTGTCAGAGAGAACACCTGTAGTTGTGCCTGACAATCTGGTTTCTAAGGCTGATCTTGAGTCTTTAAAGGCTGAGTTGAAGAAGACTTGGACTGCATCTGTTGTAGACTCAAAGAGCTATCTTTTTTAAGAGCCAAGAAAAATGGAAAAATATTTTTAACTCTCTCTTAAAGGTGTTGTCTCAGCCCTTGTGACAGAGATGATGAATGAGATAATAGTATGCCTTTCTCAGATTGAGAGCTGGATAAGAGCTTTTGTTTCCTTGAAGCAGTCTGTTGCTTCTCTAACTACCTTGAGTTGTTCTCAAGCTCAAATGAGTGGTGATATCAATTACATTAAAGGTGTAGTAAGGAAATTTGTGGATGTTTTTGAAGGATTTAAGAAGTTCATGGAGCAGCATGTCAGCACCTAGGACTCTCTTGGGAAAAATCACATAAGTGGGCTGACTAAATCTTTTAAGCAAACAGTAGCCTTCATTGTTGCACCTCTGAGTTCTACCCATACTTATTTGGATATTAATCAGATTCGAGCTGTGATGAGAGAGAATATTGGATAGTCTTCTACCAGTGGCTCTGTAGACTCTTCTGCCTTGACCCAAGTGGTGACTACCACTAGAGATATATGGAAAATTGTTCAAAATTTTATGAGAGAATCCACTGCTTCTCAGAACGAGGTAAAAGACAAAGTGGATTAATCTTTCCATAGGGTCTATACCAAGCATCCTCTCAACAACCATTTCAAGTTTATGTAACGAAACATAAGACTACCTCCAGTCAATCAGGCCTTTAGAGAAAAAGTAAGCTAGCTCAGGAAGTTGACCCCTACTTTAGACAAATTTATGGAGAACAAGGATGACTTCATTTCTACTATAGAAATAGGAGGAGGAATTATTATGGACTTTAGGAATCTGTTGCTGCCATTTTTGCATGTGGATAGTACTCCAATCATTGCACCTCCAACTCTTCCTGCCTCTGCTCAGTCTGCCTCCATTCCTCAGATGACACCATCTCAATCCATAAAAAGATTAATACCTCTGATTACTCCGTGGAGTAACCACTACAGGCTAGGAACAATCTCTGTTGCTCAACCTCCAATAGTACTCTTTGTAATTCCCAATCCTTCTACTGAAGCTACCAATCCAGAGTCTACCCCCAAACCCAAATCCAAATCCAAAGTGGACATTCAAGAGGTGGATTGATTAGTGGCTAGGACCTTTGATAGGAATCACTTGTATTCTCTTTTATTCAATTCTGTATTTCTATGTATTTTTGCATTAAGTAATATATAAACGCTTTCATTCTCTCTTACCTTATGTTACTTTTATCATTATTTATTTTCTAATTTTTTCTAATCACAAAGGGGGAGAAATAATGTAAATGGAAAGAAATAATGTAGAGGGGGAGAAATAATATAAGGTAAAGGGGGAGAAATAATATGAAGGGGGAGAAACATGAGAATTATGAGAAATATGAGCTTAATATTTATGAGCATAATACATTTACCTCTAATACATTTGTTTTATAATTATAGCACATTATTATTATTATTACCTCCAATACAATTGAATTTAATACTATATCCTCTGATACATTAATAATTATTTTTGATTATAATACCATAAGTTGTGATTATAAAAAACGGGGAGATTGTTGACCTCACCTGTTTTGATAATACCAATTATTCTTTAATATGTTTTGATAATCCCAATTATGCTTCAATATGTTTTGATAATCCCAATTATGATTTAATATGTTTTGATAATCTCAATCATGATTTAATATGTTTTGATAATCTCAATCATGATTTAATACGTGTTTATAATCCTATATATATATATTAAATTATGTTGAAAAAATATCAAAATAATCATTTTAATATGTAAATAAATGTTTATCTATGTTTATACATACTTTGAAATAATTCTAACTCAATATGGATATGTTTTTCATAGAAAAAGTAAGTGTTAAGTCCACCGGTATGCACATAGATACTGATATAGAAAAACAGATACACAACTACTGATAAGGCTAAGTACACCAGTACAGAAGTCTACTGATATGGATAAGGTCACCAGTTTGCATAACAGCTATCGATAGAAGAAGAGCTATCGATAGAACAAGTCTACCGGTATGCACAAGTCGATCGATACCGAACTACCAGTACATAGTCTACCAATAAGTAAAGGTCACTGATAGACCAAGCTTCCTTTGACACAAGGTCACTGGTGCATATTTACCGATACAGAGTTACTGATACAAATAGACAGACAGATAGCTACCGATATAAAGTCTACCAACATATAGCTACTGATGCAAGTCTGCTGATACAGACAGATAACTACCACAACAAAGGCTACCAATAAAAGAATTCTACCAGTACAAGAGAGCTACCGATAGAAAGATCTATCAATACATAGAGCTACTGTTAGAAAGTGTAACGACTACTGATAGGAGAAGCGAACAATTCCTGTGAGCTACCATTATAAAGGATAACAACTATCGATTCAGAAGAGCTACCGATACAAGCTCACTGATACTACGATCTACCAATGGAAACCAGTCACTATTTCTCTAAACTCTATTTCTATTTGTTTATTTAGCAACAATCATATTTGCTGTTTTTAATGAAACTGCAATTAATTAATGATAGTGGTTGGAATTTCAGGAACCATACCTCGTACCTGTAAAAAGGTAATCATTCCTATTGCCGGAGCAAAAGCTATATAAGGGAACGTCGAACTACTAAAGATGTGTGGTGGTTGGTCAATATTTCCATGCACATACGAGACAATCTTATGGAGATACTCAAGGACTTACATGCATATAAGAAGAAAGAATAATACTCACTGAATCTGTAGAACCTGAACGTTCAAGGAGTAAAGAGCTTCCACGACATCACCCATACTCAAGCTGATCAAGACTGATCAACCTAGACCTGGAAGTCAAATAAAAAAAATGACACTTTGTTTCTTGACAAAAAACAGATAAGGACTCGAAGCATCATCTGCATCAATCCAAGGAGTCCAGAGCTACACTCAAAACACATAGATCATTCTAAACTCATCTCTAAATATTTATCTCTATTGTGTTTCATTTATTTAAATTTTTGAGCAGTGTGTGTGCTCTGTATTTTTAGACACACACTGTATCCTTTGCTGAACTGGAGGATTTATAAATCCTCACTCAATCTTTCCCTATACTCTTATATCCCACTGTGGATAGTGGTACAAGTCAAGTGTGTCCTGGATATCCTGTGTGTTATTGTTTTGTTTTTCACATGAAGAATTGTGGTAGAGGTCATAGGACCAGGACAGTCTTTGTACTATCGTTAACCCCCGATTCAGGGTGTAGATAAAAATTTATATAAATTGTTTTGAGAGGACTAAGTATCAGCTTGAGACTGAACCTTTTGATTAAAATTTATGTGCTTGTTTACTTTGTTTTAAATTATATCGAATATTCTGCTTCTAAGTACTTTGAAATACAAATCTATTTTAAAGTAAATCGGATAGTTACACTAGAAAGTGTTTGTATTTATTGTAAATCATTAGGTTAGTTTCGGAAGCTAATCTAATATTCATATTAGATTAACTGAGAAATAATCAATCTCTTGAGAACCTAACTGACCCTTTACTGTATTAAAAATTCACTACAGTTTAGCTTGTTGTTTTAATTTGGGGGATTTTAATAGAAATATTTTTAATAGAAATTTTAATTGGAACTCAATTCACCCCCCCTCTTGAATAACCACTCGGAAAAACAAATGTTATTTTTGAAACCCACACATAGATATTATCCATTTCTAATTTTTTTAAAAATTTATAAGATAGTCTATCATCGATTTGTGAGAAAATTAAAGTGACCTTAATTTTTATTACATGATTATTACAATATTTTTTAGATAAAAAACATAAATGAGTTATAATCCAGGATCCAAATGTTTAGTGTACTGGGAAAATTAAGAACATACATAAAATTTACATAATAAAACATAAAAACTTATTTAAAATATTCTTCTTTATCCTTCTAAATATCATGTTATCCTTAGTACTTGTAGTCACCTAAGGATATACATCCAAGAAAGGGGTGATCTAAAATCCAAGTAGGAGGATGAATAAGGGAAGTGAATGAATATAACATGAGTGAGAATAGTCATAATATTTATATCATAATCATTGGATCATCATCAATATCATGATGGGAAACATAAGATTAGGGCATGGATTATGGAAAGGCCTATAAATTAAACCTCACGTCATAGTGGTCAAATACCAGACATAGTTATGAAAAAAGATACCATCATGTTCATGCATAACATATGTGCATAATCAGAACATCATCACTTTGAAAAAAAATATGAAATCATGTTCATTCATATTAAACATTATCTCATGATAATCATCACATTACCCAATACATTGGAGGGATATATAATTTTTCCGACCATTCACATCATAATATTTACATAATCACACATGCCACATAGAATGTATAACAATCATAGTCATGAAACAACCCATGTAATGTAGTGGGTTTCATAAAGATATCATAAATAATACATTCATGAAAAAATATTTTTGTTCCCATATGAAAAAAAATGATATTTGGTATAAAAATCACTATTCATTATAGGAGAAGAAATAACTCAAGAGAATTCAATGATGTGTTTTGTAAGGAAGATTTATTTTGGAAAATATTTATATTTGTCATAAAATCAAATTTGGAAACATTTAAATCATAAAAATAAAATTTAATAATAATGAAATTATATTTAAGGAATATTAAAGGATTTTTCATTCTAATTATTTTGTGAAAGGGGAATAACCCAAAGAAAAGGATTTGGGTTTGAGAATCCCCATACCATATGTCTGAATGCTTTATGTGCTTGCACTTAATATCATGGATAATCAAATTAGATTAATTAATTACAAAATTTCGAAGATATTATGCATTTATTTGATTCATTATAATTTTATTATGTTCTATTATGGCCACATGGATGAGTTATAGATCTCAATTTCATCATTCCAGGAGCATTCATTTTCATTATTTTCGTGATCGATTCTCTCATCTACAATTATGGATATTCTTAAAAAATGGTGAAAATACACCATAAGTTAATTTATATGTTATTAATTAACCATTATAATTTTAAATGGTTCTATATATCAATTTTTTCAATTATGAGGATGATTCATTTGATAAAACATTAATGGTAAATTTTTAATTTATTTTGGATGGTTTTCCAACCATCACTAACTAGTATTGTTTTATTTAATATTTTGTCTATGAATTAGTTATAAAAAATTAAAAGTTTATAAAATATTTATTAAAATATGTTTCAAAAACAATAATTCTTTTATGAACATCCTTGAAGGTGGTTAAAGAAAATGAAAACTCATCGTCCATGAAGGCGATCAACCAACATATCACAGGAAATGTTTTTATCTCTATAATAAAAGGAGAAGAGAAGATATTGGATGATGAATATTACATTAACACAATAAAATTAAAATATATATATGATAATTGAGTTATCATGCTACTTTGGATAGAGTATTTGATGAGAGGATAGTAAAATAAAATAAAAATAAAAGAGAAGGAATGATGATTTTACCTCTTGAATGAGTTCTCATTGAGAACCTCATTAATTCACTTTGGTTTGGACTTTTGTTGATGATTGAGCTCTTGAATGTGGGGAGGAGTCTTGGTAAGGTAATTGTGTAGAATTTAGACAATCTAAAAGGTTTGTAAGGTGTGAGAAGAATAGGTGGTGAGGGGTGGTATATATACAGGGGAAAGGGGTATTTTTTATTAGTATATTCAAAAATTTATTATTTTGGATATTTCCCAGGGGGTGTTAATTCAGTGGTACCCACTGCTTATACCCCTCACTCTCCATGGGAACCATCATAGGCTCGAGTCCCTCTAGAATTAGAAACTATGCATATTATGTGCAGGGTGATTTAAATCCATTGCTTAGTTAGGGAATGTTGTGTAGATTGGGGCTTGGTTGCCTCCACTAGGAGTTGGTGTTAAGAACCCACACTTCTACAAAAGATCCCTAACCCAGTTAGCGAGGAATTGAAATGTGTATCAAAGAGACCTGAGATCAAATTCGGGCATAGACATATTTATGGGTTACTGTATTAGCACAGTAGAAAAAACTATAGCCGGTACTATTCGGTAGTATAGTAGCAAAAATATTCATTCGTTTGGGCTTTCATGAAATGAGTTTGGTCCTCAGGTCCTTCAAGGCCTTCAGGCCACCTAAGGCCTTTTGCAAGTAAGGCTTATGAGCCACATCAAGGACTTCGGTCCACCTTAAGGCCTTCAGGACACATGAAAATTTTGTTTAACAGACCAGGAAGACTCTATAAGGAACATTCTCTAGATAAGGATTCTGAGTATGAACTTTTACTAGAGCAAAGATAATGGATTAGGAAGAATGAGAGGGTATAGAAATTTCCATTGGGACTATCTTTTTCATGCACAAGAAGATAATCCAACAACCATGCGTAGTTGGAGAGCTGACATCTTTATGTAGATACTGGGGAGGGGTAGCTTTAATTTGTTATAGTCTGGATGTATTTATACAAGGTATTCAGATCATGTATTGTCACAAATCCTATAGGCTTAGTAAGTGTTCCCCTTAAACCCTTAAATAAGGGATTATAAAAAATGAAAAAATAAGGCCTTCAGGATATTCAAGTAGGTTATTATTTTGGACAATGAATATAAATAGTATTGATTCCTATGACTAAATACAATAAATTGTTTTGGAGAGTTCAAAACAATGGTTTCTTACATCATGCATGAATAAAAAATACATGTATTTGTTAAACACCCTAAATGACCGTACTTCACTTTTCAAAAAAGTAATCAACTATTTTAGAAAAATCCAAAAAATTCACACTCACCATTTTTTGACCGGTATATTTTAAAAAATGGACTCCATTTTATGGAAATAATTTTCAAAATATGATAAATTTTTATTTTTAAATAAAATCATTATTTATTTGAAAAATACTTATTGTAATATTATAATTGAATTTATGACCCTTTGAAAAATCAATTAAAGTATCATAAAATTAACTTATAATTATAATAATACATAATATTACTTTATGAATCTATTTTATGAAAATAAATATTCTGTTAAATCATTGTAATAATTATAAAATTTTAAATAAATATTTATAGTTTATAAAAATACCAACACTTAATTTATCATTTTTAAATCATTTATTTACTTATAAAATGATATAATTATTTCACATCTTAATATATAAGGTACCTAAAATTTATTTATACTCTCATAGGTGAGGTTACTGTTCTAACAACCAGATTACTATTCTTAATAGTCTTACTACTATTCCAAAAGTCGAGTTACTATTCCAATGGTACACGTTTTTTAGTTTCTATAAATACCCATTATATCATTATTCATTTAAGAGAAATTTTTTTTATAGAGTTATATGTGTGATGTATGTGTTTATGACCTAATTATAAGAACGAAAATTCCATTAAAAATATGGGTTGTTATATTATTCCCCCTTATGAGATTTCATCGTCAAAATTTCATTTTAAATATTAATGAGAAGATATGATTGGGTATTTATCCTTTATTTCATCCTTAGGTTACCATGTCACTACTTCATACTTATGGTTTCTCCATAATAAATTCACAGATTCAGTGGTCTTGGTACATAGATCCTTACCATTTCCATCCAAAATCTTCACGAGATTATCTTTATAAAATATACCATTTTCTAACTGTACCACCTCTGAGTTCAGTAAATGTGAGGGACCTGGTATGTAATTCCTCAGAAGGGATACATTGAATAAATTATGTACTTGAGTAATGGTTGGTGGAAGTGCATGCTGATAGGATACTACTACTCCACGATAAAGTATCTAAAAGGGGACAATGTACCTTGGGCTAAGCTTCCATTTACTTCCAAACCACCCGACTCTCTTCCCAGGTGATATGTGTTGGAATTTTGTTCTCCAACTTCAAAATCCATGTCCCTTCGACGGTTCTCAGTATAGTTCTTTTTCCAACTATGAAAAACTATTATATATTGTTAGATAGATTAAACCTTCTCCTTCATCTTTGATATAAGATCATGTCCAAGTACCTTTCATTCTCCAACTTCACCCCAACAAGATTGAGTTATACATTTGTTACCATATAGAGCTTCATATATATCCATTTTAATACTTGAGTGAAAGATTTTGTTGTATGAGAACTCAACTAATTAGAGATGCTAATCCCACCATCATTTGAATTACCTTAAGCAGGTTCTTATCATGTACCCGAGAACCCAAATAGTACTTTTATATTGTCCATCGGTTTTGGGGTGATATTCCATGTTGCAATTTAGTTCAGTACTAAATACATGATGAATAATTCTCCATAATTTATACTTAAACCTTGGACCAAGATCAAATGTGGAACCCCATTCAGTATCACCAGTTTCTTCACATATATATTGGTAAGTTTTTCAAGAGAGAAATCTTCCCTAAAATAAATGAACTTGGAAGTATTAGTGAGTCTATCCATCACAACCCATTTAACAATGTTTCCTTTGGATGTTTTTGGGAGACTAATGAAAAAGTCCATAGTGATATTCTCTCATTTCCATGTGGGTATAATAAATTGTTTCATAATCACTTTGCACTTATTTCACTATACCTTAACTTTATGTCATACCAATCATCTTGATATATACTTTGTAATATCCTTCTTTATGTTTTCCCACCAGAAGTTATCTCGAAGATCATGGTACATCTTGGTACTTCTGGGATAGATATAGAATGATGAGATATGTGCATTATCCAATGTCTACTTCTTTATATTTGTTAAATAAATAACATAAATCCACATAAAAAATTTAATCACACCATTATCATCAATGTGGAACTCATGTAGCTTTCCTTTACTGATTTCACATTATTTTGAATCTCCTAATCATCCCTTTGTTCCTCCTTGATGATTTATTATATAGATGGATAGAAAATAATTTGGGAAATGTAGGATGTATTCTATTCTATTATGATTTTAAAATACAACATTTTTATATCCATGAAGATAGGGTCTTTATCAAATCACATTATAGATAAGGTAGAAAGTTCTTTTTTAATAATAGAACCAGCTACCTTGTTTTCCTTTCCCAAATGGAAATGAATAGATAAATAATATTCCTTTATTAGATCTAACCATATTCTTTGGTGCATATTGAGTTCCTCATATTTGAAAATATACTTTAGACTCTTTTGACTGATATATATGTCACACTTCTCACAATATTGGTAGTGCTGACTGATTGTTAAGAAAAAATCATAGATTCTAGCTCCAGATCATGTGTTAGGTAGTTTTTCTCTGGGATATTCAATTACCACATGGTGTTGAATATAAATTTATTATTCTAAATGAGTAAAACACCAATCCTTTCCTTTATACATCACAGTATGTCACAAAAACTTTTCCTCTGCTTAGTAGTTTGAGTACATGAACAATGATTGGCCTATTTTATTATCACCTTAAATATTTCCTCACGTTCTTATCTATATACATACTTCACCCCTTTCTGTGTTAATTTATTTAGATATCTAGAAAATAATGAGAAATTTTTCTCAAAATCACAGTAGTACCTAGTTAAGACAAGAAAACTATGGATTTATATGAAACTAGTGGGTTTGGGCCATTTTTTTATTACCTTTGTTTTTGAAGGTTCGACAGAAATTCCCTTAGTTGTGATCACATGACCCTAGAACTTCACTGTTGCATAAAAAAATGAACACTTTCTGAACTTGGAATACAATTCCTCCCTCAATATTGTTAGAAAAATCCATAGATGTTATTTATGTTCCTCCTTACTCTTGTATTATATGAGAATATGATTTATCAAAACTACAAATAAATTCATGGTATTATATAAAGAATCTATTTATCAAATCCATGAAGATTGTAGGGGAATTGTTAAGGCTGAAGAGAATTACAAGGAAATCATAATTCCCATAACCTATACAAGAAACAGTCTTCTGAATATCATCCTTCTTCACCTTTAGTTGATGATATATAGAAAAAATATCCACCTTTTAGAAGTACTAATCTCCTTGTAATTGATCGAACAAGTCATCAATCCTTGGAAGACGACACCTTTTATTTTTTGTGATCTTATGGATCTCTCGAAAATTAATACAAAACCACCTTGATCCATCATTTTTCATTAATAAGGGCACAAGTGTACCCTAAGGTGATTCACTAGGGAATATGAAACACTTGTCCAATTGATCTTGATGATAATTCTTTATGTCCTCCTGTTCAATTAGGGCCATCCTATAGGGGCATTTAGATATATGGGTGGATTCCAGTACATGTTCTATTAACAAATCCTCTTCACTATATGGGTAAGTACAAATAACTCTTCAAGAAATACATCACAGTATTCCCTCACAATGGGAATTTTCTCCGTATTGATACATTTCTTTGACTCAACCATTTGAGTGAGGTATGCTTATTCATAGGGAATCAACACCCACACCATTGAGGGATATTCCAAATTAGATTCATGGTATTCACTGACTTAATAGAAGATAATGTGATGGTTCTGAAAATGAAAAGACAATTCCTTTTCCTAGTAGTTGATGTGTGCTCTGCATAAAGAGAGTCAATCCATTCCCATTATAGCATGAAATTCCACCAAGGGAATTATTATGATTTTTGTTGGAAGAATCTTCCTATATATTCTAATAGGGGAAGAGTCCAACACACATGTTGAAATGATCGCACCATAAGGTGTTTTTATAGATATATACACTTCAAGGAATGATGGATTAAATTAAATAAATCTAAAAATCTTTCAAGATATAATGGAATACCTAGAACCAGAATCAAATAGAATTTTTTTCATTATTGACTGAATAGGAAATGTACCTTGTAAAACCTATTTTTCTTAATCCACTATAACAGAATGGCATAAGATTTTACTTGATACTTTGGCTTTGGTGGCTATTGATATTAATTAACCTTAAATAACAATGGTTTAGGTCATTGAATTTCATAATTCCCTTTCTCCCTACTATTGAAGCATTGAACCATTGGTGGTTCTATCATTTATTCTGTCATATTGGAAAGCTTCTTTATGTCTCTTAGACATTCATGAGCTTGGAATCCTCTCTAAAAATTAAAGCATTTACTTATTCCATTAATGCAGTTCCCATGATGTTTATTCCAACATTTTTGACATGTGGGTTGTTGGATACTCTTTCCTCTTTGTTATTTGACCCACCATATTGAAACTCCATTCTTCAATTTTTGTCTTCATAACCATGGGACTATTCACCAAACTCTATCTCTACATTAAGAGTAATTTGAAACACTTATTCATAACTCCTAGTGTCTTGGATTTCATGATACATTCAATGGTGTTTTTTCAAAAAACTATAGAATAAATCTATATTTCTATCATTATTGATTGCAAAACCCAAGGAATATCCTTCATGTATTGTGATGTTTTCTTCATAAGACCTGAAATATTGACCTTTTTTACTTCCAATCTATAAATTCTCTCTCTATATTTGTATGAAGATTTTTAGGTAAATATTTGTTAATAAATATTCTCTTAAATTATTCCCACTCCATCTCTTATATTTCATCCTTTGGTTTTTTTTCTTTATCAATACCCACAATTGATCTAATTCTATATGTAAATGAAATATGGATAGATCCACATTATTGTTCTAAAAATAATATATACTATAAAATATATTCTTCATTTATTTAACCTAATATACCACAATAAGTGGATTCTAATATCCACTTAATGTCAGCGGTCACTACAACATAAAAAACCCAATGGCTATTTTCTCCTCATTAGGTGAAGGTGGATTTTCCACATAGATCAGGTTATTATTCACAGCCTGAGATAATTAGGTAAGAATTTAAATGATTTTTTAACTCCAAATACAATGTAATTTGGGATATCATTCGAGAAAGCATTGAATTTTATATCACATAGGTTGTTGTCCGGGTTACTCATGGTTCCCACCTTTCTCAAAAATTGTTTTTTTGAACAAAACATAAGTCAACAAATCATGAATAAACAATTTATTCATTTGTGAAATAAACAATAAAGTAATATCTTATGGTATAACTATGTATATCATTTTTATTAAACAAATATTCTTGAATGTTTACATATGCATAATCTTTTCCTAATGGTTTTTAGTAACATTTTCAAATAATAATTCCAAAATTAACTAAAGCATGCTCTGATACCAACTATAGCGATCCTACATTTTATTACATGACTATTACATCATTTTAAAGAAAAGTAATATAAAATAATTAAAATAAAGGATCCAAATATTTAGTTTAGTGGGATAATTAGGGACACACATAACCTTTACATAATAAAACATAAAAATTTATTTAAAATATTATCCATTATCCTTTTAAATCTCACATTCTCTTTACTAAATTTAGTCAGTTGAGGATATACATCAAATAAATGGATGAGCTAAAATCCCAAGGAGAGGATGAACAAAGGAGATGAATCAATATAACATGGGTGAGAATAATCAACATCATCATAACTTAAGAATGTGATCATCATCAACTTCACGAGGGAAAACGTAGGATTAAGGCATGGATTGTGGTATCACATAAAAATGAAATGTCATGTCTTAGTGGTCAAATACCATACATTGTTGTGAACAAAGCTTGCATCGTGTTCACACATAACATATGTGAATAATAATAAAATAATAATTGTTAACAAAGATATATTCATGTTCACACTTATTAAACATTATATAAGGAGATACACCACATTACCCAATTCATTGGAGAGATATATAATTCCAACCCACCCATCACATCATAATATTTACATAACCATGCATGCCATATAGAAAATATAACAATCATAGTCATGAAATAACTCATGGAAAGGAAAGAGTTTTATAAGGATTTCATAAATCATGCATTCATGAATAAAATTTGTGTTTTCCAAATGAAAAATGGAAAACCATATTTGTTAGAAGAATCACCATTCTTGAGAAAAGAAGAAATAACTCGAGGGGAGTCAAATAAGTGTTTTGGAAAGAAGTGTTATTTTGAAAAATATATATTTGACATAAAATAAAGTTTATAAAAATGTATATATTAAAAAATAATAGGTAAGAATAACATAATGATATTTAAGGAACATTAGAGGAGCATACATACAAAATATTTCATTAAATATGAATAACACAATGAAAATGAGTTGGGTTTGAGAATCCCATTGCCTTATATCCGAATGCGTTATGCACTTACACTTAATATCATCAATAATAATATTAGATTAATTAATTTATAAATTTATAAACTCTTCTACATGTATTTTATATTATTATAATACTATTAAGTTCATTTATGGCCATTTGAATGAGTTATGGTGTTCAATTTCATTGGTTCATGAGCGTTCATTTCTATGATTTTGCTAATCGATTCACTTGTATATAATTATGAAAGTTCTTGTAAAATGGTAATAATTCCATATAAGTGAAATTATAAGTTTTTAATTAACCTATATAAATTTCAATGGACTGTTATATCATTTTTTTGGTATTAGGATGATTCATTTGATAAAACATTAATGAAAAATGTTTAGTTTATTTTGGTGTTTTTTCCGACCATCAGAAACTAGTTTAATTTTATTTAATATCATGTCTATAAAGTAGTTCCATAATATTAAAAAAGTTATAAAAAACATATTGGATTATTTTATAACTATAATAATGGTTTTATGACTAGTACTGAATGCGACAATGGAAATCTAAAACTTTTTGTCCGCAAAGGCAATGAATTGACATGTCATGGATGATGTTTTCATTTTTAGAATAAATAGAGAAGAGAATATATTTTATGATGTATATTACATTAAAAAGAATTATGTATTTAGTTGATTCTGGACTTATCATTCCTTTTTGTATAGTGGAGGTGATGAGAGGATACAAAATGAAAATAAAAATAAAAGAGAAAGATTGTTGAATTTACCTCTTAAATGTTGTATCCTTGAGAACCATCTTAATACACTAGGGATTGGTATTTTGTTGAGTAAATAAACTCATATACATGGGGAAGGATATTTTTATGGAAATTGGGAATAATTTAGATAGGATACAAGGATTATAATGTGTGAGGATAATGGATGGTGAGGGCTGGTAATTAAAGGGGGAGGGGAGGGAAATTTTTTATTATATTCATTAGTTTATTATTTTGGCTCAAGACTATCAATAGTGTTGATTTAAATGGATAAATATAGTAAATGTTTTAAGGGAGATTTAACCAAATGGTTATTATATCATCCATGACTCAATTTGTTTTTTGTTTTTTAAATACAATAAATTACCGTATTTCAATATTTTCAAAAATTCAACTATTTTAGAAAAATACCAAAAAATATCCCTAACCATTTTTCAAAATGTAGAATTAAAATATGGACTCCATTTTATGAAGATAATTTTATAAATGTTATAAATTTAATTTTTAAATAAAATCATCATTTATTCAAGAAACATCGATTTTAATATTATAATTGATTTTATGGTACTTTGAAAAATTAATTAGTCTCTCATAAAATCATATTATAATTATTATAAAACATAATATTATTTAATGAATATATTTTATGAAACTATTTTTAAATCATTTTATCAATTATAAAATAGAAAATAAACATTTATGTTTTACAAAAATACCAACACTTATTTTATTATTTTTAAAATATCTATTCACTTATACCTTGATATAATTATATCATATTTTAATTTATAATATTCCCAAATTTTATTTATAATTTAATAGGTTAGGTTACAATTCTAATGTCTAGATTACAATTCCTAGTGACCATATTACCATTCCAATGGTCAGGCTACTAATTCAATGGTATGAGTTCCTTAATTTTTATTAATACCACTTATATAATTCTTTATTTATGGGAATAAAGTTTAAATTGAGCTTTATTTTTAATGAATTTCTCTTATGACATTACTATATGAAGGTAAATTCCACAGAAATTCTGGGTTGTTATGAAACTTCTCATGATATTCATTCCCACTAATTAAGGTAACTTAGAGGGGAGTAGAATTTTTATATATTGTTGAATGTCAGGAGAGTAGTAATGTGTTAAATAATAGGCTAATCAATACAACTATTCAAACATTATCCACTAATATGAATGTATTTATGTTCTATAACGAGGAATAAAAAAGGTATTATGTTGGGTAATTATGAAAAATTACAGTGTGATAGCCTATGTCACCCTCAATTTAATGATCCATGGGAATAACAAACCAATTCATCATATAGAATTGAATATATTGATATTTTCAATGATGATTTAGTGGTAATATCTCTACAGGGAGATGTGTGACAAATATACTATTCATAAAATCCTTATGTGAATATTCAAACAAAAGGTATAAGGAATCTAACTTAAACATTACATAATCTATTTAATTAAACTAGAATACAGTTATCACATTCCCAAAGATATTTTTAGTTTAGAGATTCAGAGAATTAGATCATAATTAATACATAAATACCCACAAGAACAAAAATTGGATACCACTAAAATAGTCCCCATTTCTTCCATAATACAAATTTTTAATAAAACCTGACTTCTTCACAACTTTCAGCTTTGCTTCTCATTTTCTCTTACACATATATAATCCCTATTTAAACATTATAAAACATGGTGTGATAAAATAAATATCATCAAGGGATATAAAATAGAAAGGAACCATTAGTACATGAATAGTTATAATCATAAGAAATCATTTTCACTAATATATACTTCTCATCCATAAATAATCGTATAATTACTTAGTGTAAACATGAGATTTATAAAAAAATTATAATATCAAATAAAACCATATAGGTAACTTGGGTAATTAATTACTTAATATTATAACCCTCATGAATAACATATGATATGTAACCCTCATGACTACTTTACAATGTAACCCTCATGACTACCTTATGATGTAACCCTCATGAGTACCTTATGGTATAACCATCGCGGCTACACTTGGAATAACTATTTCGGCCAACTTCCAACATAAGCATACCCATTGAATTAGAGGGAGATATAGGTCCCACATTTAATCATAAAAAATTCCCAATGACCATAATAAAATTATAAAACATGAATAACATCAACAAAAAATAATTCCACTGAATTTTTTAAAAATAAAAATTTAAAAGAGGATTTTTAAAGAAATGTCCCTTACCTCTCGTTCTTCTTACATCAAACTGGTTCAAAACTCTTGTGTAATGGTTAAAAGAGTGTTATTAATATTTTAAAAAAACAAATTCATATTTTTAATTACTCATATGATCTTCTTATATAATCTTTATAAACATTTATTAACAATAATTGTTTTTATTTTCATTGTTTCAGGTGCATTTTTTTCATGGTTTCCATGGTTGGTTAATTATGGATTTTGTTTTCGAATAGAAGAAAAACACCATAAGTGGAATGAAATGGTATTAATATGTTTAAATTATTTTAAATGATACCATGTATAATTTTTTTCTAATATGAAGATGAATCATTATATTAAACATTAATGAAAAGGTTTTGATTTATTTTGGTAGTTTTTATGACAATCAAATACTTATATCATTTTCTTCAACATCATGTTTATATTTTTGTAAATAACATTATATAACATATAATATGTATTTTATAATATTATTTAAGAATAATAAATGTTTTATGATCTTCCATTATGGTGCTAAAGGAAAACTAAAACACATTATCCACGATGTCGAAAAATCAACACACACAGATGATGTTTTCATTTTTGAGAATACGTGGAGAAGAAAAGAGGTTTGATGAAATATATTCCATTTAAAAATAAAGTCAAATTATATTATATGTAATATAATGGAGTTATTATGTCACTTGGATGGTGGAGGCTAGGGGATATTGGGAACATAAAAGAAATTTAAATGAAAATAAAAAAATAAAGAGGAATTTACCTAGTGAATTCTTCTACGTGAGAACCACCTTAAGGCAATTGGTTTTGTGATTTTGGTGAGAATAAACGGTCTTAGATGTGGAGAAGAGGATTAGAAATGTAATTGGGAATAAATTAAACAATATAAAAGGCTTTGAGGTGTGAGGAGAACAAGCGGTGAGGGGTGGTATTTATAGAGGAGGAGAGGGGTGTTTTTAAAAATATTTTATTCATTATTTTATTATTCTGGTTCAATACCATGAATATTTTGAGATTTATCACCAAAAATAATAAAATAATAATGGATAGTTTTAGAATATTGGTTTACATCATCCATACATCATATATAACTCAATAAATTAGGTATTTGTTAAATATCGTAAATTATCATATCTCACTATTCACAAAAAAATAAACTATTTCAAATAAATACAAAAAAATCACCATAACAATTTTTTGACATGTACAGTTAAAAAATGAACACTCTTTTATGAAAATAATTTTATAAATATGAGAAATTTAATTTTTAATTAAAATAATAATTTATTCACAAAATACCAACTTTAAAATTATAACTGATTTTATTACACTTTAAAAAATTAATTAAGGTCTCAAAAAGTTATCTTATAATCATAAGAAAAAAATATTAATTTATAAATATATTTTATTAATATATATTTTCTTTTAAATAATTATATTAATTATAAAATTGTAAATAAAACTTACTGTTTCACAAAAATAAAAACAATTAATTTATCATTTTCAAAACATTTATTTACTTATTCCATGATATAAATATATAATATTTTAACTTATAAGAAACAAAAATTTTATTTATACATTCATAGGTGAGGTTACTATTTTATTTTTATAGATTCCTTTATTTCTGTAAATACAACTTATTTTATTATAATTTTAAAATGAATTTAACTTTTTTAATTCCACAAAGGAAAAATATTATTTTATTAGTACCAGAGTTGTTACATTATTCCATCATTCTAGAAATTAAATCATCCTAATTTTTATTTACTTATTAAACATGTGATTATACCTTTCCCTCATACAATTTTTAGATTCCCATGTTTCTTCTTCAATCATGTGGTTTCTCAAAGAAACCTTAACATAGTTAATTTCATTATTCTTCAATACTTTCTCTTTACGATCAAGAATCTAAATAGGTTTCTCTTAATAAGAAATTTTCTCTTCAAGATGAACTAATTTTCGGCTTAAAACATGAAATGAATCCACCACATACATTTATAACATCAAAACATAAAAAAATTGTGTAGTTGAGATAAAATCGGAGGAAAATATACTCGATATGCAACTGGTCCATCTTTTGCTAGTATTTCATAAGGTCCAATGAACCATGAATGTAGATTTATTTTCTTACAAAAATACATGAAACTTTTACTAGGTGAGATTATAATAAAAAGATGACCACCTAACTTGAAAGAAAATCCTTTCCTCTTGTTATCTACATAATTGTTCTTCTTAATTTGAACTGTACTAATGTGTTGCTGGATCATTTTCACTTTCTCAGCCTCCTCCTCTACAAATTTTGATTCCATCAAATTCCTTTCCCTAAATTCATCCCAAAATTATGAAGTTTGAAACTACTATCTATATAATGCGTGATAAGATTTTATATGTATACTGGAATGAAAATTATTTCTATAGTGAAACAAAACTAAAGAAATATGTTGATCCCAACTTCCATGGAAATCCATTGATCAAGCTCAAAGCATATCCTCTAATGTATGAATAGTTAGATCGATTTTTCCATCAGATTGAGGTTGAAAGGATGTGTTAATATTTAATTTCATTCTCAATGACTTCTGAAGGACTTTACAAAAGTTAGAAGTGGACCTAGGATCACAACTACGTAAAATAGAGAGAATAACTCAATGTCACATGACAATATCTTCGAGGTATATTCAAGAAAGATGATCTAGATAAAGAGTGTCTCTAATAGGAAGAAAATGTGTAGATTTAGTAAGTTGATAAAAAACAACCCTAATCTCATTGTTACCTCAAGATGTCTTTGGTATTCTCACCAAAAATTCCATAGATATATTTTCCCATTTCCACTCTAGCACTGAAAAAGGATGAAGCATCCCCTTTTGTATTTACTGCTCTACCATAACCTGTTGACATGTCAAACATTCCTTTGTAAAATCAGAAATACCACCTTTCATTCCATCCAACTGGTAATACTCCTGAAGGTGTCTGTACATCTTATTTCTATTAAGATGAACTGAAAATAGAGAACTATAAAATTCAATTAACAATTCCTTCTTCTTCTAGGAATTACAAGGAATACATAATCTCTTCCCTAATATCAAATCACAATCATTATCAATGTTAAATTCTAGAAAATTTCTTTCCTTCAACAATTATACCATTTTTTATAAATCACCGTCTTCCATCTACGTTTGATTATTTTTTTCTAATAGAGACAACTACAGTGACACCTGAAACAAAATAGAGAAATTTCTTGGACCCATAAATTCCATGCCAAAATTAGTCAAATCATTAATCAAGGGGTTATGTTACCAATGTATCATGGTTAATTATACATGATGTTTTCGACTCAAGGTATTACCACATTGTTTGTTTTTCTAAGATGGTAATTGATCATGTCATCATAATCCTTGTTCAGTTCAATTCATTTACTCTTCCCCATTTTCAATTACTTTTTTGTGAATATATTATTAAAATTTTTATGGTTAGAATATATTTCAAATTTTTCTCCACATAAATGATGCCTCCATATTTTTAAAGAAAAAACCACAACTGCTAATTCCAAATAATGCATGGGATAATTTAACTAATGGGAATTTAGTTGTATTGAATCATAAGTATTTACATGATCATTCTGTATCAGAACACAACCAATTCCTTTCAATGAAGCATAATTGTAGATGAAAAAATTCCCATTTTTGGAAGGCAGGGCCAATTATAGATTATTCACCCATCTTCATTTTAGTTTCTAAAGAAAACATCATAATATTTGTCTAAAGAAAATTAATTCCATTTCATGTGAAGTTAGTCAGAAGGCTAGATAACCCTGAAAAGTTCATAACAAACTATCACTAATTTCCTTCTATTCCAAGAAAACCATGAATATTAGAAACATTTTTAGTTCTTTTCCCGTCATCAACCACTTCTATTTTGGTGAGATCGACTGTTATTCCATCATTTTTTACAATGTTCCAATAAAAGAAATATATTTCTAGAAAAAATTAAATTTTCAAAATTTCATATATAACTTATTTTCATTGAGAGTTTATATAAAAATCCTTAATTTTTTTCATGTTTCTCATAACCTTTTGAAAACACAAAAAAATCATCAGTAAAAACAAAAAAAAACTTATCTAAATATTCATAGAACATTCTGCTCATAAGATCCCTAAATATATCATGGGAATTTTTAAAACCAAAGGGTATAATAAATAATAATGAAGATATATATTTTAGAATTCTATTTTCATAATTTCATCCTCCATTACCTTTATCTGTTGTTACTCGAATGTCAAGTCAATCTTGAAAAAACATTGAGCCCCCTAGAGCTGATCAAATAATTTATCGAAATGAGGAAATGGATACTTATTATTAATAAAAATGTTATTAAAATCTCTATAGACAATGGGATTTATCTTGGAACCATATTTGTTTTTAACAAAAAAACTAGAGCAACCCATGGAGAAGTGCTAGGAAGAATAAAACATTTATCAATAAACTCTTGAAGATTCGTATTCAATTATAGATGTTCCACTTTAGACATTCGATAAGGGTGGTTTGAAAATTTCTTAGCATCGTGACCTAATTAATAGTGAATTCAAGTTCTTGATGAGTTATTACATTGGAAAACTTAGTATAAAAACATCTAGGTATTCATTTACCACTAGAAAATCATTAATAAGAATAGTTTTTTGGTTTTAAACAATATGTGTAAGATAACTTTCATTTCCATCTTTTAACAATTTCTCAACATCCAGATATGTTATCAATGGTTTGGGATAACTATTTTTTACAAATAGAAACCATTTTGAAAAAAAATTCTTTATCTCTACAATCAATCTTCACATGATAAAAATAAACTCATTCCATCCCTAGAATAACATCAAACTATAATAAGGAAAAACAACAAGGATTGTAAGTAATGCCTTTCCATAAACAAAAAACTTAATAGTCTTATAATGTTATTTCGCCTTAATATTCCTCCAATGGATTTTTATCCATAATCTCTAATTTCATTTATTGAGGTAAAATTTCTCATTTACTAGAAAATTTCTCAAAAATAAAGGAATGTGTAGACCCCATATAAAACAAGACATTAGAAAAATCTGAGTAAAAAAAAGTACCTGATACCATTTCATTAGATTACCCCAACATCTTTTGAAGTAATCACAAAGTAATTCACTTCACCTTTCTACTTATAAACTAACTACTTCTAATCATTTAGATCTTTATTTGGGAAGGTATTTTCATAATGACCCGTCTCATGAAATTTAAAACACTTTATAGTTTTCTTATCATAATTAATCATTCCATCACTAAGATCTTTTTCATTACAATCATGGGATATATTTCTAAACATACCACGTTATAAACACTTCCTTGATTTATTAAGGAATTCTCCTTTATTCTTTTTACCACAGTTCCCAGAAAAAGAAACTAAATTTTCTTAACTTTAGATTTCTTTGATTGAGTGCTACCCATTTCTTTCCACATGGACCACTTATTCTTCTTGTTGGAAAAGTACACGAGATCACTATAAAACCCCATTTCCACTATCTCAGCACATCAAAAAAGTTTCTCTTAACTATAAAATTAATTAGAGGCCAAATCCAATTTGTATATTGGATTTAATACTAAGTAAAAACAACTGATTTTACTATCAAGACCCTGAATAATATTTAGAGCATACCTAGAAAATATGGTGAAGTTTTACATATACAAATGCACTAAATCTTCCTACTTTTGATTCAATTAACATAATTTCTTTCCCTTCATATTTTGAACCACCTTAAGAAAATATTTTTGAAGGAAAATATTCTTAAATTCATCCTATTCCAAGGAATCAATCTACTCACTATCTCTAATATTCTTGACCATTGAACATCACTGGTCGACATCACCTTAAAAAATGATAATTAGAAATACCAATGTTTTGATTATCTAAACACCCCATGATATCAAATATCTTTTCAAGGGAGTTAATACACCATTTAGTAGCCATTAGTTCAGAAGATCTGTTGAAAGTAGGGGGTTTTTTCCTCATAAAATGTTCCATTATCATCATATTTATTTGTGGTAGATCCGGTTATTCTATATAATGGATTCTGCTTCCAGTTATAAACTATGTAAACCTATCCATTACTATCAAGAACTATTTGGTTACAATTTCCACCATTCTAGGTTGCAGATTCAGAAAGATATCATCCTCTCAGTGTAAGACCCAGAGAGAATTTAAATAGTAATTAATTATTTGATAAATTGTTTTTACATTCAAACTAAATAATTATTTAATAAAAAAGTTTTATATTTTTAGATAATCAAAATATGTTTTAAAACATAATATAACATATTTATTTTTGTACAAAGATTATGATTTTAAACAAATAATATATAACAAGTAATTAAACATAATATTATAATGGAATATATTTATGGTTTTTTTATAATGATAAATTATGTTTATAATTTTTTTTAACTAAATTCATTTTTATTAATTTAGAATGAAAAATATGAAAATGTAAATAAATTTATAAAATAGGTTCTTCATAATTTATTTATATAAGATAAATATATATAAGCATTATTTTAAAATTATATAATGAAATTATTATTACTTTTTATTAAATTTTATGATATTAATATATATGTTATTTTCCAATTATATTATTTTTATATAAATTAATATATCTAAAAGATTTGTTTTATTGCTAAAAACAAATTTCTTATATATAGTATCAAATCTGTAAATGTATATTTATTTTGAAATTATATTATAATTATAATAATTATATTTTATTGGATAAAAGAAATTAAATTAAAATACAACATGGATAGACGATTATGATAATAATAATAATAATAAAGAGAAGAAATTTTAATAACAATGAATCCATGAAATCAGTTTAGGGGGAAAATAGAAATAAGGTTTCAGGGGTCTCGTGTAGAGGTGAGGTTCCATTCAAGGGGCCTGTGAGGGTTGCGTAGGTGGAGGATTCGAATGAGGAGATAATGAATGGGAGTCGAGGCATTTGTGAGGGTTCGTCTTTGTTTTCATCTTTGTCTTCATCTTCAGGAGTTGTGGCCGATGAAAAACCAAGATCTAGTTTATTCTAGACTCTTTGTGGATTCGAAGACAATGACTTCATGTTTTAATTGAGAATATTCATCCTTCGAACACCATCTAGGTATAAATCGTTGATCTTTATTTCATTTTTATGATTTGATTCGAATTTGGAAGATCTGATCTGATATGCAAGTATATTTATTTTTTATCTATCTTTGGTGACCAAATCATTATGAAATCGGCCAAATGACATACTTTGTCAATTTTCATCTCTTTTCTCTAATCTGTTGACATTTGATGTCCCTAGAAGTGTTTTAATTTCTTCATTTTGATGTCATTTTTTGTCCAGATTCTGATTTTTCTTCAACCAGTTGATATGCATTTACCATTTTTGTCAACTTTTCATTTGGTTGAGGTTGAGCGCTTCATGAAGAAGCTTAGTTATATTAACAAAATATGTACATTAATTTTAATCCATTTTTTCTTTTCTAGAAAACTATTTTTAGTTTGCGATATGTTGTAATCTTTGAATCCACTATTCAATCACATGATACACTACACAACCATATAATAACATATCCACACAGTGCATCACTTTAGTGTATATATGGGTTTTTGTATAGAGGTAGGGGGATCAAGTAAGAAGTACTGAAACCCTATTTTTCTCTACGATTTCTATTTTTTTCATTCCTAAGACTATGAGAGACAAGTATAAAATTGAAGGGGTAAAGTGATTTCAGCCTTCTTCCAAAATCAATAAGGGATGAATATTTTTTTCAAACATTTATTTATTTAAGATCTTATTTTTCTGAGGGATTTTTTTTCAATTTATTTGTTTATGAAATGCTTATTTATGTGTTTCATTAAAACAAAATCAACATGATTTTTTTTCATATCATTGATAAATTTTCATAAGGGGATTAATACTACAATTATTTCTGTGTAAGTTTGTTGTGGTGTCTATTTATTCTTAAAGGAAATTATTTAATTGGGTTTTTTTGAGGGATTATTTCTATATTAAAAATGAATGTATATTATTTTTTATTTTTTTATTTTTTTTGTAATCATATAGGTGCATACTAATATTATTTTAAAACTCATGTTTTTATCCCTAACTTTCAAGCTAATACACATAAGGGATATTTATTTTATTTCAAAAAAGATTTATGATTTACATGATAATATTTTATTGAGTACATAATTTATATACATGTATGTAATTAGTATATTTTATATTTTATATTTTCAAATCATGTGAGTATATTATGATATTGTCATTATATATTAATCTCACAAGTTTTGGTAGTCAAATCGGTAAACTAATATGATTTTCTCATTATTCAAGACCATTAATTTCTAAGCCTTCTGGTTATATGTTTAAAATTATATATATATATATATATATTTGTGTGTGTGTCTATGTGTCTGTGTGTATACATATATCGACATATTTAACCTCAGTTTCATGAATTGAATGCGTAATCAAATCAAGTATTAATATTGGGTTAGATTTTAATTTTTCTTGTACAAGTTTATATTTATAATTTACTCACGAATGAAATATTTATTTTAAAATGTATCCTTTATAATATTATGTTCATGCTCATGATTATCTATTTACAAAACTATGATTTTGATTTATATGAATGGTTAAAGTCATTAAATCATCCAAACAATCCATTGAAATTTTTATTGAGTATTAACTAATCAATGATATTAATTTTTTTAAAATGCATTTCTTGAATGGATGTTTGGATATATGGGTGCTTACGTACATGCCAAGTGATGTGAGTTTTGGGTAATCAATACTCTCAAGTGATTTTCAAAGAAAATTCACATATATATACTAATATATAGATATAATTGGAAATGGTAATTTTAATGCAGTAATATGTTTATAAAATTTAAGACTCCAGTGAAAATTATATGTATGTAAGGAAAGAAAAAAGATATAAATAAATTGGTACTTGAACTTTTTAAATAAGATAGGGAATTGGAGAGTGGATCCATCCCTCAAGTGGGTAGGCCCAAGATAGCATCTAAAGTTTCAATAGGCCTCAATTGTTTTTTTAAGAGCATGCTTAATATTTTCAACCAAATCACTGGATTAGTTTAAAATCATTTTGGAAGTATAATTTTTTTCAAAGAATTATAGTATTTTGTAAAAGTTGTTTTACAAATATATTTATAATTTAATTTTTTGAATGTATTATCAACAAGATATTTTTAAGGGGATTTATCAAAGGTTTGAAAAACTTTTTACTGGGAAATTGAATGATCACCCTTTGTTTTAAAATAATTCTTCACATGTATATTAGAATTTTAACTAAATATGTCATCTCTTTTGGAGTTAACGTGCATAGAAGCATAGTGTAAAGTTATTTTATTATTGTTTCAACTCTCATAAATGTAATGTGTTGTCTAATCCTCGAGAACTTAGACTAGTAAAAGGTCCTCATTTGTTTAAATTTTGTGTAATTATTTAGTTTATTTTATAAAAACAATTTTACACATAATTTTCTTGCATTGTGTTTAGAAGAGTGCACTTGGGTCGTTATAATTGGTATAAGAGGAATGGAATAGAGAACTTTGGAGATTAGATGTTTTTGAGTCTATAAATTTAATGGTCGTAGTTTTTTAATTCTCAAGATGGAAATTAATAATTATTTTTAGTCCAACAAAATTAATTATGAGAGCGCAATTCATTTAAGGGGGGAGAATATAACACACCAAGAGAATTTACAGAGAAATTAATTATACAATACTTAGTTTTTAAATTCATACTAAATAATTATTTAATAAAAAAGATTTATAATTTTAGATAATAAAAATATGTTTTAAAACAAAATATGACATATTTAGTTTTGTACAAAGATTATGATTTTAAATAAAACAGATATAAAAAATTTTAATGAAATATAATATTATTATGGTATGTATTTATAAATTTGTTCTATAATGATTAATTGTGTTTATAATTTAATTTAACTATATTTTTTTTAATTTAGAATGACAAATATGAAAACGTTAATAAATTTATAAAAGAGATGCTTCATAATTGATTTAAAAAAGATAAATATATATAAAAATTATTTAAAAATTATATAATTAAATTATTATTACATTTTATTAAATTTTTTAATATTAATATATACATTATTTTCTAATTGAATCTTTTTTATAGAAGTTACAATAGATTCCAAAATCGACTGAATCCCTTATATGTGCATTATTTAGAAATATGAAGGCATATTTTGACTCAGAGAACCGTTCTGTGATGGGTCAAAAGGCAGCGTGGAAAATCCAAGGGGTATCACCTAAAATAAATAAACGACGTGTAGAGCTGCATGACTCGAGTGGTTTTTTGCGCGTTGGCGTGAAAAGTCTTGCGCAATCGACAGATGGGTTAGGTTTTCCAGGCAGTCCAAATTCCACACCCCCACCACCAACGATCTACTATAAATAGAAGCGTACCCCCTCACTTCAGTAATCTTATGAATTTGAACCATCTCCCATGTGCGAAATACATCCCTTCCATGCAAAAAATATGGCATTTATGTATAGGATTTTCTGCGACAGGTCTCCTGGAGGTCCGCCATTGGGTGGGAACACTAGGGCTTGACCCTCGTCCAATTCCTTTATTTATAAACCATTTTTCATGAAAACTCCTCTAATTGAACTCAAGCATCCTTTATCCATGAAAAATAGGCTTATTACGTGCACACGTCTCCTATTGCATGAAACAATTCTTAGTTGGGAACTTTATGACAACCCTGCTTTTTTATTACAACATAAGAATGATTTATTACATAAAACATCACTTGATACAACAAAGAAGATCGAGAGTTTTAGTGTCTTTGGGGATTAGGATCATTACATAAAAACTGAAAACATGAAATACAACATCTTTATTGAAAACTTCTTTACATGACCACTACATTCCCTCGTACTTAGCTTTGCATGGGATAACCTGAGGACATGCATAAGAAAAGGCTGAGCTAAAAAGCCCAGTAAGGGAGTACACATGGAATAACATGAGGAGTACAAAACATGCTAGACAATAGGCATATCAACAGAGCATAAAAGAAACATGAACATAATGGCATGATAAAGCATGATAATCATAAAATAGAAATGTCGCAACAACACTTAACATGGAATTAGCATGACCCAAGGCTCATTGCACATAAAGCATGAGTAAACCCTCATTGCACATGAAGAATGAGTAAACCCTCGTTTCAATTGAATTAGAATGAGTCAACACTCATTGAACATGACGTATCATGATACTATACTTTACCCAATGCATTGGAGCGCTATATGGGCGCACCCTTCTTAAACATATCATTTCATGCATAAGTGTGCCACATGGATCATAAAACATGGATTCATAAAACATAATCATTTATTCCACGATAAAGGAATGTGTAATTCATACATGAAACTTTATAATCAATAATTAAATGTGCATAAAGGTGAATACCCTTGATGGAGAAATGGGCATGATATTCACTACACAATGGCATTGGCTTAGAAAATTGGTGCAATTTCGGCAGCGTAACAGCGTGACATAAGAATTCATAAAAGTGGTTGATGAGAGAGAAAGGGGTTCCTCATCATATTTACATGTAATGTACAGTAATGAGGTCATATAGATACATTTACCAACAATTTAAATGGAATTTAGATTCATGATACAAAAGTATTGCTTGAATGTAAAAGAGGAGAGAGAAGTTCCATTCGGAATTTCGGCATAGTAACGGGTGTACATGGGAGGAATTTAATGAGAGAGAAAGGGTCTCCCATCATTAATACATAATGAGGGCAGTATGAGGGAGGTGTGAAAGCATACCCCAATATTTATAATTTAAATTAAAAGGGAAAAACAACTTAATGAAAATTGGACAAAAATTAGAAAGGAAGAAAAAACCCTTACTTGGAAGTGCGCTTCCAAAGGCTAGAGAGAGGCTTGCGAGAGGCTTATTAGGAGCTTGGGGAACCTTGGGAGGATTCTAGAGAGAGTAGGGCATAGGTTGGACGAACTCCAAGGGATTTTAGTGAGGAGTAAGTGGGAGCTTGGGTGGGTTTATATAGGAAAGGTGATGGAATTCTTTTTTATTTAGGTTTGAGTCCCCTTACATTAAATTAATCCATACCAAAAACCATACCATAGTTTTTGCCCATGTTTTTTTGTAAAAGGGAAGAGGAAAAAAATATTTTATAAGTCCCAAGTCATAACTTCTTAAAATAATAAGGTTGCTTATGTGGAGGTGAGTCACACTCCCATGGAAATTAATTTTAAAAAGTAAAGTGTTTAATATGTCTTGAGGGGTCCATTAATGCTTTGAAAAGTAAGTCAAACAAACCCAAAATTACATTATTTTAATTATAAAACATATATTGTCCGAAAATTAGGATTATGGTATTTTATTACATCACCATTGGGTCATTATGATGTCATAAAACACATTATATATTTAAAGGGTATTTAATTTTTACCCAAATATTTGACTATCTCAGAAAATTATGAAAAATTCACCGTTGGATAATTTTGACATCCTGATTCCATAAATGAAATTTATTTTATCTAAAAAATTTATAAATATGTTAATTTTCACTTTTAAAATAAAAACCAACATTTATCGAAAATTCACGGGTTTTGACAGAAATGGCTTTCAAACCTTAATATAAAATTTTAATTGCATTCATAAAAATATAAGATCATTTATATTTAATAAAAATTAATTTAATAATAATATTATTATTTTATTAAACTATTATTTAATTCAAAAATACCTTAATTTAATAAAATAGATTTATTAATTAAATAATAACTAAAAACACCATTTGTACTTTAAAAACTATTTACAATGTATCAAAAATCACTAGAAATTATATCCATTATTATATACAAAAATAATTTACATGAACATAGTACTACTTATTTGTTACATAACCCCTTAAAACAACCGCATAAGACCTAAGGGTAAGGTGTGTGATGGTGACAGACTCTTGAGGTGACTCAGATAACATCGCTCGAGTGGTAATCTCCATTAACTTCCACTTTTCCCATAGACGGTCCCGTTCGAGCTTGACATGGTGAAGCTCAGCTTGGGATTTGTCAAGGGAGAAGCCCAAGGATTCCACCTCTTTTCTGAGCTCTGAAAAATGGGCTTCATATGGGGAAATTCTACTGGATGAGGCCATCACTTCTTTTGTCTGAGTAAATTGGATTTGTTAAGGTCCTATATTTATACTAATCAAGTGATCACTGTTCAACGACTATATTAACAATGGTAAAAATTCATAACATAAAACCAAAGAAGTTGACATCTTATAAAAACATTTTTCATAAAGAGAAATTTAACTGGATCAAGAGGGATTTTCCATTAATGAAACCTTGGGTCGTGCCAAATTTATTGCGCAGAAACCCCTCCTTTTGTGGGAAATCCTCCATCCTTGTGATCACCCTTAAGCACGTCTTCAATGTCTCTTTCCCAGAGACCATCTTCCAGTTCTTCTTATGTTCAACACATATATCCCAAGAACTCTTCTCCCGTACGACCCTCCTGTTTTCAACGAAGTGATTTCTAGGTCCCTTGGTTAGTGCTTCATGATTCATTTCTTAGCCTCATGATTATTCACATAGGAACACAAATGGCTGTTGCTTATTCTCATAGCCAAGCTAATGTGGACCCCTCAACAGATCACTCCATAACACCACCCAACCAGGTCATTGTTGGTTCCTTCCCTTCTCCAAGGGTTAAAGCGTCCCAGTTATGTAATTTTTAGGGTTGTGGAGTGAATCCTAATCGTATGATCTACAAGAAGTTAAAATTCCTAGAACCATTTTCCCCAGCACATGACGTTAAACTGTAGCCTCGCCCCATGAAATATACATGGGGTTCCCCATCTCAGAAATTCTCCACGCTCACTCATCTCCATGGGAGTAAGATCTTCCTTACATGGAATGATATCCTTATTAATGGAGTAGAATATATCTATGGGGAAGGGAAACCATTTTGGTATAAGACCCTAGACATTCTTTTAGGAGGTAACATCTCTAATCCTCCTCTCTTCTTTCATAACAATGACTGGTGGAGATATGGGAATAGGGACCTTCGTTACCATGTCCCTCTCCCTCTGGGCTTTGTCTCCATTGTGCCTCCACCCTGGAGTAAGTCCCAATCTCTATCTCCCTCGAAAGTTGACCAAGGGTAAGCCCCTATATCCTATGGGGCAGGAAACCATGCATATGCCCTTTATTCATTCCTCGCTTACAAATCTTTCACGACGTGATCGTCGGGTCTTTTCTACCTCTCGTTTCCCACACCGATCATTACACACGTGGGATAAGAGTAATCATTCACCATGGCATCCTTCCCGGGCCACCTTAGCGTGTAAACCCCAAGCCTCCCTTCTAAACTACCTGGACTTTTACCCTTCCCCTTTCCAAGCATGGTATGTAGGAATCCTCCATGAGGTTCAATCCCAACATCTACTTGTCCCGACCCCTTCACGTTAGTTCACCTTCAACCCACATGACGTTCAACTGTATCCTCCCATCCGAACTATGTGGACTTGGATTCCTTCCCTTCCTGAGAAATATATGTTGGAAACCTCCATGAGGTTCAATCCTAGAACCGATCTGTACCGACCAATCCACATCGGTTCACCCATGTCCCGCATGATGTTAAACTGTAGGCCCCTCTGATCCTGCATGACGATAAACTATAAATATATAAACTATGTGGGTTTCAATCTCTATCTCCATTGTAGGGTACATAGGAAGCCTCCATGAGGTTCACACCCAAACATAGTTAAACTTCGATGTCCCCTTCATTGGGACCCACATCCTTGGTCCGTCCCAGTGATGTCAGACCAACTATTGGGCTGCAAAACACACATAATCCCCATCATCATCTTCGGGTCGCTATCCTCCAATAACACCTTGATCCTATGACTCACTATGAACTACGTGGGTTTTGATCCCTGTATCCTAGGTAGGGTACGTAGGAAGCCTCCCTAAGGTTCAATCCCAACCAACGATAAGCCGTTGTAGTCCCCTTTTTAGGACTATATCTCTGGTCGTTCCCAGTGGTGTTAGACTGACTAAAGGGCTTCTAACCATTCATAAGCCCCAACATGTCATCAAGTCATTGTCCTCTATGCACACTCTGATTCCATCCCCCATCCTGAACTATATGGACTTTGATTCCCTACCACAAGGATATGTTTGAAGGTTCCATTAGGTTCACGCCCATCCCCCATGTCTCAACCTAGTCTCTCCCTTGATCCTCTATGTTTTAGGAAGGTCATGACCCATCCTTGAGGTTCCAATTATTCTGGGTCCCATCCATTCATCCATACTCACGGGCCTCCACCTCTTTTGTCCCATTGCCCCAATGAACTACAAAAACTCTGATTCACTGCCATAGGGATACATAGGAAATCTCTATGAGGTTCCAACCCAACATCACAATCATCTTCACACTGGTCGCATCTCATTCTCCATCCACATCACTCAATCATTCATCATCCATTATGGTTTTACCTAGTCCACCACATCCTGATGAGATCATTTCATCGACCTTCTCACTGCTCTTAGTAGTACCTGGGCTGCTATCCATAAGGGATCCCTAGTGTGTCTTCAGGTCACTTTCCTCTACGCACACCCCAATTCATCACCCCTTCGAACAATTTGGGTTTTGATCCCTGTCTCTCAGGACATGGTACTTAGGAAACCTCATTGTGGCTCAATCCCAACCAATGTTATATCCTTGTGTCCCCTCTCTAGGGACACAAGAAACCTCAGATCTATATTTATTAGATGTTTTGATCATCACTTCTAGGAATATCAGTTGCTCCCTCCTTGGGATGCACCCATATGATCCACTGATCCACTCCCGTTAGTGTTCTGATCAGTCTTATCTGTCTCAACTAGACGTTCAACTCACGACATACCCTATGTTAAACATGGGAAGCTTAGAAAATCCTCAGAGACATGCATATGGAATATAATTCCATGTACTTGATGTGGGATTCCTTGGGCCTCCATGCTCTTGATAATCCCTGTCATAAGGGGAAGAAACCCAGACGCATCAGTGTTCCAACATCTAGACATGTCATTGATGTCCAACCTGAATACTACCCCAACCGAAGGTTTCTGTCCTGACTTGAACCCTTGTAATGACTTGACAGAAGCAATGTAATTAACCGGCGTCCATAAAAATATGGCACTAAGATGAGTTTTATGAAAAAATTCTTAATCTTTGAGGGATACCCGGACTAGGTAACAAGTTCTGATGAGGAATCCATGAAATGGGAAACCATCATACTATCATCTCATTTTGATCAAGGAGAAAACATTCCTGAATATGAAACATATTCCGCCAGCCTTTGGAAAGAGGTAATGTAAGGAAATAGTTTGTGCATCCTCGATAGATGGATGTGCACCCTGAAAAAAGTTTCATAAACAGAAATGGTGAACCAGATGTGAAGTTATTCCCCTCAATACTGAGATTAGTCGCATTTGAGACATTAGTGGATTAGAATGTCACCGGATCCATGTATACGACACTAGGTCCCGCCATGAAAATAGGTGGACTCGGGTGAAACTCACCAGAAATTGGGGCAGTTGAATGTTGTAAATCCATGTCTGCGACTTAATCAGCATGATTCATTCTTACCAACAATGGGATATGGGATGGTGCTGGGGAACTATACATTGCATTCTATCTTTTAGTACTAATGGTTGGATCTCTATTCTTTACAGGATCCAAACTATCATGAAAGGAAACAAATCACCCCACCCACCAACGCAGGGACTAGGGAAATGTCAATGTGGAAATCCAAAATAGCCTCATGTCTTCTCCGACAGTCCTAACATCAATGGATTCCAAGAATCCACGCCCCATCTCCACATATGAACTCATTTATAGGAGGGTGATTAATGACCTCGTTCAACGATACAAGGAAAAAGGGATTATCCCATCCTGGGATATAGTCTTAAAGGACCTAGTGGCTTCTACGTATCATCATCCCCCCAAGGGATTTGTAGGGAGCCACTGCTCCCCACTCTAATCTACAACCATTTCGGGATGCTTACCCTGGAGCCCTTTGATGACTTCCACCCCTACACTAACATGGTTGGGAAAGTCTGCGCCAACCCAAATGTAATCCCATCCCGAGGGTTGCCATGTAAGGCTCCCACTAGGCCATTTCAACACCACCATTCGACCACATAGGATGTGGATCAGGTGAGTAATACACCTGTGCTACCAGCCACAATCCAGTTAACCCGATGCCAGCGTCGGGAAAAATATGAGGTGGATGCCGGCCAGGGGGTGTCATCATCAACGGATCCTACGGCCTATGCCACCGCTGACACATACAACCAAAAAACTATTCATACAGATCAGAGAAACTTATTTTTTTTGGATTGGATTCTTCCCCAACCACCCCATGGGTAGGTTGGGATGACTCTCTTAGTCACCAAAATAGGTGGCGTCTGTTGTGGGACAACCTGCGATAATGACATCCATCACTGAGGTCCTCCTCGTGCCACCACAAATGAGAGCATAGGCCCTCACCAATCCCATTCTAGGCTTGGCAGTCCTCCATAATCCACCACCAGTTCGAGCAAAGGTCATCCCCATTGCACTGACATCTAGCATGGTGTCATTCCTCGCAACTATAATCCTAGGTATCTATCCATTCCTCCTATTCTGGGTCACCAATGTGAAGATCCTCCTTACCATGTCAACCATCAACATGGAGGTCTTCCCCATGTTCTTACAGTAACTGATGATGGTCATCTTCATCCTAGCAATCAATGAAGGAGAGGTCTACCTAACTTCATTGGAACCTATCATGGAGTTCTTCCCCATGTTCTTTTTGACTAGAATGAAGGCTCCCCTCATACTATTATTGCTAGGAGAAACACACATGGAGGAATTTTCCATTCTCCCACTAGCTCCAATGGTCGTCCTACCCGCTCCAGCACTTCCTATGTAGATGCCTTCAATGAATTAGCCAGTGGAAACATAGGTCCACCCTGTGTTCCATTTAACATTTGTCCAGGTGCTCCTCGTAACCCATCTCAGCCAAGAATAAGTCCTCCACACTCGAGAATTAGTTTGGCTGAAGGCCCTCCTTGATTCAAAAACCTACCATGTCTTAAAGAATCACCCAGGGACAAGAGGGTCGGTCACCACCACCATAAGAAGAGTACCAAGATGTTTTAGACTACGATTAAACCCATCTAAATCTTAGATTATGAGGCAGAATGCGATTCTAGAATGGATTCCTCAGCCCAATCTTCTATGTAGAGGGCCGGGGCATGAACAAGGTGCATAAGCTTCATCCTTCTGGAATGTGAGGTCCACTGGATTCGTGCCTCCCTCTGAAGATACATCCCCGAGGAGGAATATTTGTCTTTTTTCCAGGGCCTCACCGTGAAATCCTTCCAATTGTCAACATGATTATTGTATACCTCAACCAAGGATCATAGAGATTTATTCTGGGGACCGATAGAGGAAAATAATAGCCTTACCCACCATCAGTAATTGTAGCCCCTGCACCAGAAATTGTGGTCTCTAGTCCATCTTACCGAGATGTGATGGTGTAGTGGTTGAAATATTTGGAAGACATCCCATGATATGGTGGATTTTCAGCCAGTTCTTTGTATTCTCAATAGGCCAGTCTATCATCACAGTGGTCTGATTTAGTTCTGTTACTGGTTTCCCAACTGCCCCTAGTTGAGAGATGGAGAAACCAAGGGCCAAATCTCTAATCTATGATGAAGAGCTTGTATTAAATATATGCAGTGGGCCATTTCCCAGATATGTTCTGACCAATTGAAACTACAAATTTGAGTGCACCGTAATCTCTTACCCAGGAAGAAGTCACATGTTTTCACCAAACCCTCTTAGTGACAAAATTTCTTCTCCATTGTCAGCGAGTGGCTTATCCCAATAGTTAGGAACACAATGAAGATATTGTCCAACAATGCTACATGGTCAACTTTTCTACGCTCCCTGTGACCCAGCGTCCTGAGTTTCTCAATCGCCTTCAGACCCTCCAACAATGATGTGTTTAGAGTTTTAAAGTGAACCGTTGGATTATCAAGGAGGCTTCCACCCCAAATTTAGTTCCATGGTTGGGGGAATTATTCTAGACTTAATTTTAGTTCTATCTAGCATCAACCCGACTTTCCAGGTGATATTGAGGATATGCCTCTAGGTAGAGTCGTAGTTAACATGGACAAACTCTCAGAAGGAATGAATGAGCTAGATACCCTTGAATAAAACATACCCACTGAGGGAGTTCCACACCTATTGGATTCATTTAAAAGTATTACATTCCCTCAAAAAAAAACATTCTGGGTCTTCCTGTACCTACCGAGTCATTAGCCCTCGGTCGGAATCCAAATAAGGGAAAAGAGAATCTTGAGGCTGTAAAAGCCACTGACCCATCTCTCTTAATTCATAAGGAAAATGATGATCATGAGAAGGCCACATTGTGTCAATAGATCACAAAGCATAAGAATATGGTCAATGAGCTCCTTGATGAATGTGTTGCGGAGTGGCGATCAGACTACCATGATCCTCGACTGGGGCCGCAGGGTCAGGTACAACTCCCCCGCTGACGAGTTTCCTTTAGGTGACCCTAACCATCCTATCCACATATATAGGGTAGATTTTGAAACTTATGGAAAGAGGTTAAGGTATGTATCAAAATAACAACCTAAGCGGTGCGATAATCTTTAGGACCCGGCTCAGGTTCCCCCGACCACTCCTTATGTTGTTCCCCCAATAGTCTCGTGGGTCATCCCGCCAGCCGCTCCATGAGCCACTGGTCTAGCTTATCATGTTGAAGAACCTTACAATACACTGGTTTCCAAGTAACCTTTACAAGATAGTAATACCTTCCAAGATGATCTAATGGCAGTGCTCATCGATGGCCTCGATACTTTGGAAACTCGACAGGTGGAAATTCTTCCTGATGACAATCCATATCCAAAATGGGTGGATGATATGCCAAAACCCTATGGTTTTGGAAAACCTACCTTTTCCACCTTTAATGGGAAGGGTTATCCACTATAGTATATAGCCCACTTCATATCAAGGTGTGGACCCATGTTGGGAACTCCGGTGCAACAGGATGCTGTCAAACTCTAATGTTTCATAAAAATATTGGATGGGTCTATGTTCGTCTGGTACAAATAGCTACCCCTTGGGTCAGTAGCTAGCTAGGTAGATCATCAAAGGAAGATTCTTTAATAGTTCATCTCTACCACCTAGAAGATGAGTATTGCAGACTTCTTCAAGGGCATGCAAAGTCACGACGAGCGTGTTCCAGACTTTGTTGCCCGGTGGAATGGCCTCACATACTCCTTGGATATGACACTGACTTAGGAAAAATTTATAAAAAGGTGTGTGTAGAGAATGTCAAAACTGAACTGGTACCCTCTCTCATCACTCATAATTACCCTGGGAAATTCTAGGATTTCTCTGAAAAGGCCAAGCATCTACAAGAAGCCATGCATCGGGCCAGACAACCATATCCATTACCTCCTGTGGTTCCCGTGAGAAGAGAAGTTATGATTGACCTCACAATGGTAGCACAGATAGATTAAACCAGGTAGCTGGAGTTGTTACCAGTGGAGCCACATCCACATCCTCACAGAGGCCCACCACCTTAGGCATAGCCTCTGACCTAGCAGCACCAGCCTCAGAATCGGCAGGCGCCCCCGCATAAAGTGCCACCACCACCCAGGTGAGATAACCAGGCTCCACCTCATTGGTAGGCTCTTCTAACCCCTCATCAAGGCCAAGCTCCCAAAGACCCCATCCAAGATAGAAGAAAACATACCAACTCATTCAATGAGTCTCATGCACCTAGTTATTTATGAAGTTCCTTGTAATAGGGGATTCTACGGTTGCCGGAATGTAGAAAAACCGAAGAGGCGGATCTCACTGATTTCCCCAATTACTACCCCTATCACTGGATCCTAGGGAACACCCTCAAGTATTTATATGTGTTTAAAGAATAGCTCTAAGAATAGGTTGAGAAGAACATAGTCAGGCTAGGTCCGTCCCCGATATAGGTAGCGTGTGTATTCATACAACCCGACAGGGACAGTGACAACAAAGGTGAATGGAAGAAGGTTCCTAACCCCGGGTCCCAAAAATATGATGACCAGATGGCTTGTAAGATGGTATCTTATGATCATGGTATTATCTGTGCATGTATGAATTGACTAGAGCCTTCATAAATTTCTGTGTCACCTGAAGCGACTACTTCTGCATCAACATCCCGGCCTTCCACTTCCCAAATGGGAAAGCATCAGCGGTGCAAGGGAAAACAAATCCCCCCACCGATGCCATCATCATCCTGTACTCTTGTTGACTTCATGCCCCCATAGATGGCGATTACTCTTAGAATCTGTCTAGTGATGGAGGATTCTTCATGTGACGACAAAGGGTATTCTTCGGTTAACAATGTGGAGCAGGTAAACCCCTTTATGATTCCCAATAACGAGGAGCTCCAGATGGATAATCCAAACATCCCTATCCATTTCCATCGTCAATGGAGCTGTGGGTATATGGGTCATCATAATTCCTTAGTCAATACTTCCAGCCAGGCTATGAATGCCACCAAAACTAGACAGTAGGCCCGATGTGAAGCTCAACACACATAACCTTCTCATCTTGTTTCACCAGGTCTACCTTCACCGCCATTTCTGCTACTTGATCAGGTGAAACAACCCTGACCACACTGTAATCAACCACGTTCTATTAGGGACCAACCTCAGTCATCTATCCCTCATTTGGTAGTCACTCCATGAGGATTGACTAATGAGTAGTGGGACATTCCGAGCACCAGTCGGTCATCGGTTTAGCAAGAAGGGCCCTTCGTGCCTTCTGTCAACAGAAGTTCATCCTTGGTGTGGAAGTATGATATTTTCAAGAATATTTATAGCATTAATATGAGTATCTATATCCTTTAGGATCTCTTTCTATTAGTAGATATGTGTGAAGCTTTTCTGAGGCTTTAAAAAACACCCCTCTAGTTTGAGATGAAGGTAGAAACTGCATAGGCCTTCCATGTTGAGGTAGTCAAGCACGCAGAATGTCAGGATATTATCTTTTTCTCTGGAGAAGATGAAGTCTCTCCCATATTGGGGAATATCCTCCCACTGTACATCACTGTCCACTTCAATGGAATGTTGGTTCGTCCCTATCTTGTCAACACAGGCTCTAGGATCACCCTTATCCCGACCCGAATTCTCTGAAAAATAGGGTTGTTCGAGGATGATCTGAGCCCCTCTAACAAAAACATTCAAAGTTATGACAGGATGGAACAAACACTGGTCGGCTAAATCTTCCTGAAGACCCAGTTTGGTGGCCTGGTGACTAGCATCGAGTTCATGGTTGTCTCGCAGGATACCACCTACAACGCATTGAAGGGTAGTCCATGACTTCACTAGCATGCGGCGACCCCTTCATCATATCACCAATGCCATAAGTATTCCATTAATGTTTGAGTGAGAGTACTCCATAGTGATGCATGTCCATTTTTCTATTATAAATCCCACTATCATAATGATGAATATTACAAGAGAAAGGAAAAGAAGATCCAGGCTAACGAGGTTGAACACACTACGACTCCAACCGACACGTGGATAGACCTGGATGATGCCTAAATTTTTTCAATCCACCAATTGGAGGCCACGATCCTAGACATGGAAAAATGATTTGTTGTTTATAGAATGAGAGTAAATAATATTACCAAGTCTATGGTACACTGGGATATCACCTCATATTCTTATACAAATTAGGCTCAGGTGACCCCAGAGCCTCTTAATCTCATAAGGTATGAGGTTGTGTAACCTATGGCAATGGATATACATCATACTTAATGGTTTTGATAGGATTGGATAAACTGGATCAAGACAACACAACACTATTTAATTTATATCATCAAGCGTGGCCCCTTGGGTTGAAGACCAGATGCGATCGAGATAATAAATATCATCCCTATGGTTTCGGCAACCCATGAGTCCCCCAATGCAGTGTCCATCACCGCTCAGGCTGGAACTAGTGTCCCATTAGGATCTATCAACTCAAAGGAATTTACTTCTGTCAAGGATCCCACCTCCAGGAATAAACAATAATATTTATAGGATGCTCCTCCCAAATTCAAAGAGGGTTTCTCCACCATGGTCGATGTGTTGGTACATGTGAGCCTCGGTAACAAGATGGATCTGAAACCCACATTGATCAGTTCCACTACATCTGTCGAAGAGAAAAATTGATATGTGGACTTCCTAAAGTAGCATAATAATGTAAAGACTAGTAAATTTCAAGGAAATTTTTAATTACAAATCTTTGGGATTTTATGAGTACGTATTTTCTGATGGCGCCTGATTTCAAGGCCCGGTGTGCCCGGAATCAATTTCCAAAGTTTAGCTTGGGTACGTTTAGTGAACGAATGAGCGTGTTATTCTAACTTTTGAACCGGTGCTCGGAATCGAAATCCAAGGGCACCTATGAAACCGCACTGCTAGTAATTGCTTAAGAAGACCTATAATGGATTTTCATTTTCTTGGGAGGAGTTGTTAAAAAAAGTATGGATTAAATGAAGAGTAAAATAAAATTGTGCCACAATTTTATTTCTTTTCTAAGAGGTTTAATCTTAGGTGTGGGAGTTGGAGTGGGACCTACTAGTTACTAACTTTTCTTGAGTGGTTAAAGTTGAGGTAGGGCCCACACGAGCCCAACCCCTCACATTCCCTAACTCCTCTAAACCACCTTATAAGTTATGTAACTCTCCCACAATAATTCTTGCCAACATAACATCAAATTAATTAGAAAACTCTAGTTTAATTAATTATGTGAGTTTGTTTTTGAATTTTGTAAATTTGAAATACTTGGCATGTTATAATAAAATAAGAGTAAGTGTTTTTTTATGTGGGGGTTTTAGGATTGTTGTGTGGAGACATTGGGGGAGAAATAAATTCATTCTTCCTGCGAAGAAGATTTCCACTTCTTTCCCTCATCGAAGAACGCGAAGAACACCGACACTAACTTTGGCTTCTTTCTTCTCGACATTGAAAAAGAGACATCGTCATCCCACAAAAACTTCAACGGAACAACGAAATATTTTCCTTCCTTCGTCAAGCGATCAACCTTCTTGAATTGAGGTAGGGGTTAAGTTCAAATTTAATTAATTAAATTTGGGCTTTTTTTGTCATTGAAAATTTTCGTTCATTTGGCTGCCTGTTATCGTCACAACGGGAGGAGTTCGGACCACACAAACATGGTCGATCCCCCTCCCCATATCTTGTTGAACTTTGTTGATCATAGTGGAGAAGGCGGCGTGGTGCCATTGCACAGCGTGGGAATGAAGAGGACCATGGCTAGAGCGGGCCGCAGCGATGATGTGTGGCGCCGTCGCGCCACACCGGTGAGGCCGAAGGAGGCCGCGGCCAGGAGCGGGCCGCGGCGGAAGGGCATGGCACCGTCACGCTGTTCCAGAGCAACAAGGGGCCGCGGCCAAAGCGGGCCACGGTGGAGGGGCAAGGCGCCGTCGCGCCACGCTGGACGGACGGGAGTCGTGGCCTAAGGCCGCGGCGGTTCAGTAGGAGGCGGCCGGGCTCATCCTTCCGCCGGCACACCCTAAAGGCGGGACCCCCGTGAGTCCCGCGTGGCCCAACCGACTGTCCATAATGGCCGACCGTTACCAAGGAAAACCGGGGGTTGAAACCCCCGACCAACAAACAGGGCGGACCCCACTGGGTCCGCCGTTCGGTTCCAAGGGGGCAGCGCCCCTCTTAGCATACCGCGGGCGGCTCCGAGCCGGGACACGTCCAACCAGGCCGGAACCAGACCCGGGTCGGGTCGACCCGGTTCGGGTCGACCCGGTTCGGGCTGACCCAGGGGGTATTGGGCCGGGTCAGACCGGGCCCAAACCCCCTATTTTCGGATAGATCCGTTCAAACACCCATAACATGGGCTACAGACTTCCGATCGACGCACCGTCAGGTGAATTGGGATCCTTGGATTGAGATGGTCGTTTTGGATTATTACACTCAAGGTTTTAGAGATCTTTGTGTATGGCTGGGTTGGTTCGAACATCAAACAAATCGGGCCCTTGGAGCGGAAACGCTTATAACTCGAGCTCCGGATGTCCGATTGATGTGCCGTAGACTTTGTTGGTTTCCTCTTAGTGAGATGGTTATTTTGGATTACTCCTATCAAGGTTTAGACATAGATGGAGTATGGTCGGGTTGGTTTTAGCTTAAAAAGCAACCGGGCTCTTTGGACGAAATAGCCAATAACTCTCAGACCCGGCGTCCGATTGACGCGTCGTCTATCACGTTGAGTTCCTATTGATGAGACGGAACTTTGTGATACATCAACTCTGGACTTTGTGACAGTTTATGTATCAACCCCTTGGCTAATGGAGCGGACCCTCCCGGAATCGATCATGCAGTGTGTGGGAACCCTAGAGCTGGCTGCGACTGTGATGACAATGATGAATGTACTTATATCCTACGTGGGTTCGGTAGTGAGGGAGACTCTACTTGGATCCTCCGTGGGTTTGGAACCGATGAAGACTGTGCTTGGATCGTATGTGGGTTCGACAATGATGGTTACTTTACTTGGATCCTACATGGGTTTGGCAGCGATGACATCTGTACTTGGATCCTACGTGGGTTCGGTAGAGGAGATGATTCAGAGGCTACATCAATCATCTCCACCCCTCTTCGTGAATAGTATACTTGTGTGAGCTGAGTCTTGACTTTCAATCATTATCTTCGATATGATTGACTTGCATTCCTGTTTGGATTGGGACGTACTTTCCTGTGTTGATTGATTTATTCTTTCTTGTGTGGATTGGGTTGTACTTGAGCTCGTAAGTTGGAGCAGAATTGGAATTGATGACTTAGGTATATGTATGGGCATATACTTAAGTAGATTTGAGTGATACTTCATGTTTGTATCGTTCCTTTGTGGTTTATCCTTTGTGGATTCTTGGAGACAACATGGGTCTTAGGGTCCCTACTGAGTATCGTATACTCACCCCTGCATGGGCTATGCCCGCACTACATTGTGTTGGTTGCAAATGACAGACAACGCTGATCGTAGTTGAGGCTTGAGGAGCGGGACAGAACACAGAGGTGGTCTATCAGGTGGGTCTTGCACGGAGAGGACGGCCGGGCCTGAGGATCTGATGAGATTATCTGTACTCACCCTTCAGGTGGGAGTTCCGGAGGACGACATGGTGGTTGCCGCTTTACTTTACAGTTGTTGTACTTTCTCTTTTTCAGTTGTACTGTACTTTCAGTTGGGTTTGTATACTGGCCCATTTACTTTCCAACACTTACTTTTGTACTCAGTTTACTTAGTGTTTACTTCAGTTTGTGTACTCTGTGGTGTTTGTTTTCTTTTATAAAGGCAATACCTTCCCTTTTATCAGGATTTATGCCTTTGGTGCTAGTCTCCAGCCCCTAGCCTATGGAAGGAGGGATTGGGGTAGTCACGACACGGTCCCTGAGGACGGGTCGTGACAAATTGGTATCAGAGGATTCGGTTCTACCACAAAACTCCGGACTTTGATAATTTCTTCTATGTGAATCAATATTGTTAAGGGTATTGAGTGTGGTTATCAGTCCAGGGAGTCCAGTGTTGGTGCGGCAGCCGACTTATCCATACACCAGGGCCCTAACTTCTAGTTTCTGACTCAGTGCATGAAAACATTGATTGCATGTGGGTTTCAAAGTTTTCTTTGTGATTGACCGTGGTAGACCTGTTTCTTTTCAGGATGGCCCCACGACAGCAGCCATCTAGGGTTCCAAGCTTTGTGCGAGATGGCAGCCCACCGAGCGACCAGGCCTCGGTGCAGGGCCCCATTATAGCGGAGGCATAGACGGTACCTCTACCCGCCAAGAAACCGATGCCACCATCCCTAGTAGCTGAGAGTGCACGTCGCCTGAGTGAACTGCAAGAGTTTCAGCGTCAGAGACCGCCTAGGTTCCGCAGAGAGACGAACCCTCAGGCAGCTGAGGATTGGCTGGAGGCTATCGTCCGAGTCTTCAGATTAGTAGGGACACCAACTGACCTCATGTTGATCCTTGCGGTGAGTCTCCTGCACGCGGTAGCAGGTAGATAGTGGAGCATGATACTCAAGGTTCATGACGAGGCATCTGTTCTCTGGATGGACTTTGAGAGCCTCTTCCACTCGGAGTTCGTTCCAGCCACCCTCCGTGCGGTGCACATTCAGGAGGTACTACAACTACGGCAGGGCAGCATGAAAGTACCCCAGTACTCGGCGAGATTTACCGATCTCTCACGCTACTCCACAGACATGGTACATGACCCATTCTTTGGGTCCTAGAACTTCGAGAAGGGACTGAGGCATGAGATCAGGGCTTTGATGATCTCCCTCAACATACCAACACAGGAAAGAGTACTGGAGAGAGCCCTTCTTGTAGAGAGATTTCCTGCTGAGCCTTCACCAGTAGAGAGACCTACCGTAGGGTGGCATGTAGCAGAGTGTTCTACAGCTAGTAGTCGACGGATATCACAGGGGTCCAAGCAGACCAGAACATCAGGTGGGAGACCTCAGGATACTGGCTCGGAGGTGTGGGGAACACGTAGTAGAGCCAATCATACGAGAGGTAGAAAGTGCTACGCATGTGGTGGGCAGGGCCACATGGCTCGTGACTACTCGACCCTCCATGAAGAGGAGATGCAGATGATTGAGGTACCACCCAGGGAGAGGCAGAGGTTTGACCGTGGCAGTCCGCAGGGAGCAGGACGATGAGGTAGAGGAGCTGGTTGAGCATCAGGTTGTGGAGGACGCTTCAGGGCTCTATAACCACCACCACTACCTTGTGGTCCACCTCGACCACAGGGAGCTTGCGGACAGAGGCAAGCTCAGCTTCAGGCAGTGGAGGCCTATGACCACGGAGCACCTGAGATGATTTGAGGTACTATCTATGTCTACTTTACCCTTGCTGCAGTTCTTATAGACACAGGAGCGAGTCATTGTTTCATTGCCGCTGCCCTTGTTCAGAGCTCGGAGATTCCGACGAAGCTGTTGGATCGTTCCTTACGGCTAGAGACTTATATGGGAGAAGACTCGATGATTATACACTGGTGCCAATAGTGTGAGCTTACTATAGGAGGCGATAGCTTCGGCTGGGATCTTCTTTTAGTGGCGTCGAGGCCTTACGACATCATCTTGGGCATGGATTGGTTATCTACAGTTCATGCTCAGATCGACTGTATTAGGCACAAGGTGTGGTGTGCCCGCACAGATGGGAGCAGGTTCACCTTCACCGGAAAAAAGGGAGCCTTTGCAGCGCAGGAGGGACTCACACAGAGGAGAGGATAGCCGATCACTCATCAGTTGGCTAGACTCATCCTAGGAGAAGTTGACGTGCGGGGTCCGAGTTATCCTGTTGTGGTGGATCAGTATGCAGACGTTTTTCCTGATGATGTTCTAGGACTACCTCCTCCCAGAGAGGTAGAATTCTACATTGACCTGTACCCCGGGACATCACCGATATCTACACCAGCATATCAGATGGCTCCCGCTGAGCATCGTGAGCAACATGTACAACTGGAGGACTTGCAGGGCAGGGGATTCATTCAACCCAGTGTTTCACCCTGGGCTTCACCGATTTTGTTCTCCAAGAAGGCGGATGGGAGCTTGTGACTATGTGTTGATTACCGTCGCCTGAACCAGGTGAACGTGAAGAACAAGTATCCTCTTCTGAGGATTGATGACCACTTCGATCAGCTCAAGGGAGCACGAAGGTTCTCAAAGATAGACCTCACTTCAGGCTATCATCAACTCAGAGTTTGAGACAAGGATATGTAGAAGATGGAATTCAGGTGTGGGTATGGCCACTATGAGTTCTTGGTTTTTCCATTCGGTGTAACCAACACTATAGTAGTGTTCATGAGTCTCATGAACAGGATATTCCAGCCATACCTCGATTGATTTGTCATAGTCTACATCGACGACATATTGATTTACTCAACTATTGAGGAGGGGCACGCCTACCACTTGCGGGTTGTGCTGGACACACTCCGAGAGCACCAGCTTTATGGTAAGCTCTCAAAGTGTCAGTTCTGGATACGTGAAGACCACTTCGTGGGGAACGTCATCTCTGAGGCGGGAGTTTCGGTGGGTCCTGCGAAGATCGAGGCAGTACTAGTTTGGGAGCCACCCAGGAGCGTGACGGAGGTGCAGAGTTTCCGGGGTCTGGCTGGGTACTATCAAATATTTGTTTCAGACTTCTCCAGAGTTTCAGCACCACTTTAATCTTTGAAAAATAAGTGCAAACCCTTCGTGTGGTTAGATAGATGTCAGTAGAGCTTCCAGGAGCTGAGACAGAGATTGACTAGTTCACCCATCTTGAGGCTACCGAAGGAGGGTGTAGGGTACGTAGTTTACTACGACGCATCAAGGAACAGAATCGGGTGTGTCCTGATGCAAGAGCAGGAAGTGATCGCTTACGGATCATGAAAGTTGAGGCAGAACGAGCATAACTATGTTACCCATGATCTGGAGTTAGAAGCAGTTGTCCTCACCTTGAAGATGTGGCGGCACTATCGGATGGGCGAGCACTTTACAGTTTACTCTGACCACCAGAGTCTCAGGTACATCTTCTCGTAGAAGGACCTGAACATGAGATAGCAGCGATGGCTCGAGTTCCTCCAGGACTATGACTTTGAGATAGTCTATACTCCTGGGAAGGGGAACGTAGTAGCTGATGCTCTCAGCAGGAGGTCGGGAATTAAACTACTTGGAGAGGCGATGGAGCAGCTAGCCGCGTTGTAGATATCATTCATGGATAGAGATGGGGAAGCCTTTCTAAAGACACTCACAGTCACTCCACCACTTATTCAGCGGGTCAGAGAGGCACAACGTGTGGACGTTGACTGTGAGACGCGACGTGCACATATATCCTCAGGATAGGGACCTGATGGATTTTCTATAGGAGGAGAGAACGTCATCCTTTTCAGGGGATGTACCATGGTACCTGTCGCTTTACAGGAGGAGGTTCTGAGAGAGTTTCACACTTCCCCATTGTCGGTACATCCAGGTGCAGCGAAGATGTACTAGGATCTCAGACGACAGCACTGGTGCCCAGGTATGAAGAAGGTTGTGGCAGAGTTTGTTTCTCGATGTCTCACCTTCCAGTAGGTGAAGGCGGATCACCAGGTACCAGCAGGCTTGGTACATCCCTTAGAGGTTATAGAGTGGAAGTGGGATGGGATATCTATGGATTTTGTGACGGTACTTCCACGTACTTCCAGAGGACATGACTCCATTTGGGTGATTGTTGACCGACTCACCATGTCGGCCCACTTATTACCTATCAGAGAGAAGGGCTTAGTAGAGAGTTTGGGATGCCTCTATGTTTAGGAGATCGTACGACTTTATGGTGTTCCATCATCTATAGTCTCTGATTGTGATTCTCGCTTTACTTCCTTGCTTTGGAAGGGGTTGCAGGATGCATTCGGGATGCAGCTACGCCTGAGCACCGCCTTTCACCCTCAGACTGATGGCCAGACAGAGAGGACTATTCAAACTCTCAAGGACATGCTCCGTGCATGTGTCCTCGAATTTGGTCGTAGCTGGGAGGATCACCTACCTTTGGTGGAGTTTTCATATAACAATAGCTACCACTCCACCATCAGGATGGCATCATATGAGGCACTGTACGACTGACCTTGAATATCACCTCTGTACTTGACAGACCCTAGGGAGTCAACACTAGTAGGACCAGAGATGGTCTGGGCCACGACGGAGAAGGTTCAGATCATCCAGGAGCAGATGAGGACTGCTTAGAGCCGACAGAAGTCTTATGCTGACAGGAGGCAGAGGCTACTAGAGTTCGAGGATGGAAACCACGTTTCCTTACGGGTCTCACCTCGACGTGGACTGCGGAGGTTTTTCTAGGGCAGCAAGTTATCTCAGCGCTTCATCGGACCATTCCAGGTTCTCAGCAGGATAGGCGACGTGGCTTACCCTCTGGCTCTTTCACCTCAATTGCACCAGGTGCACGAAGTCTTCCATGTATCTCAGCTGAAGATATACGTGAACGAACCGACTCATATCATCGACCATGGGGAGAGGGACATCGATCACAGGGTGACTTTTGTGGAGGTCCCGGTGGAGATCGAGGATCGACATGAGCGGGTCCTACGTGGATGGTTGATTCCTCTAGTACACATCAAGTGGCAGCACAGGAACCTTCAGGAGAGCACTTGGGAGAGAGAGGCTTAGATGCGTGTACAGTACCCTCATTTGTTTCCCTATATTGTGATGAATCTTTAGGGGGATGTAAATCCCTGAGGTGGGAGTAATGTAAAGACCCGTAAATTTAAATTAAATATTTTTCTTAAAATTATTTGGGATTTTACGAGTATGTAGTTTTTGACGGCGCCTGATTCCGAGGCCCGGTGTGCCCAGAATCAATTTCTGATGTTTAGCTCGGGTACGTTCAGTGAACGAACGAGAAGGTTTTTCTAACTTTTGAACCAGTGCTCATAATCAAAATCCGAGGGCACCGATGAAATCGTAGCGCCGGTAATTTCATAAGAAGACCTTTATTGTAGTTGTGTTTGATTGGGAGGAGTTGTTAAAAAATGTATGGATTAAATGAAGAGTAAAATAAAATTGTGTCACAATTTGGTTTCTTTTCTAAGAGGTTTAATCCTAGGTGTGGGATTTGGGGTGGGACCTTCTAGTTACTAACTTCCCTTGAGTGGTTAAAGGTGAGGTGGGGCCCACACGAGCCCAACCCATTACATTCCCTAACTCCTCTAAACCCCCTCATAACTTATGTAATTCTCCCACATTAATTCTTTCCAACATAACACCTAATTAATTAGACAACTCTAGTTTAATTAATTAGGTGAGTTTGTTTTTGAATTTTTTAAATTTAAAATTCTTGGCATGTTATAATAAAATAAGAGTAAGTCTTATTTTATTTGGGGGTTTTAGGATTGTTGTGTGGAGACATTGGGGGAGAAAGAACTTCATTCTTCCTGCGAAGAACGTTTACAGTTCTTTCCCTCATCGAAGAATGTGAAGAACCCTGACGCCAACCTCAACTTCATTCTTCTCGACGTTGACAAAGCGACGTCGTCGTCCCGCGACAATGTCAACGGAACAACAAAAGCTTTTCCTTCCTTCTTCAAGTGATCAACCTTCTTTAATTGAGGTAGGGGTTATGTTCAAATTTAATTAAATAAATTTGTGCATTGTTTGTCGTTGAAAACTCTCGTTCATTTGGCCGCCTGTTATTGTCACAACGAAAGAAAGTCAGACCGCACAAACATGACATATCCACCTCCCCTTATCTTGTTGACCTTTGTTGATCATGGTGGCGAAGGCGGTGTGGTGTTGTTGCACCGTGCGGGAACGAAGAGGACCACGACCGGAGTGGGCAGCGGTGATGATGCGCGGCGCCGTCGCGCTGCTTCGGTGAGACCGAAGGAGGCCGCGGCCAGGAGCGGGCCACGGCGGAAGGGCGCGGTGCCATCATGCCATGTCGGAGCACCAAAGTGTCCTGGACGAAGCGGGCCGCAGTAGAGGGGCGTGGCACCATCGCGCCCCGCCGGATGGATGGGAGCCGCGACCTAAGGTCGCAGCGGTTCAGCAGGAGGCGGTCGGGCTCGGCCGGCCGCCAAAACACCCTGGAGGTGGGACCCCCGTGGGTCCCGCATGGCCCAACCAATCGACCATAATGGCCTGCCGTTACCCAGGAAAACCATGGGTTGAAACCCCCGACCAGAAAACAGGGCAGACCCCACTGGGTACACAGTTCGGTTCCAAGGGGGTGGCGCCCCCCTTCGCATCCCGCGACCAGCTCCAAGCTGGGCCGCATGGCCACGCCTGGCGGGGGGCCGCGCTGTGCCCAGCAGCAGGCCGGGCTGGGCCGCGACCAACCGGTCCAGACCCAGACCTGGGTCGGGTCGACCCAGTCCGACCCCGGGGTTATTGGGCTGGGCCCAAACCCCTAATTTTGGACAAATCCGTTCAAACACCCATAACATGGGCTACAGACCTCCGATCGACGCACCGTCAGTTGCGTTGGGATCCTTGGATTGAGACGGTAATTTCTGTGTATTAAACTCAAGGTTTTAAAGAACTTTTGGTATGGCCGGGTTGGTTCTAACACGAAACCAACCGGGCCCTCTGAGTGGAAACACTTATAACTTGAGCTCTAGATGTCCGATTGATGTGCCGTAAACTTTGATGGTTTCCTCTAAGTGAGACGGTTCGTTTGGATTACTCCTCTCGAGGTTTGTATGCAGTTGGAGTACGGTCGGGTTGGTTTTAGCTTAAAAACCAACCGGGCCACTAGGACAAAAAAGCCAATAACTCTCAGACCGGGTGTCCGATTGACGCGTCGTCTGTCGCATTGAGTTCTTATTGAAGAGACAGAACTTTGTGATACATCAAATCTAGACTTTGCGATAGTTGATATATCAACCCCTTGTCTCATGGAGCAGACCCTCCTGGAATCGAGTGTGCTATGTGTGGGAACCCTAGAGCTGGCTGCGACCGCGACGACGATGACGACTATACTTGGATCCTACGTGGGTTCGACAGCGAGGGTGACTGTACTTGGATCCTTCGTGGGTTCGGCAGTGATGAAGACTATTCTTGGATCCTATGTGGGTTCAGCAGCGATGGTTACTGTTCTTGGATCCTACGTGGGTTCAGCAGCGATGACACCTGTACTTGGATCCTACGTGGGTTTGGCAGAGGAGATGATTCAGAGGCCACAACAATCATCTCCACCCCTCTTCATGAATAGTATACCTATGTGATCTGAGTCTTGACTTTAAATCTTTATATTCGATATGATTGACTTGATTTACTCTATGGATTGGGACATACTTTCTTTTGTGGATTGAGTAATACTTTCCTGTGTCGACTGGGTTGTACTTGAGCTCGTATGATAGAGCAGAACTGGAATTGATGACTTAGGTATATGTATGGGCATATACTTAAGTAGAGTTGGGTGATACTTCGTGTTTGTATCTTTCCTTTGTGGTTTATCCTTTGTGGATTCTAGGAGACCTACAAGGGTCTCGGGGTCCCTACTGAGTATCGTATACTCACCCCTGCACGGTCTATGCCCGCACTACGTTGTGTTGGTTGCAGACAACAGACAACGCTGATCGGAGTTGAGGCTTGAAGAGCGGGATGAAACATGGAGGTGGTCTATCAGGTGGGTCATACACGGAGAGGACGGCCGGACCCGAGGATCCGATAAGATTATCTGTACTCACCCTTTAGGTGGGAGTTCTGGAGGACAACTTGGTGGTTGCCCCTTTACTTTACAACTGGTGTACTTTCTTTTTCAGTTGTACTGTACTTTTAGTTGGGTTTGTATACTGGCCCGTTTACTTTCCAGCACTTACATTTTACTCAGTTTACTTAGTGTTTACTTCAGTTTTCATACTCTGTGGTGTTTTTTTTCTTTTATAAAGGCAATGGATTCCCTTTTATCGGGATTTACGCCTTTGGTGCTAGTTTCCAGCCCCTGGACTATGGAAGGCGTGCTTGGGGTAGTCACAGCACGAGCCCCGAGGACGAGTCGTGACACGTAATGTGTTTTCCTGGAGTTATGATGAGATGCCAGGACTAGATCCCCATGTCTCCATCCATCGCCTTGGCCTTCTGAAAAATAATTGTGGGTTCAAAAAACCTCCCGAAATGATTCACCCTTCTAGCGGTGCCATGGTCATGGCGGAGGTTGATAAGCTCATCAGAGCCAACTCTGTAAACGAGGTGTAGTATCCTATATGGTTAGCCAACATAAGGTTTGTAAGGAATAATAACGGACAAATTAGAGTCTGCATCGACTTTTGGGTTCTCAATGATCACTTTCTAAAGGACGACTTTCCCATTCCAGTGAAAGAATTGTTGATTGACACCACCACAGGGTTCGAGACTCTCTCTTTCATGAATAGGTATTCCGAGTATAATCAAATTTGAACGACCCCTTTGGCTGAAGTGTAAACAGCTTTCAGGAAACCGCAAGGAACTTTCTACTACCAGGTAATGCCCTTAGGTCTAAAGAATACATGTTCCAACTATCAGCATGCCATGCATTGTATATTTAATCCAATCCTGGAGACATTAGTGTAATTCTACATGGTTGATATGGTGGTAAGATATCACCAGCTCCAAGACCATCTCAAATATATTGAGAAAGTGTTTCGCTTGCCTCGATCCCACCATCTGAAGATGAACCCTTGGAACTGTTCCTTAGAGGTCACCTCAGGAAATTTTCTCATATTCATTGTTAGATATAGAGGAATCAAGATCAATCCAAAGAATAAAAAGGCCATCAGTCAAAAGTCTCCTCCAAGAAACATTCAGGATCTTTGAGGCTTTCAATTCCACTTTGCTTATATATGCTGATTCATCGCGAATCAGGCTGGAAAGTGAAGCCCTTTTCCTAGGCCAAGAAGAAAGGTATCAATTATCAGTGGGATGAGTAGTGTCAGACTTCTTTTGAGGAAATCAAGAAGTACCTATTACAACCTCTAGTTCTTATACCAACAATTTCTGGAAAGATGACAGTCCTTTATGTGACCACTATGGAACATTCTATGGTTCCCTTCTCCCCCATAAGGACAATTAGGGAACAAAGAATAGTCTATACTATCTCAGCTACATGCTCCTCGATACAGACACCATATATTCCTCTATCGAGAAAAGATTCCTTGGTCTAGTATTCACAGTTCATAAATTGTTACACTACATACAACATCATGAGATAGAACTAGTGTCCCGAGCTGATCTATTGAAGCACATTCTGAACGACCCCATGTTGACAGGCCACCAAGATCGGTGGGTAGTGATCCTCTAGTACTTTGACATCAGGTTTCCCCCTAGAAGGACCTTAAGGGAAAGGCATTGACAGACTTCCTTGCCTCCTATCCAGCTCTTGTAGACTATTCTATGGATCTTGATTTTCTGGATGAGGTAATCCTCTCAGTAGACATAGCCATTTTTTGTTGGAAAATAAACTTTGATGGTGATTCCTGAATCTCTACCAGTAGAAGACTCAATGACCCCAAACTCCAGAGAGTGGGGTTGGGTGTTTTCTTTATCATGCAAGAACAAACTATTCTCGCATATTCATTACTATTGTCAGAAGTTTGTACCAGCAATGAGACAAAGTATCAGGACCTCATTACTGGCCATGATCTAACCATCGAGATTGATGTTCCCCACTTACATGTGAATGGGGACTCTAAGAAATCCATAAAATATATCAATGGTGACCACGTTGTCAGGAAGCCAGAGATCATACCGCTGTTAGAACGTAACTGCCAGTTGATGGCCCAGTTCCCATCTCGGCTAAAGGTTACCCATATCCCTTGTTCGTTGAATGGTCGAGCAGACGCCTTGGCCAACCTGGATGCATCTCTTGCAGTACTTGCCCAGGATGATTTGATTATTCATATAGCGCATTGGAGATTCATCACTCCCATTACTCCAGACAAAGATGATAGCACACATGTGATCCACCTCACCACTATAGAATCCGCGTCAGGACCCCCATGTCCCCCCGCCGTAGTATTGGAAGTGACCCCTAATTGGTGGACCACCTTTATCAAGTAGCTTAAGCATGGTAATCTCCCAACAGATCAAGCTGAGCTTGAGCAAATCCGACGATGTACAATGCAGTTCACCCTCTAGAGTGGTCCCAGTCTTATGGATATCCTCTACATACATGGGTTTTATGAGAATCTACTCTGTTGCATTCAGAGAGGTGAGACTTCTTAGGTCATGTACGAGGTTCACGCCAATTACTTCCGAGCTCATCAGCCTGGGCCAAATCTATATCACCAGATCCAGAGATTGCGGTATTTTTGGCCCTCTATGATCTGTGACTGTATCGGGTTTTCCAAGATGTACCATGCATGCCAAATCCATTGTAATTTTTTGTATTGGCTGCTAGATCCTCTTCACACTACGAAGTAATCATAGCCCTTCACGGGCTAGGGACTCGATGTCATGGGACCCTACCCATCAATGACAGCTCGCCAGTAAAGATTTATCCTGACCACATAAAATTTCTTTTCCTAGTGGGCGGAGGTAGTTTCGATCAAGGAGGTCAAGGTCCATTCTATTGTTGAATTTGTGATATCCAATATGATCTACTGATTTGGATTCCGTCACAACATTCTCAATGATAATGACACCAACTTTCGGGAATCCTAACTAAAGAAGTTGTATGCCAAGTACAACATCCATTCAAACCATACCTCTTGCTATCACACATAAGAAAATGGGAAGATCGATGCATTCAATAAAACTATATCTAACATTCTACTGAAGATGGTTGGTCAGAACGAGAGGAATTGGACATACAAACTCCCCAATGCTCTCTAGGCCTATCATAAAATGACTCATAATCCCACATAGGTGACCCCATATTCCCTAGTGTAGGAAACAAAGGAAGTCCTATCCATTAAGATTTAGTTACCTTCATTACACACAATTTTCTACAAGCATAAAATAGTAGATAAGGTAGCTGAAATCTGTCTTGATGAACTGGAATTGCTCGACAAGAATAGGATTTGCTCCCTACACAATCTTGAGAGGCATCAAAATAATATAGCTAGATCCTTTAACAAGAATGTTCACCTCCACTCTTTCTTACAAGGTGACATAGTGTTGATCCTTTGAACGCCAATGATACCTGGTAGAAAACCACCCAAATTGAATCCCAAATGGGATGGACCATACATCACTCACAAGGTTTACCACAATGAAACATACTCCCTAGTTACCATGGAAGGTGAGCATATTACTCCTCCCACCAATGCCAAATTCCTCAATCAATAATTATCCTGAGTAAATCAGTCCTACATTACCATAAAATATGATGTCTTTACCATGTGATGTTAAAATACATGATTTGTCCAATATGAAGGACGTAAAACTACTCGACACTTGTCCCGCATGATATTTAATAGTATGTTGTCCTGCATGACATTAAATTATATGTCATCACTCATGATGTTGAATTTTATATGGTCCATCATGAACTTAAACATTTCCTTCCTCACCGCATGATGTTAAATTTAATGATCTGTCCTAGCTAATAGATGTAAAACTACCCAGCACTCATCCTACATGACGGCAAAATACAAATTGGTCTGACCAAAAATGACCTTAAACTAAGATCTTACCACATTCTAATAATTCATGAAATTAAACTACACAACACCTTCAATAACTATGTATGGATTTATTCCCATCCTCATGGGATACATAGAAATGATTAGACACCTTGTCTTAGTGTCCATCTCCCAAATTATTCCCTTTGACTTCCCCTGGGCATATTTCTCTTGGAGGATCACACACAGTGTAGTATAGACTTCTTTGGCCCTTATTTATGTCTAGTTTACGATGATCACACTATATGCCCCTCTTGTTCTTCTATCCTCCCACATACTTACCAAAAGACATTAAAATACATGGCCCTTTAAGAACTATTTATGACTTTATTCCCATCCTCATGGGATATGTAGGAATACTTAGACATTTTGTCCATAGGCCCATCCCCAAAAATCGAGATATCCTCTTGGGTTCGGCCCCATGGCCCAGATGTTTCTAAAAACACATGTTGTGGTGAAAACATTGTTTTCCCTCATTCATGTCAGGCTTATCATGACCAGACCATGTATCCCCCTCTTTGGAGATCTCCACCTCTTTCATTCTTTCCGCATGACGTTAAACTGCACAAGCATATTCATGCTTCAAGCATCCCCTTTTTTGGGTCTCCATAATAATTTGTATCTGAAAGGACCCCTGAATTGTATGGATGCTTAGCCTTATGGCTCACCTACCGTTTCAGGCCAAAATCCTAGAGGATTTTGAACAACACTTTGATATAAGTCTCGTGTTTCAACTATGGTCAGTGGTCGATTCTTATTTTTTTCCCATTTCAGGTCACATGATATGGATTCTATGTTTTAAATTTGATCCAAAATCATCCACTATCATTTTTTCCACCCATATATGTCCCAAATATTGGGTGAAAGGAATCATTTTTTGATGTTATACCTTTGAATGTCAACATGCCTCGATCTGGGATGTGGGTCTGGGTTGGATTGACCCTACCAGATCTATTTTTTTATTACCTCACCCATATAAGTTGGGTAGAACATAATCTCGTTCCTTGTTTCCCACACTGAGAAATGGTCATGTGGGATTAGGGTATTTGGAAGGGCCATACTCACATAAAGGGTCACACAATAATGGTCCAAGATCTTTGACCTTAAACTAATATCACCAGCATCCCCATCATACGATGCTAAATGGTGTAATCCATTCATCACTGAGGGATGTAAAACAACTCAACAATTGTCCCATGTGATGATAAATTGAAAACTGACTGTGACATTCCGTCTATGGCCCAACCTCAGGTCCCTCGACTAGGGGCCCGAGTGTTTACCTAGGATTCTATGGTGTGGTGCGGACACTTTGTCCTCATTCACGTTGGGATATTTCACCCCACCACATACATACCCTTAAGACACCCATCCATCCATCGTCCCTACCTCAAGAGGTTAAACTGCATAGGTCCCACCATGCTTTATGCATCCCATCATTTGGGTTTCCATCATCTTTCACATCCAAAAGGACACCTAAAAATCATGGATGCTAGGCCTCAGGGCTCTTTTACCATCTCGGGCCAACGTCCCTGAGGATTTTGGACAAAATTTTGATACAAGTCCTTCGTTATGAATATAGTTAGTGGTTGACACTCATTGTTTTTAGCTGTTACAAGAAATGATAAAGACACTGTGTTATGAACATGGTCAGTAGTTATCCCCAATCATTGTTGTCATTTTGTGGTCTCCCTCATGGTAGGTGTGATGATTCACCCTTTCCACACATCTGAACCACAAATATGACATTAAAATGGGAATCTAATGCCTGAGATCTATGACCATAAACTAAGATCTACCACATCCTTGCCACATGATGTTAAACAACATTTTATCTTCTAAAATTATGTAATGATTGAATCACATCATTATGGGATATATAAGAATGACCAGACATTTTGTCTTTGGGTCCAACACAGGTTCCACTAATTATGTCCTTTTTTAATCATTTTGGCCTTTAATTTTATAGGATTTTATGGTATGGCATGTGTGATTATGTCCTTATCCCCATCAGGTAATATCTACACTACAGACTCCCCTTTAAGGATCATGTTTCTTATGCCTCTCGTCCCTGATAACGTGAAACCGCACCCTCATAACTACGTATGTCTTGATTCCTATTTTCATGGGATATATAGGGACACCCAGACATCTCACCTTTGGGTCTAGCCCCATATACTTTTATTTGTTCTGGCCCCTGAGCCAAAGGATTCTCATATAGAGTTGTGCACGGTATGGTGTGGACCTTGTCCTCATTCATGTCGGGTATGCTTCATTACACCCAGAACATTCCATCTAAAACCTCATTTTTTTGTATGATTCCAATCCATATAACCTTAAATTATATCTCATGATCCCACATGACTCTAAACTATTAAGCATTTTCCGCGCGATGTTAAAATATGCAGGATGGTCTTAACATATGACCCCAAACTATGACATTATCATCCTGGACAGACGATGAAAAATGACACCGCATTATGATGTCCTCACCCAAGGGTACATAATGTTTGGTATCATTCATCAACCATAACGTTTTTTAAGTCCCAAATATGGCTTTATTCCTGTAACAACACCCAACTTTTTCATCTTGGGGTTGTTTATTATAAAAAACACATCCATCCTAATGAAAAAACAAGATCTACCAAATCTCGCTTCTTTTGGTGTGTGGGACAGACCTGAATGACAATATTTTCCCTAGTATTGGTACCCTATGATTGAACTTCTAGAAATAAATATGACTTGATTACCAAAATAATGGGATACATAGGAACGCCCAGGAACTTTTTCCCGGGCCCATCCCAACTTCGACTATTGGTCCCCCAACCTCAGAATCCCCTCTGGGAGAATATGGTGTTGACCTTGTCCTCATTCACATAAGTTTTTTTTTGTAATAACTACACCACGTGTCTCCTCGTCCTTGAAAAGGGATTTGACTTCCTCTATCTAACACGTCTCATTGGCGTACTCAAATGTGTCATGGAAAAGAGCCCAAAGTGTGGAATTCTCACATGGACATTACCTCATTTCCCATCGATGCTTCATGAGACCTTTATTTGGATCTCTATACTCTTCCATGTATAAAGGGACCACCTCTACGTCCTATTATCATGCCACATTGACTCACCTACGGTCTTGGGCCAATGCCTCAAAAGACATGGGACACCATTTTGCGAAAAGTCATGTGTTATGAACATGGTCAACGGTCGACCCTCATTTGTCTATCCCCATATCAGGTTAATGAGAAATAGATGTTGTGTTTCAAACATGGCCAAAAAATATCCTCTATCATTACACCCCCTTCATTGCGACCTAGATCTCATGTGTTATGATTCACATCTTACCACTTCTTCATGTTCAGGTGGAATTAAAACACACTCAGTTTGACACCTCCGTACATTAATGTGTGTTAAATAGGAGGGTCAATAATTTTAGGACACCATTCACCTAGAATTCCATTTCCCTTAATGTGTGCCTCCCTGTGCCAGGAAAATACCACCACTAATTCTTGTTTCCCACATTGATAATGAATCACATGGGATTAGTAGTTTTGGTAGGATGTGTACTGGTACATTTGAACGACACATGCCTCTCTTCCCACATGATGTTAAATAGAAATCTCAGAACTATGTATGGATTTATTCCTATCCTAGTGGGTTACGTAGGAACCCCTAGACACTTTGCCCAGGGCCCATCCCAAATTTCACTATCTTCGGTCTCTCGATCTAATATTTCCCCCAGGATAAGTGGTATAGTATATACTACATTATACCTCATTCACATATGGTCTATAATGACCACATCATGTACTCCCCATTTGAGATATCCCCTTCCACTCTCTGTCCTATCTTATGATGATAAACTACATGGGTTATCCAGGACCACGTATGACTTGATTTCTATCCTCATGGGGTACGTAGTAACTCACAAACACTTCCCTTAGGATCTAGCCCCATGCCAGGCCACCTCTGGTCTATGGAATAAAGAATCCCATCAGGAACACGTGGTGTGGTGTGGGTTGCTTATGACCTCATTAATGCAGGGATATATACCAGGGATAAAATTTCTTTTCTAGGTAACCATGTCCTTGTCGCATGAATTTAAACTACATCCCTACTCCGAACAAGTTTAGGATGCCCCATGATAATTATGTGAGGCGTCAGCTTCCTTGAAAGAGAATATTTCCCTTACTATCATTGGTCCCAAACCATGCTATGATCAAGAACTACATTGGTTTGATTCTCATTATTATTGGATACGTAGCGATGCCCATGAATTTTTCCTCAGGCCCAGACTGGTGTCATTAACCCTTTTGGCCCCTTGACCCCGATCATAGTACTATCACTATGACCTAAAATTAGTAGCACATAGTTCATGCCACATGACTATAAACTATTTTCCTTGGTCCATGAAGTTTGAACTTAAATCTATGTGTACCATCCTCACTATAAGACGTTAAAATACATGTCTATCATCCTAATTGGTATAATGTAAAACTATAAGGCATTATAGGCAATCACTAGAGAGGTACTGTCTGGAAGTAGGTACGATCCTTAATCTGACTGATGCACTCACCTAATGTGTTTTCATCATGGTGGCATAATTAAAAGAGTGTTCGACTCCATCCAAAAAACCCATCACTCCACCCTCCATGCTTTTTGTTCCCATTATTTAGATCATCATAATCTTTTATACATGAAGTAACCCATAACAATACGGATGCTCAGCCTGTGGCTCGCCTAATATCTTAGGCTAACATTCTATAAGACTAATGGATGGCATCTCGAGTCAGTCCTCATGTTTCGAACATAGTCAGTGTTCAACCCTTATTTGTTATCCCCATTTCATGCTAATGAAATTGGGAAACTATGTTTCAAACACAGTCAAAATCTATTCTTCATTGTCATTTCACCCCTACAATGTACCAGATTTTGGGTATCATGATTCACACTTCCCATTCTATATTTTTCAGAGAGACTATAACACCCTTGGAGTCATCCCTTATGTGTAACAGAATACATTAAGGGAAAGCGTTTTGACTGTTTTTGGAACCCTATTCTGTAGTCCAGACCCTACCATAGGTGTGTAAACTCTGAGGTTCATTCAAACCCTATGTATTCTAAGGACTATCCAATAATCTCATACACTTAGTCAATAATTATGTAGTCACCCCCTTGTTTCTCACACTGGGTATAACCCAGGTGGTCTTAGGGATTGATTACTGGTTACTCCACTGTTATAATTAAGATGCGATAATGAAAATAAACAATAAAAAAAAGATAATAAGTCCATGAACACAGTTCGGGATAAGAAAAAAAGGAGATATGTTTATAAGTTCGGCCAAAACACGAACCTTATGGATCAAACCATTTGATGGATTGCTCTAGTGATACTGCCTTTTGGATTATAGCCTCCATAACTGCTTCCCACTCCTTGAGCTCCCTCTCTTCATCAGCAGATGTGGAGCATAACACTTTATATCTAATCTATATTTTCATCCACTCTGCTTGAAACACAACCATTTCATGGTTTTATTGAATTGGTTTCTCCTGGGCTTTGACCACCTAGGCCTTCAACTGTTTGATGATCTAGGATTGGCCTACGATGAATATTGATCACTCATTTTCCAGATCTTCGAGAAACCGAACTTCTCGATCAACCTCAATGAATTTCTTCATGTTCATAGATTGGTTCCATTATTGGTTGATGATGAGACATTTCCTTCTCTCTCGTATCTTCTTAGAAATGTAATCCCAGATCATAATATGAATATGATGAGAATACACCCCTTAGGTGCAGAGAAGGCGCAACCAGGTGCACAATGATCCCATTCTGGGAACCCATTCAGCTATTGAATGTTTGAGGAAGTGCATGATATACTTCCACCTCTTGAATTATGTTATAAGGATCTCCTTCGCTTCTTTAGGATCAGAATCATCTATCTCCTCAGGTTCTACAAGACAATATTCTGGGAAAGAATCCAAAAGATCAGTGGCAAGGTCTTTCCATTACATTCCACCCGAGGGGTTTGGCTCTCCAATATGTGGGAGAACGTCCTCTCTCATCTCCATTTCAGTAAATTTACCCCTGCCAAATTTAGACCCCACCCTGGTAGTGATATCACCAGTGTCCTCAACCCTTTTCTCACTAGGTGCCGGGGCGGGCTCTGTTTGAGAAGTGGGTTCTGAGTGGATTGGTACGGTCACCATCAGATTCTCTATATATGGTCTGGATTTAGTGGCCTTCCGAGCCTCCAATATTGTGATTACTCCACAAGAAATAAATGACCTAATCATCCGATCTCTTTGATGATAGATACATGTATCTAAGGAATGAAATATACAAGAGCTCAACGCATGAACATCTGGTGTTTTAGTCGCTTCCAGAGCTACCACTATAGAATATCCTTTATCAATTGTTAATTCTATAATTGATGTTGTCTCTCCACCTTGTTCTATCATTGCACCTTCACCCACACTGGTGGAGCTTCCTGAACACCTGCACCAATATGAACATGAATAGGATAAGAGTTTAATTGGTGAATATGAATGTTGAAAAGAGGAAGGGTTAGGATAATAATTAAGGATAAGAATTGAGGCATACCTCAAGTTTCTCAGCCATTTCCATGTTAGATCCAACAATATCCCCACTCTCCCAAGGACTCCCTTGGTGGGCCATTCTCTGAGACCCTTCACCTCTATGGTTGTCTTAGTTTTCCCCTATTTATTTTTCTTCATCTTATTCTTCTGATTCCTTTTCATCTATCTTCTCATCACCATCGTCATCTTTAATTGTAATTCATTCTGGATCGTGATCCTAGTCGAGCATCACTTTTACCTGGAGATGTGGTTCTTCATGTTTCCACTATTGGCATTCATATATGTCCATGGACATAAAATACACATGCCAACAATGAAATTTCATTTTTTCATCAATCCAAATGTGCCCAATTTCTAACAGTTGGATCCCGTCTCACACATTTTTTTTCAAAGGAGTTCGGGGCTCATCGACTTTCGTATGGTCAACCAAGATGACCACATCGTAGGGAAGATAAAATCATCAGAAGGATGAAGTATATACATTATCTACTTCCAAGGAATCTCCCTAGCCACTCTACGTGATTGTTCATGAGCCCCTCTCCCCTCGGATGATGGGGGTATGGATGCACCATGTGACATTCATGCCGCTGAAGTCCCAACCTTCCCAGACCTAGTGGCCCAACTTGTTCCCAGCCTCTTCTCCCTAGTGACACCTTGTCTTCTCTCTCGCCTTCTAGGTTCCACACTATCCACCTTTTTCTACCGAACATGCCTCCGTAAGAGCCCCTCAAGATATGATACCACTTAATGTTCGTCATACTTTGTAGAGGCCAGCATCAACTCCAGTAAGGGAAAAGTAGTTAACTCACTTGAACCATAAGTTGTGAACACCTTCCACATTTGATGAAGAACACAAGGATGTTTCTCTCCCCAAAAATATGTATGTACCTTCTTCAGCATCCATTGGATGCATCCAATCTTCCAAGAAAACCATGATGTCACATAGGGCTCAGAAAGGATCTTCCCATCAACCCATGCCACAAGAACCCAACCTATGATGCTTTTCAAGTATTCTATTTTCTCCAATGAGCCTTTCTCATCATCTACCATTTGACTAGATGGGGTGGGGAACAAACCATAGGTAAATTAGTCATTATTACTGATCCTGATCCTTATCCCTTCTTTATTATGTGTCAATGGTGTGATCCCAACAATATTTAACAAAGAGGGTAGTAGACCATTACCTCTGGGACAAATGGATTTTGGAATAGGATACCCACCATAGCGAGCCACGATCAAACCACAATGGATTTGTAAACAGACATAGATCCTCTTTGACGTGTCTCCTCTCGAAATACACCCTAGAATGGATTACATTCGGGCCATCAGAGGGACCCCTAGGTCAAACCATTGATTGGATGCCATGATGCCGACCATCAATGACGTTTCTAGGCAGACTCCCATCCTAGTATCCCTTACTAGAAGTAAACAACTACTCAAGAATGCTTCAAAAAATCTGGCATACCGAACATTTTCATCTTGGATTTTGTCCACACAAAAGCCCTAGTATTGATATTATCCCATCTCTAAGATCCTCCAATATGACCCACTCATAGTCCTCTACGTCGCGGTCAGACACCACTTTTCTTACCCCGAAATATTTATAATCTGGTATTTCTACAGAATTAGGATAAACCACTTTGAGTAGGGGAAGTTTTTCCAAATTTCCTTGACCCCCATCCTCTACTTGGCTAGGTCTAGTAGTTTCCATGTTATGATGAGAGTCTGCGACCTATCCCCCCAGATATTCTCTGTCTCTAGACAATCATCGTATTGATGACCGTCTAAAGGGATAGCCCCAATGTAATGAACATCCCCAAGATGGATGCCAGCCTCCCCATGATGGGTATGGAAGGTGCTGGTATTAAGGGACCATCGACTAAATATCTCTAGCTCGAGATCTTACTGGAGGTAGAAATGGGATTGTGATGTACACACCGCATCAAAAAGCCCGATGTGCCGCATTTCTACTCTGAACTGCTCGCATGTTTGGCATACCCAATACGCCCAGGCCCAATCACTGGTAAAAGTTTCCACGGACCTCATGTCCCAATCCAATAGCTAGACTTTATTCTCATCAGTGACGTTATGTCGGAAGGTACTAGCATAATGTGTTGGAGAATCCTTGAAAATTGAATCACTTCCCGATATAGTTTTGGTCCTTGGAATCATGACATAGTTGGTCATGTTCTTGGTTTCTTTGGTATTATGACCATTTTTTTGTAATTTCTCATCATGGAAAATCATCTTCGCGGGATACCCATGAATGCAGTGTATCGATATCAAATCCCGGTTTTAATACTTCTTCTAAAATACTGATGTACAATATCAGTAGGTGGTTAGAAAACACACAATGCTTATGGGATTGGATTGGAATATTGAAGAGAGTTCGGTTTTTAGATACCACATTCCTTGCACCATACACATGAGGTTTCATAATCATATCAACACTACGAGCGGCATTGATAGACTCTCTCCTAGTATCACTCTGATCCGAATCTTTTTTTTGAAGTTTGGAGTCAACTAAGAGGATGTAAGAAAAACAAGGGAATCTACGTGACAAATAGGTTTTGGGTGAAAAATAATGACCAAAGTTAGAAATTTATGCACAAAATAGAACAAATTACACAAAAAAGACCGACAAGATTGACACACACAAGAGCACATAATATTATCACGTGAGAAATATTGTATGGAGAATGGGACCTCAAGGGTATTTATAGGCGTGAATCGGGTATTCCGCACGCGAAAAATGGATTGTGAACCACATAATCCATATTTTGCACACCACCCTAAAAGGGGATAGGAGTCTCAGAGTTTACCTAGGAATCCGACTTTCGCGCCCCCTCATAGGTCTAATTACGATGGGGTTATTTGTAGACACAAAAATCCACTGACGGCCACAAATGGGAAAAATTTGTAAAACCAAAGAAATATTTTGACTCACAGAACCATTTAGGGATAGGTCAAAAGGTTTCATGAACAATCTAAGCGACTACGCATAAAATTGCTTAACGACATGCAAACCGGTGCAACCAGGGTTGATTTTTGCGCTCTGGCATGAAAAGTCCCATGTGGTCGATGGATGGGTTAGGTTTTCCATGCCAAAAGAATTCCATGCTCCCCCTCCACCACAAATTTCCTATAAATAGAAGCACACCCACCTCACTTCTGGTGGTTGAAGAATTCGAACCTTCTCTCGTGCACATAATACATCCCTTACCTAATAAAAAGATGGCATTCGGGTACAAGATTTTCTCCGATAGGTCTCTTGGAGGTCTACCTTTGGGTGGGACTAGTAGGGATTGACCCACTCCTAGTTCCTTTATGGATGATCCATTTGTGTGAAAAAGTCCTCCAATTATACGCATGAATCCTTTACCCACAGAAGCCTATCTTATAGCGTGAAACCATTCTCATTTTCACACTTATTGCGTACAAAACCATTATTTTTGACGCAATCCTCCCTCCTTGTGTGTTCCCTTATGAATTTATTCAATTTCACTTTCCCAGACACCATCTTCAGGTGCTTCTTACATGCAATGAATATATCATGCACACCCTTCTCCCATACGACCCTCCAAGTTTGTGCAAATTGTTTTTAGGGTCCCTTAGGCGGTGCTTTATGTTTCATTGCTTAGACTCATGCTTATTCTCATTGATTTCAAGGTCCCTTATACATTTATTCAATTTCACATATCCATGCTATTGTGAACCTCTTAATGGATCACTTCATAACACCGCCCCACTATGGAATTGCTGGTGCCTTCCCTTCACTAAGGGTTAAAGCATGCTTATTATGTAAATCCAACAGGTGAGGAGTGTATCCTGATTGTTTGAGGTGAAGGATGTTAAAATACTAAGAACCATCATCCTCAGAACATAAAATTAAACTGTATCCTCACCCCATGAAATATACATAGGGTGCCACGTATCAGACATTCTCCACGCCCACTCGTCCCCATGAGAGTGAGAGCTTCCTCACATTAAATGAGATTCTCCTTGCTGGAGTGGAATTTGTTCGTCAGGAAGGGAAACCATTTTGGTATAGGCCCCTAAAAATTATTGTGTGAGGTTACATCCTTGCTCCTCTCTTCATCTATGACAACGACTGGAAGAGATATGGGAACATGGACCTTCTTTACCCTATCCCTCTCCCAATGGGATTTGTCGCCATCAGGCGTCCACCCTAGAGTAAGTCCCAATCTCTATATCCCTAGGTGGATGACTATGTTTAAGACCATTTTTCCTCTTTGGGATGCCAACCAAACATAATCCCCTTCTTCAATCCCTGCATATGAACCTTTCCTGATGCGACCGTCGGGTCTTTACTGCCTCTGGGTTCCCACACTGAGCATGACTCATGTGGGCTTAGAATAAGCATTGACCAAGGCATCCTTCCAAGGACACCTTATCATGTAATCCCTAAGACCCCTTATTAACTACGTGGACTTTGATCCTTTCCCTTTCAATCAATGTACGTAGGAAGCCTCTCTGAGGTTCAATCCCAACACGTACTTGTCCCAACACCTTCACGTCGGTTCACCTTCATCCCACACAACGTTATAATATATCCTCCCTTCCAAAGTACATGGACTTAGATCCTTTCCCTTCCCAAGAAAGGTACATAGGAAGCCTCCCAGAGGTTCAAGCCCAACACCAATTAGTCCCGACCACTCCAGGTCGGTTCACCCGTATCTCGCATGATGTTAAACCATAGCCCCCTCTCACCCCACATGATGATAAAATGTACATATATGAAATATGTGGGTTTTGATCCTTGTCTCCTAGGTAGGGTACATATGATGACTCCTAGAGATTAATCCCCAATCATTGGTAAACATTGATGTCCCCTTAGTTGGGAAATGCATCCTTAGTCCATCCTAGTGATGTAAGACCATCTCTTGGGCCACTAACCATGCATAATGCCTAACGTCATCTTTGGGTCACTTTCCTCCATGAACACCCAGATCCTATGACTCACTATGAACTATGTGGGTTTTGATCCATGTCTCCCAGGAAGGGTACATAGGAAGCCTCTCTAAGGTCAAACCCCAACTAATAGTAAGATGTTGTAGTCCCTTTTATTGGGACCCAAATCATTTGTCCATCCCAATGGCATCATACCGACTGACGGGCTTCTAACCACGCGTAAGCCCCAACATGTCATCGGGTCATTGTCCACTGCGCACTCCCCGATTCCATCCACCATCCTGAACTATAAGGACTTTGATTCCCTTCTACAGGAATATGTATGAAGCCTCTCTGAGGTGCAATCCCATTACCCATATCTCATCCTTGTCTCTCCCTTTTCCCTCTGTGTTTTGGGAAGGTCATGGCCCAACCAAGATGTTGCACTTCCTCTAGGTCCCATCCATGCATCCATCCTCATGGGTCACCTCCTCAGGTGTCCCATCACCCCATAGAACTATCCAGACATTGATTCCCCAGCATAGTGAGATGTAGGAATCCTATATGAGGTTCAAGTTGAACATCACTGTCATCTTCACGCTGGTCCCATCTCATTCTCCATCCACATCACTCAATAATTCATCATCTATTCTAGTTTTACCCAAGCCACCACATCCTGATGAGATCATTTCATTAACCTCCTTAATACTCATAGTAGTACCCAGGCCGATAAGCACGCATAAACCCCAGCATGACTTCAGTTCATTTTCCTCTGTGCACATCCCAATTCATCACCCCTTCGAATTACGCGGGTTTTGATCCCTATATTTCAGGACATGGTATGTATGAAATCTCCCCGAGGATCAATCCCATCCAACGGAAAATCCTTGTTTCCCCTCTCTAGGGACCCAAGAATCCTTAGATCCATATTTATTGAACTTTTAATATACACATCTAGTCATACTCTCAGGTGATCCGTCCTTGGGCTTTACCCATCTGATCAACCCATCCACGTCCGTTAGTGTTTTGATCAGTATGATCCATCTTCACTAGATGCTAAACTCATGACATACCCTATGTTAAACATGAGAAGCTGAGGAAAACATGAAAGACAAGCCTATGGAAAATAATTCTCCGCACTCTATGTGGGATGCCTCAGGCTTACACACCCTCGAGAAGCCCTATCATTAGGGGAAGCAACCCAGATGAATCCGTGTTCCAGCGTCCAAACATGCCAGTGATGTCCAACGTGACTGCTCCTTTGACTGAAGGTTGATTCCCTAACATGAAACCTTATAATTTTCTGATATAAGTAGTGTAATTAAACAACGTCCACAAAGAGAGGTCACTGGGAAGAGTTTCAAAAACAACATTTTAATCTTTGAGGCAGACCCATACTAGGTAATGAGTTCCGAGGAGGAATCAACGGAAGGAGAAACTAACATCCCATCATCCTATTTTAATCAAGGAGAAAATGTCCCTGAATAAGTGACATATGATACCCTCCATTGAAAAGAAGAAATATGGGGAAACAGTTAGCACGTCCTCAACAGACGGATGCGCTCCCCGACAAAAGCATCCTAAATAATTACTACTCTGAAAAGATTTGTTTTATAGTTAAAAACAGATTTCATATATATAGTATCAATTCCAAAAATGTATATGTATTTTAAAATTACATTATATTTATAAAAAATATATTTTATTGGACTAAGAAATTAAATTAAAATATAATAAGGATAGATGATTCAAATAATAATAATTATAAAAAACATAAGAAATTGAAATAATAACCAAACTATGCAATCGATTTAGGTGGAAAACCATAATAGGGTTTCAGTGGTCCAATGTAGAGGTGAGGAGTCCTTCGGGGGGTCTGTGAGGGTTACGCAAGAAGAGGCTTTGAATGGGGAGAACATGACTAGGAGATGAGGTGTTTGTGAGGGTTCTTCTTCATTTTCATCTTTCTCTTCATCTTTGGGTGTTGTGGCCCTTGTAAAACCAAGATCTGGTTTCTTCAACACCGTTTGTGGAGTCACCGACCACAATTTCAAGTTCTTATTGAGATTTTTCAACCTTCAAACAACATCTATATATAAATTACTGATTTTTATATTGTTTTTCTAATTTAATTTAGATTTGGAATATTTGATCCGATCAATAAGAAGATTAATTTTTATCTATTTTTGTGACCAAATATTTAAGAAATCGACAAAACAATGGAATACTTTGTTGATTTTCATATCTTTTCTGAAATATGTCAACAGTTGATGTCCCTGTTGGTGTTCTAATTTTTTCATTTTGATGTCATTCATTTTTTAGATTTTGATTTTTCTTCAATCAGATGATATGAATTTACCATTATTGTCAACTTTTCATGTGGTTGAGGTTGAATGCTCCGTGAAGAATCTTAGTAATTATAATAAAATATGAACATTCATTTTAATGCATGTTGTCTTTTCTAGAAATCTATTTCCAATTTGTGATATGTTGCATTCTTTGAATCCAATGTTAAATCAAAAGATACACTGCACAACCGTATAATAACATATCCACATAGTGCATCATTTTAGTATATATATGGGTTTGTGTAGAGAGGCAAGAGAGAAATTTAGAAGTACTGAAGGCCTATTTTTCTCTATGAGTTGTGTTGTGTTTTTCGGTCCTAAGAGTATGAGATACGAGTTAGAAATTGAAGGAGTAAAGTGATTTTAGCCTTCTTCCATAATTGTTAAGGGATAAATATTTATTTCAAAAATTTATTTACTTGAGATCTTATTTTTGTATTTTTTTTTATTTTGTCAATTAATATTTTTCTATCAAGTTTATTTATGAGTTTCATCAAATAAAAGTAATTTTTTTTCATAATATTGATAAATTTTAGTAAGGGGATTAATACTACAATTATTTCGGTGTAAGTTCGGTATGGTGTTTATTTATTCTTGATGGAAATTGTTTAATTGTGTTTTTTGGGGGATTATTTATATTTTAAAAATGAATGTATATTATTTTTCAATTTTTCAATTTTTTTAAAGAATGTAGGTACATACTTCTATTGTTTCAAATATGATGTTTTATCCCTAAAATTCAAGATAATACACCTAAAAGAGATTTATTTTATTTCAAATACCTTTTATGATTTAAATACTAATATTTTATTGAATACATAATTTATATACATGTATGTAAGTAGTATATTTTATAGTTTATATTTTTAAATAATTTTAGTATATTACTTGATTTTCATTATATATAAATCTCACATGATTTGGTAGTCTAATAAGTAAACATATATTATTTTCTCATTATACAAGATATTTAATTTCTAAGACTTTCAATTACATGTTTAAAATTATATATAAATATAAATATATATATGTATCAACATATTTAACCAATGTTTCATTGATTGAATGCGCAATCAACTCAAGTATGAAGAATGGGTTAAATTTTATATGTTGTCTTGTACATGTTTATATTTATAATTTTCTCATGAATGAAATATTGATATTAAAATGTTTCCATTATAATATTCTGTGCATGCTCAAGTTATTTATTTACTAAACAATGATTTTAATTTATATGAATGGTTTAAGTCATTAAATCATTAAAATAATCCATCATTACTTTTATTGAGATTTAACTAATCAATGATATTACATTTTTAAATGCATTTCATGAATCCATCCAATAGCTCGAAGGCCTTCAAATATTTTTTATTATTGATAAAGCCCCCTTTTAGGGAAGAAGGGGGAAAACCAATGGACTTCATGGACTTAGGAAAAACACATTTGAAGGACAAAGAGAGTGAAAACCAGAATGAAAACTAGAGCAAACCCCACCCCAGCATAAAGACAATTTGAAGCCCTCCAACATTGCAAGGCTAACCAGTAAGCAAGGGTCCTGTGTCAAAGAACATGCCCGATCCGATGACAAACGTCATACCCTCTCAAACGATCGAATCCGAAAAGCACTTCAAAGTTGAACCACCAACTCTGAATCCTCCTTTGGGGTTGTTCTAAGTGATCGAAACCAACTGCACCGTCCCACCTCCAGGATCGAAGAAAAAAAAAACAACTTCCACATATCAAAATCCTAAAACACGGCTCAAATTTAATTCCAAGCACCGGTACCCATCCAAAGGTGGAGATTAAAGAAATAAACCATTGCAACGTGACAAATTCAACCGCAAGAGAACAAAATCACCACTAGAACTGAGACCAGAAGAGCCTCATCGCGACCACAAGTCACATTTCAATCATATGCGCATCAAACCAAAAAAGAAGAAAAACCAAGGAAAATGAAGTCAGATCTTCATCACCCAGGACTTGAAGATCTAACAGCACGTCGATGGAGCATCACCATTGAGGGGAACTGGGAAGATTTGAGCTAGAAATTCCACTATGGGTTGAATCAAATCAGATCAAAACCATAGAAGAACCCACCCTAGCATCCAAATCAGTCGAACCACAGGATGCATAAGGGACCGACAGGAATACTGGAGGCCCTTCAAGTGACACCGTCGTAATAACTTCAAAAGCGCAATGAAATCAATCTAAGAAAACTAAAATCAAACCTCCCCCTGCAAGTTGCTTCAGAGAAGATGCTGAGCCTCATCTAAACACATCCGAATCTGAAAGAAATCTGAGACAGGTCCTGAACCCAGAAGCCATCACCGAACCACTCGACGCATGCCGAGAACAATTTGTCGAGTTGATGCCAGCCCAAGATCCATCCACTGGAAGCTGATGCCATGATCTAGACCGCCAGAGCCCATTGAGTTTCACCGCTTACATTATGTGATACAGACCACCGGAGCCAGGGACAATTCACGATGTCTCCAAGATGAGAGAGCCAGAGACAACTCGAGCCGCACCGAAATAGTGACAAAGCCAATAACAAACACTGACTCTGAGATGAGGTCCAGAAGAAGTTGTCTCCAAACTCCTCCACCATCAAGATGAGATTTAGATGTGGCCTACGCCGAGCCACCGAGCGACGCCAGAGGAGGGGAAGAAACTCACACCCGTGAAGAAACCCATGACGCACCGAAAAAGAGGAACTTGCGGCTCAGAGGCTCCTATCCCGCTCCTCCCTGGAACAATCTTCTAAATATTTGAGATAAGGTAATTCATTTCATGAATGGATGTTTGGGTATATGGGTGTTTATGTACAGGTCAAGTGACGTGAGTTTTGGTAAATAAATACTCACAATTGTTTTTCCATGGAAATTCACATTTATATATATATATATGTTGAAATGGGTATTTTAATTTAGTAACATGTTTCCAAAATTTAAAAATCTAGTAAAAATTATATGTATGTAAGGAATGCTAAGAAAAAAATATTTTATAAAGAAACTAGTACATGGAAATTGTAAATATGATAGGGAATTGTAGAGTGAATCCATCCCTCAAGTCAGTTGGCCCAATATAGCCTCCAATGTTTCAAGTGTCCTAATTTGTTTTGTTTTTATGATCATTCTTAATATTTTTAACCAAATCACTGGATTAGTTTAAAAGTGTTTTTGAAGGATAATTATTTTTCAATGCATTATAGTATTGCTTAAAATATGTTTTACAAATTTATTTATATTTTAATTTTTTGAATTTATTATCAACGGGATATTTTTAATGGGATTTATCAAAGGTTTTCAAAACACTTTACTAGGTAATTTATTGATCAAACTTTATTTTAAAATGATTCTTCACAGGTATATTAGATGTTTAATTACAGATGTCATCACTTATGGATTTAGCATGAGTGAAAGCTTAGTTGACAATTGTTTTATTATTATTTCAACTATGGTAAATGTACGTTTTTGTCTAATCCTCTAGAATCTAGACTGGTAAAAGGTCCTCATTTGTTTAGAGTGCTATGTAATTGTTCAATTTATTTTATAAATGAAATTTAGACATCATTTTCAAGCACTAAGGCTGGAAGAGCAGGCTTTAGGGGGTCATACTCGGTGCCTTCTTACTTCAGCTTCCGTGTTTCTTCTATAGAAAACCATTCTGAACATACATATCTTAGATGAATAAACATGGTAATATTAAAATTATATATCTTTTAAACTTAAACATAAGGTAAAGATAATTTATAGTATTATATTAAAATCTTCATAACCCTTAATGTTATTTAAACCATGTTTTGGTAGCAATTATAAGGACATGATATTAAACATTTCATAATATCGTCAATTCAAATAGAATACACTTATTAAATTCTCAAATATATTTTTAATTTAATTTGTTAGAGGATTAGGTCATAATTATGAAATAACAACCCACAATAATAAAAATAGGATACCATTGAAACAATGTCCATTTATTACATAATCCAAATGCTTTTAATAAAACATGAATTCTTTAAAACATTAAACCTTGCTTATTAGTTACTCTTACCCATCCTTAGTCCTTGTGTTTTCTTAAAACGTAGGATAAGAATTAAAATCATTGTAAGGGAAATAAAAGTGAAAGGAACTATTATTCCATTAATACTTATAATCATAATAAATAATTTTCACAAATATATACTTCTCACATGTAAATAATCATATACTTACTTTGTGAAAACATGAGATTTCCATTAAAAATAGTAAAAAAACATTTAAGAAAATTTGGGTATTACTTAATTAAGAGTTTAATCCTCATGGATACCATGTTATTTTTATCCCTCACAAATACCTTACAATGTATCCCTCATGGCTACCTTATGATGTAACCTTCACACATACCTTATGGTGTAACCATCATAGTTACACTTGGAATAACCATTTCAATCAACTTCCAACATAAACATATCCAACACATTAGAGGGATATATTGGTACCACCCTTCATCATAAAAAATTCCCATGAATCATAACATAATCATAAAACATGAAAACTTTCATCAAAAATACATTTCTTTGAATTTTTTAAAAATATAAATTTAAGAGTATTTTTAAGGAAAAGTCTTTTACCTCAAGTTCACCTTAATTAAAATTCATTGAAACCTAATGTATAATGATATAAAGAGTGTTATTAATATATTAAAGAACTGTAACACCCTGAGATTTTATGAGAAATATTTTTTTAAGATATTATGTTATACGCAAAGGAATCTTTCACTGCACACAACACAAGCTTGGCTTGCATTACACGCAATCACGACCTTCGTCGATAGCGTGTGTAGTACGCAATACCGAGTTTCACCAGACAATGATATATTATTATAATATTATAAACTAGCTGTTAAGAATAGTATTAACTGAATATTTAATTTTATAACATTATAATTAATCTTACACATTTTCTAGATTGAGTTATGAAAACAAAATCAGTTTTTTGGATAAAAGAAATATTTTCCAAAAAATGCAGGTCTACCACCTTTTGATGGCCCACCCATTATAAATATAATTTTTGAAAAGTTTATAAGTTCAATTTGACAAAATAAAATTCTTTTTTTGAATCAGGATTTAAAAATTTACTTTGGATAAATTTTTCATATTATTCTGATAACATTCATATTTTAATGAATAGTAAAAAAACGCTATATTTTAATTAAAAACAACTTTTTTCATTGTAATAATTTATATGGTTAAATTATAATATTGAATGGTTTTAAAGTATAAATAGAATATATTTTTACCCTTTAATATATTTTATGTTTTTATCATTGATTTTACATTTAATTTATAGGTAAAATCATTTCAATCTTTGACAATGTTTTAACTTTTAAAACTCATTTTCTTAACAACATGATTAATTTTAAATTAATTACTGCAAATTTTGTGTTTTCAATTCTTAAAAATGGATTCTATATTTTCATTAAGTGGGTCCAAATTATGTTAATAGGTTACTTTTTATTTTTCTGACATTATGAATAGTAACTACGATAATTTTTATTTACTACCGTTAAAGGTAAATCAGGTAATTAAGGGTAAACATAAGATTATAAAATTACCCTAACACCTGAAAAAATCTATTGGATAACTAAAAGTCGACCCATATAACCTAAGGGTCGTATTAGATTCATTTAATGTAATTTTTTTCATGAAAATAATATAACTATTATTAAAACCAAAGAACGTGACACCATGCCACTTTCTTAAATCTTATAAGTATAATAATTTTAATTTAGTGATAAAAATAATGGATCTTAGAACATGAATAGTATCAAGAAATCTAATAAACTTATCTACATAATGTGAATTTATTTAGAATTTTTAGGGATTAAATAAATATTATTAAAGGTGACACAATAGTGATGATGAAATTAATTTATGGATTGAAATATAAAATAAATGGTTTTAAAAATATTAAAATAAATATTATATGAACTATTTAATATTATCCAAGAATTTTATAGATTACTATGACATTTTAGGAAGCTATAAAATATATTATTTCGAACATATCTCCTGTCTGTATTTTATTTAAATTTAAATAAATGAATAGTGTCAAAATTGACACTATTGTTATTTTATAAAAATAACATATTATAAAATGGTTTAAAAATCACAAAAATATTTAAAAATTATAAATTAAAATTTATATGGTCAAAAATGTCATAGGTTATCCAATTATGGATAATTCATAGCACATAAGTAATTATTTATAACAATTTAAAATTTAGAATCTTATTTCCACAAATAAAATTAAATAGATTAAATATGGATAAATCAAGATGATAATGTTTAAAATAAATTCCCAACATGTATAAATTTTATTGTTTGATGATATTACAACACTATATCATCTAATATTTGAATATGAGTAATTATTTGATATTTTTAAGTGGGTTTTGATTTATTATAAATTAATATTTTTGAGGTTTCCAAAGGTGCCCCTCTCCTCCCATATAAAAGGGCACCTCCTCCCTCTCCTCTTTACACAACTTTGAGCCTTCAAGATCGAAAAAAACTGCCAATTTATCTTCTCCACTTCCCTAGAAACAACCTAGAGGCCCTGGTCTTATTCGAATACCATATTTAGTGCCCTAAAAGGAGGTTAAGAAGAGGTGCGTCAAAGAAGATGTAATATACTTTACCGATTCGTTCCAATTTATTTCTTCTTCTACTTCTTCTTCTTTATTTTTTTCATCATAAATTAATAAAATCAGTATCAATCATATAATGATATGTTATTATAAATATGAAACAACCATATTTTACCTTCTATCCATCCTATGTAAAATGAAATCACCGCGCGTGCGTACGTACGGAATACCGTCTCCACGCCGTGGTGTAATCTATTTTCCACCACCACCATGATTGGATGGGTATAATGGTGTACATAATAACTATATATGACTATTATAACATGATGCTAATTCTGAAATATTATATCATCAACTCCAATTCCATTCATATAATTATGGGAACGATATCATCACTCGTACGTATGTACGACCTACCGTCTCCACGATGTGATGTGACTCATTCTACATGATATTCATTGAATAAAGATTATATACATTAATTTAATGAATAAATATGATATATATTAAACTAATACCATTCTTTAAAAGAGTCATCTATAACATAAACAGAAGAATAAGAATTTATTCGACAAAACAATCATAAGAACATAAAGCAATGAACACCCGAATAACAAGTAGCAATGAAATATTACTAACAAGAAGATTAGAATATGACCATATATGATATCTTAACAATGTTTATAATTCTAGAATAAGTCAATAACATTATTTAAATCATTATACAGGAGGTTCAGACACTTACAATGCTTATCGGACCTAAGGTAAGGGAAAATCTCACAATCTCATTTTTATCCGAGATTCTTTATACTTCAGAATTTACTGGGGAATATTTATCATTCACATCCATGTTAACTCAATATATAATAATATTTATATCCTCCTACAATTGTTTAAATCCAATTTTACCCATTTTTTAGTTTTTAGTAAAATATATGAAAGGAATCTTTTGTCGTTTTTTTAGTACGAGGTACTTTTTTGACGTTTCCGGCAAAAGTACGAGAAGAATGTTTTTTATCTTATATGGAATGAATAGATTTTTATAGTTCCATAGAAAATTATTTCCATGAAGCTTCCTTTAAAAGTTTTCAAGTTTATTTTTAATTAACTTCTCTTGGTTTAAAATTTTATGACATGTTAAGAAAGGAAAAATGTTTTTGAAGTAGAAAGGATATTTTCATCAAGAATGGAGATCAAGTGTTTTATCAAAATAATTTTTCATATAAGATAATATAGGGTTCTTTTTTTATCCCTATTATTATATTGATTTGATTATGTTATGATGGAATTATTTTTATGAAGTCCTTTTATCTTATATGAATTGTTTTATGATGTCACGATGTTTAAGAATCCCATTTTTATTACATGGATTACGCTATGATGTATGCTTTATGATTTTGTGGCACACATAAGAATGGTTTCATTATCAGATGGATGGGACCTATATCTCCCTCTAATTCATTGGGTAAAGATTTATATCTCATGAGATAGACATGGCTGGAACGACAAGTTAAACCGGTTCAGTGATACAAGACTGGAACGAGGAGTGAACTTGGTTCAGAAATGGACTTTGTCTACTAAGATAGTCTTGGTAATGAGTATTGACTAATAAGAAATTATTTTATATGATTATGTGTGTATGACACAAAGTTTCAAATTTTATTTTATGATTTTTGGGATTTCATTTTGACTTCTATGATTTATCCCATGTTATGATATTTTGATCTCTTTTGCAGGTTAAGATTTTCAAAATGTTATGTTTTTATGAATATGATTTGATTGATATTACCTTTATTTACCCTTACTAAGAATTTGAGATCACCCTTTTGTATGTTTTATTTTCCCCAGGTCAGGAAGAAGGATATTAAGTAGGATATTCTAAAAGGGACTCTAGATATGATGAAATAAATGGGAGACAATGTAGATGCTTTATGAATAATTTGTTTATGTTTAAAAGATTATAAAGACACTATAACTACACGGTACTATCATGGTTTTTTTATGTTGTAATAAGTATGCTTCAATTATGAAGTAATAACAAAGTATGTAAAGTATGGGTCATTATAGTTGGTATCAGAGGAATGGTATAGTCAACCATTGGAAACTAGGATGTGAAAGCCTTAGTAAGAACTCTAAGGATATGTCTAGGCATAGAACACAATATTAGTGTTTTATAAATGGCCATGAATAACCTATGATAAGACCTAAAGTGTGAAATTTTATTACTTATTATGTTGTATTCTTGTTATAATTAGTGTTGCTCACACAATTATTCTTGGTTTTAGTCAGTGGCTGGAACCTGAAGGAACCGTGTTAATGCTGAATTCGACGGGCAATGCAATGATTGTCCCCCTGAGCAACCAAACATTATGGGAGATGGAATGAAAAATCTTGTAGCCATGATCACACAACTTTCTCAAGCTATGAATCATGCAGGACTTCCAAACGAGCAAAGGAAGGAGCAACATTCTAGTGAATCCTTCATGAGGAAACATCCACCCTCATTCAGTAGGTCTACTGATCCACTAGTTGCTGAATAATGGATCAGTACCACTGAAAAGATATTTTCAGTTCGTCAATGTTCTGAACATGATAAAGTAATCTTAGCAGTATATCATTGGGAAGGTGAAGCTGATCAATGATGGAATCTTATCAAGAATACGAGGCAAAGAGACAAAATTGAGTTCAAGGAATGAGATGAGTTCAATAAAATATTTTTCAATAAGTACTTCCCTCGTATTCTTTGAACAAAGATGGATAAGGAGTTTCTTGAACTATAGAAAATGGATGATGAATCTGTTGGTACCTACGAAGCAAATTTTACAAGACTTGCAAGGTATGCTTCTGGAATTATTATCCAACCTGAGAGTAAGATCGATCGATTATTTAGTGGCTTAAAACCATGTCTTCGAAGGCCGTTATCCATAAGGTACTTCAATAGCTACGAGGAAATTATTCTATGTTCTCTCAAGGTTGATATGGATATTGGAGTAACCCATCAGTCATATGGGTTTGATAAGAAGAGGAAAATGGAATTCAAATGGAAATATAAAGACCACACTGAAAAGAAGATGAGTTTTACCTTATGCTCAAAGTGTGGAAAGAAACACATAGGGGATTGTCTTAAAGGGACAAGTAAATGTTTCAAATGTGGAAAGGAAGGTCATCGGGCATTTGAATTCTGGAATGATGGGAAAAATATGTATAGTGAGGTGAACAACGAAAAGGCTACACAGAATTCACCTCCTACAATTCAATGTTATAAGTGAAAGGAAATGGGGAATTATGATAATCAATGCCCTAATCCAAGGGTGGTTGATGATGATCGATTTCAACAAACTCTTAAGGCCAGCGACAAAGGAATGTCACATGAAATTTCTATTGGTGACGTGGAGTACGATAACGAAGTGGTGAAAGGTACACTTACCATCCACTCTAAACTAGAAAATGTTTTATTTGATTCTAGATCCACCCACTATTTTATTTCTGAAGAATTTTCTAAGTGTATTTCCATATTACCTCAACAATTAGATGTTGAGTTTCTGTGACAACCCTTAATGGCACAATGGTCGCATCAAAAGTTTACAATTCATCTCTGATTGAAATTTGTGGGAAAGTGCTTTCTGCGAATCTTATGATCCTTCCTATAGTGGAATTTGATGTGATTCTTGGCATGGATTGGCTTTCATTATACGGAGCTCATATCAATTGAAAAAGAAGGTAAATCACATTTAATATTCCAGATCAATCTACTATCATCTATCGATGCAAGGAAGAATATAACCTTCCAGTGGAAATTTCATCCATCTTATGGGTCTTGATTCCAACAAATGAAGGTTATATATCTAAAATGTTTGGTGACAAACTCACGATTAAGAATATTCCCATTCTACGGGTGTTCGATGATGTCTTTCCAGAGGAATTTCTAGGACTTCCATCAATTTGTGAAGTTGAGTTTTCAATAGAACTCATACTAGGTGCTATGCCTATTTCAAAGACACCTTACAGAATGGCCCCAATTTAGTTGTAGGAATTGAAGAAGCAACTCCAAGAGAATCTTGATAAGGGATTCATATTCCCTAGTACATAACCTTGGAGAGCACCTGTTCTATATGTTATGATGAAATATGGATCCACGCGACTCTGCATTGATTATCCAGAACTTAACAAGATCACTATCAAGAAAAAATATCCTCTCCCACGCATTGATGACTTATTTGATCAACTATGCAGATCTTAATAATTTTCCAAGATTGATCTCCCTTCAGGGTATCATCAATTAAGGGTCAAAAGGGAGGATATACCAAAGATGAAGTTCCGTACAAGGTATGGACACTATGAATTTATTGTGATTCCATTTGGTCTTACTAATTCCACTGATATCTTCATGGATCTGATGAATATAGTCTTTAGAGACTATCCTGATCAGTTTGTGGTTGTCTTTATAGATGATATTCTTGTCTATTCAAAGAGCAAAAAAGAACATGAAGATAACTTGAGAATAGTATTGAAGACCCTGATAAAGGAGAAGCTTTTTTCCACATTTACCAAGTGTCAATTTTGGATTCAAAAAGTTTCATTTTTGGGTCACATAATCTTAAAAGAGGGGATATCTATGGATCCAGCAAAAAATGAGGTTATCAAAAGATGGTCGAGACCAACAATAGTAACTGAGATCTGAATTTTTCTTGTTCTGGATGGATATTATTGATGTTTTGTGGAAGATTTTTCATGGTTATCTAATCCACTCACCAGTTTGACTCGAAAAGGAGTTAACTTCCTATGGACGGAGGAGTGTGAAGAGAATTTCAAGGAGATGAAAAGAAGGTTATCCAGTGAACTGGTGCTCACACTTCTTTGTAGTATAGAAAGGTTGGTGATCTACAGTGATGCATCCAAGAAGGGATTGGGGTGTGTTCTCATGCAAAATGATATGGTGATAGCTTATGCCTCATGACAGTTGAAAATCCATGAGAAAAATTACCCAACTCATGATTTTGAGTTATCTGTAGTAATCTTTGCATTAAAGATTTGGAGGAATTATATTTATGGTGAAAGGTGTGATATTTATACTGATCATAAAAGTTTGAAGTATATTTTCACACAAAATAAGCTGAATATGCGCCAAAGAAGATGGTTGGAGATGATTGAAGATTATGACTGCTCAATTCATTACCACCCTGGGAAAGCGAACAAGGTGACCGATACATTAAGTCGACAAGACCATGATAGCTTATCCATGATGAGGATCTCAAAAGATCCAATATTTTTGGATTTACAAAGGACGGATCTTGGAATTATAATGAAAGGGGAGAAATATTATCTTTTTCAAATGAATGTTCAACCATCTATGCATGTGAAGATTAAAGAGGTGCAGAAAGAAGATGTAGAGTTACAAAAGAAATTGAGAAATGTTCTTGAATTCCACATTGATTGTGATGAAATAATAAGCTTTAGGAATAGGGTTTGTGTTCCTCCAATCCCAAAATTATAGAAGGAGCTGCTGGATGAGGGTCATAGTTCTTCATTCTCTATTCATCATGGAAACACGAAGATGTATAGGGACCTGAAAAAGTACTTCTGGTGGGATGTCATTAATAGAGATGTTGCTGAATATGTCTCTCGATGCTTGGTTTGTCAGCAAGTTAAAGCTGAGAGACAGAAGTCTAAGGGGATGTTACAAACATTACCCATACCCGAATGGAAATGGGAAAACATCACTATGGACTTTGTCATTGGAATTCCTAAAACATCCAAAGGAAACGGTAAGATTACATGGAAAATATTTCTGGATCAGCTTTCCAGGATATATGTAAAGGAAGTGGTAGGATTACATAGAGTACCACTTTCCATTATATCTGTTCAGGATCCGAGGTTTACCTCGATATTTTGGCGAAGTCTTCAGCATACTACAGATATAGAATTGAGTTTCAACACTGCTTATCATCCTCAGACAGATGGTCAGTCTGAGAGGACAATTCAAACTCTAGAAGACATGTTGAGAGCTTTCTCTGTGGATTTCAAAGGATGTTGGGATCAACACCTACCTTTGGTGGAATTTTATTATACTAATAGATTTTACTACAGTATTCAGATGGCTCCTTATGAAGCTCTCTATGGAAAGAAATGCATAACTCCAACTTGCTGGGATGAAGTTAGGGAAAGAATGCTATTAGGACATGATCTTATTGATGAGATGGCAGAAAAGGTCCGATCTATTCAACAACACCTAAGAGCAGCTCAGAGTCGAAAAAAAAGTTATGCCAATAACCGAATAAAAGACATAGAGTTTGAAGTGGGTGATAAAGTGTTCTTATGGATATCTCCCTGGAAGAGAGTAATGAGATGTGGGAAGAAGGGAAAGTTTATCCCTAGGTATATTGGTCCTTTCAAAATATTGGATCATGTTGGGAAGGTAGCTTACCGATTGGCGCTTCCATCGAATCTCTCTCATGTTCATGATGTGTTCCATGTATCTCCCCTGAGGAAGTACATACCTGATCCTTCACATGTACTAAGCTCAGAAGTTGTACCGCTGGAGCAAAATCTTTCTTATGAAGAACAACCAATAGAGATTCTGGATCGTAGTGAAAAGGTTCTATAAAACAAGACCACTCACTTGGTGAAAGTTTTATGGAGGAAACACCAATTAGAATAAGTTACATGGGAGCTTGAGGATATTATGAGGGAGACGTTTCCTCATCTATTTGTTACGAAGTGACGAATTTCGAGGGAGAAATTCATTTTAAGGGGGGTAGAATGTAACACCCTGAGATTTTATGAGAAATATTTTTTTATTATCTTATGTTATACGCAAAGGAATGTTTCACTGCACACAACACTAGCTTGGCTTGTATTACACACAATCACAACCTTCTCGATAGCGTGTGTAGTTAGCAATACTGAGTTTCACCAGACAATGATATATAATTATAATATTATAAACTAGCCATTATGAATAGTATTAAATGAATTTTGAATTTTATAACATTATAATTCATCTTACATATTTTCTATAATGAGGTATGAAAACAAAATCAGTTTTTCGAATAAAAGAAATATTTTTCAAAAAATGCTGGTTTACCGCCTTTTGATGGCGCACCCATTTTAAATCTAATTTTTGAAATGTTTATAAGTTCAATTTGACAAAATAAAATTCTTTTTTGGAATCATGATATAAAAATTTACTTTGGATAAAATTTTCATATTATTCTGATAACTTTCAAATTTTAATGAATAGTAAAAACATGCTATATTTTAATTAAAAACAACTTTTTTCATTGTAATAATTTATATGGTTAAATTATAATATTTAATGGTTTAAATGTATAAATAGAATATATTTTTACCATTTAGTATAATATTTGTCATTAGCATTGATTTTACATTTAATTCATAGGTAAAATCATTTCAATATTTGACAATGTTTTAACTTTTAAAACCCATTTTCTTAACAACGGGATTAAATTTAAATTAATTACTGCAACTTAAGTGTTTTTAATTTTGAAAAATGGATTCCATATTTGGATTCAGTGGGTCCAAATTATGTTAATCGGTTACTTTTATTTTTTTGACATTATGAATAGTAACTACGGTTATTTTTATTTACTACAGTTAAAGGTAAATCGGGTAATTAAGGGTAAACATAAGATTATAAAATTACCCTAACACCTGAAAAAATCCTATTGGATGACTAAAAGTAGACACATATCACCTAAGGGCTGGATTAGATTCATTTAATGTACTTTTTTCCATGAAAATAATTTAATTATTATTAATACCAAAGAAAGTGACAACATGTCACTTTCTGAAATCTTATAAGTATAATAATTTTAATTTAGTGATAAATTTAATTATTCTTCAAACATTAATAGTCTACAGAAATATAATAAAATTATCTACATCTTGTAAATTTAATTATAATTTTTAGGGATTAAATAATTATCATTAAAGGTGACACAATAGTGATGTTGAAATTATTTTATGGATTGAAATATCAAATAAATGGTTTTAAAAATATTAAAATAAGTATTATATGAACTATTTAATATGATCCACGAATTTTTATAGATTACTATGAAATGTTAGGAATCTATTAAATCTTTTATTTTGAACATATCTTCTGTCTTGATTTTATTTAAATTCAAATAAATGAATAGTTTCAAAATTGACACCATTGTTATTTTATAAAAATAACATATTATAAAATGGTTTAAAAATCACAAAAATATTTTTAAATTATAAATTAAAATTTTTATGGTCGAAACTGTCATATGTTATCCAATTATGGACAATTAACAATACATAAGTAATTATTTATAACAATTTAAAATTTAGAATCTTATTACCACAAATAAAACTAAATAGATTAAATATAGATAAATCAAGTTGATAATGTTTAAAATAAATTCCCAACTTGTCTAAATTTTATGGGTTGATTATATTACAACCCTACCTCATCTAATATTAGAATATGAGTCATTTTTGGATGTTTTTAAGTGGGATTTGATTTATTATAAATTATTAATTTTCAGGTTTCCAAAGGTGCCCCTCTCCTCCCTTATAAAAGGGCACCTCCTCCCTATCCAATTTACACAACTTTGAGCCTTCAAGCTCGGAAAAACCCTGCCAATTTATCTTCTCCACTTCCCTAGAAACATCCTAGAGGTCCTGGTCTTATTCAAAGACCATCTTTAGTGCCCTAAGAGGAGGTTAAGAAGAGGTGCGTCAAAGAAGAGGTAATATACTTTACTGATTCATTCCAATTTATTTATTCTTCTACTTCTTATTCTTTATTTGTTTCATCATTAATTAATAACATCAGTATCACTCATATACTGATATGTTATTATAAATATTAAACAACAAAATTTTACCTTCTATCCATCCTATGTAAAATGAAATCACCGTGCGCACGTACATACAAAATACCGTCTCCACACCATGGTGTAATCTATTTTCCACCACAACCATGCTTGGATGGGTATAATGGTGAAAGGAATAACTATATATGATTATTATAACATTATAATTATTCTGAAATATTATATCGTCAACTCCAATTCCATTCATATAATTATGGGAATGATATCATCACTCGTGCGTACGTACGACCTATCGTCTCCACGATGTGATGCGACTCATTCTACATGATCTTAATTGAATAAAGATTATATAAATTAATTGAATGAATAAATATGATATATATTACAATAATAACATTCTGTAAAAGAGACATCTATAACATAAAAAGAGGAATACAAATTTATTCAACAAAACAAGCATAAGAACATAAAGCAATGAACACCCGAATAACAAGTAGCAATGAAATATTTCTAATAAGAAGCTAAGAATATTACCATATATGATATCATAACAATATGTATGATTCTAGAATAAGTCAATAACATTATTTAAATCATTATACAGGAGGTTCAGACACGTAGAAAGCTTATCGGACATAAGGTAAGGGAAAATCTCACAATCTCATTTTTATCTGAGATTGTTTATACTTCAGAATTTACTTGGGCATATTTATCATCCACATACATGTTTCCTATATATGTAATATTATTTATATACTACTATAATTATTTAAATCCAATTTTTCCCATTGGCTAGTTTTTAGTAAAAGATATGAAATGAATCTTTTGTCATTTTTTTAGTACAAGGTACTTTTTTGACTTTTCCAAACAAAGTACGAGAAGAATGTTTTTTTATCTTATACGGAATGAATAGATTTTTATGATTCCATAGAAAATTACTTCCATGAAGATTTCTTTACAAGTTTTCATGTTTATTTTTAATTAACTTCTTTTGGTTTAAAATTTTATGACATGTTAAGAAAGGAAAAGTGTTTTTGAAGTAGAAAGGATATTTTCCTCAAGAACGGAGTTCAAGTGTTTTATCAAAATAATCTTCCATCTAAGATAATATAGGGTCTGGTTTTTATCCCTATTATTACATTGATTTTATTATGTTATGATGGAATTAATTTTATGAAGTCTTTTATCTTATATGAATTGTTTTATGATGTCACGATGTTTAAGAATCCCATTTTTATTACATGGGTTATGCTATGATGTATGATTTATGATTTTATGGCACACATAAAAATGGTTTCATTATGAGATGGGTGGGACCTATATGTACCTGAAATGAATTGGGTAAAGATTTATGTCTCATGAGATAGACATGGCTGGAACAACATGTTAAACCGGTTCAATGATACAAGACTGGAACGAGGAGTGAACTCGGTTCAGAAATGGACTTTGTCCACTAAGATAGTATTGGCAATGAGTCTTGACTAATAAGAAATGATTTTCTATCATTATTTGTGCATTCCACAAAGTTTCATGTTTTATGTTATGATTATTGGGATTACATTTTCACTTCTATGATTTATCCCATGCTAAGATATTATGATCTCTTTTTCAGGTTAAGATTTTAAAAATGTTATGTTCTTATGAATATGATATGGTTGATATTACCTTTATTTACCCTTACTGAGCATTTGAGATCACCCTTTTGTATGTTTTCTTTTCCCCAGGTCAGGAAGAAGGATATTAAGTAGGATATTCTAAAAGGGACTCTAGATATGATGAAATAAATGGGAGAAAATGTAGATTCTTTATGAATCAGTAGTTTATGTTTCCCAGTTTCTAAAGACACTATACCTACACGGTCCTATCAAGGTTTTGTTATATGTTGTAATAAGTATGATTAAATTATGAAGTAATAACAATTTATGTAAAGTATGGTTAGTTATAAGAACCATATTAATATTTATAATTACATATATGATCTTTTTATAATATCTTTCCACCCATTTTTTAACAATATTTTGTTATTTTCATTGTTTCAGGATCATTTATTTCATGGTTTATAAGGTTGGTTTACTATGGATTTTCATGTAGAATTGAACATAAACTAAAGAAGTGGAATTAAATGTTATTAATATGTTTAAAAAATTTAAAATGATACCATATATAACTTTTTCTAATATGAGGATGTATTATTAGATAAAACATTAATAAAATTGATTTAATTTATTTTGGCGTTCTTTTGGACCATCATGAACTTATATAATTTTATTCAATAACATGTCTATATATTTGTTCCATAAAATTATATAAATTATAATATGTATAATAAAATATTATTTAACCATAATAATGGTTTTATGACCATCTTTGAAGGCGTTAATGTAAAATGGAAACACATTGTCCATGATGTCTGTAAATCAACACATCACAAATGATGTTTTCATTATTTAGAATAAAAGGAGAAGTGGAGAGATTTTATGATTTATATTCCATTAAAAAAAATATAATTATAGTATATTTAAGATACTTGAGTTATCATATCACTTTAATGAGGGGAGGTTTGGAGAGAATAAAAAAATAAAATAATTAAAAACAAAAAAGAGAGGATTTTACCTCTCGAATTCTCCTCCTTAAGAACCTCCAAAAGGCACTTGGTTTTTTTCCTTTTGATGAGTCCAAAAGGTATTAGAATAGGGAAATATGATTGATAATGTAATTGGGTAGATATTAAAAAAGCTAAAAGGCTTTGATGTGTGAGGAGAAGAGGTGGAGATGGGTGCTATTTATATTGGGGGAGATGGGTGTTTTTTGAATATTTTATTCATTAGTTTACTATTTTGGCTCAAGATTATGGTTATTTTGAGAATTATTACCAAATATATTAAAATAATTAAGTATAGTATGATATTACGGTCTTAAATAATCGATACATCATCTATGAATCAACAAATCATGTATTCATTAAGTACCATAAATTACAGTATTTCACAATTCAATAAACAAAATATAAGTAATTTTATTTTTTATTAGACTCATCATTTATTCGAAAAATACCAATTTTAAAATTATAACCGATTTTATAACACTTAGAAAAATTAATTAAGGTCTCCAAAAATTATCTTATAATTATAAGAAAACAAAATATTAATTTCATAACCTATTTATGAAGTTAAATTTTATTTTCTATTAATATATTTGTTATAAAAGTTTAAATAAAAATTTATATATCACAAAAATACCAAAACATAATTTATCATTTTCAAAAAAAATATTTACTTATTCTATGATATAAATATATCATATTTTCACATATAACATACAGAATTATTATTTATACTTTCAGAGGTGATATAACCATTTTATGTTTATATATTGCTAATTTATGTAAATACCACTTATATCATTATACATTTATAATGAATTTAAGTTTTTAATTATAGAATAGAGACAAATTATTTTTTAAGTACCTGGGCTGTTACAAAAGGAAATCAATATATTATAATGAATGTGATAAGATATAATCTTGTATTATGAATATTAAATCCAATTTTGTTCTAGGATAGAAAAAATAGTGGCATATACTCTATGTATAAATGATTACACAACCCCATACACAATGGGGATCCAAAGAAATCCAATCTTCTTATATATGCAATAGATTAAAATTGGAATCATAAACCGTTAATCATCCTAACTTTATAAAATAAGGATAAAAATTTAGTTTTTGATAGGATAAAGGATGTAACATCCCAAAACAGCTTAACATCAAACTGGTAGCTGGTCTGGTGGGACACATGGCCTCAAGAGCATCTCTCCATATGTTAGGGGCTATTGACTAACAGCGAGGGTCTCAGGAGGTGATTTTGGGGAGACTATACAATCTTGTCACAGTAGCACAATGGTATTATAAAATAAAAAAAATAAGAAAATAGCATAATCATTATATAGGGAAATAACAAAAATAATGGAAGATAGATAATAATAATTCACTAAAAAGTGTCCAATTCCAGTTTATACAAATTGAATTCCTGTCGTGGTAGAGATGCATATATGAATGAAGTAAAAAGTACCACATACTCTTCAATAAAATAAAAAAGTAAGGTAATGAAAACAAATCCCTAAGGGTGATCTCCATGACCATCCCAAGCTCTATCTCGATCCTTGTCTCCTAACTCCTTAGGTATAAGCATACGTAAATAAGCAAGGTCCAAGTCCCTATGGACACGAAGGTCAACTTGGGTACCCAAAAGTAATGGTGGCTTGAGTAGGGGGTGAGACATAAATCATACTATGTTAGAACCAATGTTTTCTATCCCAATCCAAACAGTGAAGAATAATTAAATAGTATGCAAGTATAGAGAATTTAATAATAGAACAGAATAATAAATAAACACCCATTCAGGCTCCTAAGGGACACCTGACATCTATACCAGCTTCAGCATAATGATGGAATAGTAGTCTGATCGTGTCACTATCCATATATATAAATATTCATATATATATATATATGTGTGTGTGTGTGTGTGCACGTCAATATATATAGATCATATATGGAATGGTGTAATCATTCCTCGCAACCATAAATAGAAGATAATTGGAAAGGGGTAAAAATACCTCCCATACAGAGACATTTATATATAACTCGCATGGGGTAAACATGCAACCCATCCATAAAAAGATGATAACTAGAATGGGGTAAGAATTACTCCCATCCATATACATATATATAACTGACATGGGGTAATAATTCCTCCAATCCATAAATAGAGGATACTGGAATGGGGTAAGAATGCATCCCATCTATAAACATATATATAACTATCATGGGGTAATAATGCATCCCATACATAAATATAAGATATAGTAATAGGGTAAGGATATTTCTTGTCCATCAATAAAAGAGAACTGGCATGGGTTAAGCATGCATCCCATCCATAAATAGAAGATAATTTGAATGGGGTAAAAATATCACCCATCTACAATAATTTATAATACCGGTATGTGGTAAAACGACCTCAAAACCATAATCATTTATAATACTAGAATGAGGTAAAATTGACTCCCATCAATAATCAATAACATATAGCTCGTGTCTATATAAGTGTTATAATCAAATTCATCACAATTATACTTAAGGAAAAAACATCTTAAGCATTTTAATTTAAAACATCAATATAGGCTTGGCAATCTCCAAAAATTACCATGATTCAAGGAATTATCATGTATGAAATTATACATATTCAATTCCATTTCAAGGAAGTCATTATGTTTAAACCATTTATTACAAGGCAAAAAAATAATCCTGACTAAGACATTCATTAAAGACAAGCTGTTTGGTATGAGTCATCCAACTTAAGGCCATCTCAACCAATTTTCTTAATCATGGAAAATGGGTTTAGGGGTTCATGTGTCAAGGTCACTCCAACCAATATATGGAACTATCTCATTTAATTCATACCATAAAGACCACTTTATCTTAAATAATTCCTATTATTAATTAATTCACGGTATCTTATCAAATGTCTACTTGGGATACTCCCACCCAAATACGTCTAAACACCCATGGGATGTCTTAGGTTAAATAAATTACATAAGGGACAAGTGAAACTTCATTTTGAAAGGTGAATAATTTAGTTATTAAAATTGGAATAGGTCCTAAACATTTAATTTATCATCCATAGATTCAAATCATATGACACACCAATGCTAAAAATAAAGAAAACACAAACATCTACATTCTACATTTTTAGCTTGAAGGTAGCACAACTCCATTGGAGGGGTTCTATTACAAAAACATGAATTTGTTGGGGAAAAATTATTTTTCACCTTTAATAACATCACAATATTTATTAAAGGAGGCATTTTAGAAATAAACTACCTACTAGGAAAGCATTAAATAATGTTGAGAACCCCAAAAATAAATAATTAATGTTTTCTTAAATAAATAGGGAATGTAAAGGGATCCTAACTTAGGGTGGAACAAACAGAACATTTCAGATCTTGGTGCTTTCTAAATAGAAGTTGTTTCTCCCCCACTAAACATATTAACCTTCACATACATTGAATGATATCTAACCCCCATGCACAAATATACATGGCCATGAAAATATGCAAGGGGATACTTACATATATTCTTATATGCATATTCTAGTCTCCACTCACCTACATATTGATTTTCATATATATACATAGGCACACCTAACCCCTTACATGTATATTCTCTTCCATGGATGAATATATACATAACAGGGGGAACCTATATATATATATACATATACATACATAGTTATCTATGCATCCATAAGTGACTTTCCTTAGACCCAGGGACTCAAAATCATAGTACGGAGTCTAACGTTTTACAATATAAACACTAGGGACCTTAAAACACCCAAAATACACTATATTATAAGAGATAAACCAAACAGTGGGTATAAAACCTAACCACAGAAGGTAGTGGATAATCGAATCAACCTGAGCCGCTTTTCCTTTGGGACTAGTTGCTGGAACATGCATGAACATGACCCAAGAGGCAATTCAAATGCCCTTTTGATGGAAGAGATAAAGAAAAACTAGGTTAACCCATACCTAGGGTCAGAAGAACCTCTAAGGGTGATAGAAAGTCTAAAATCAGCTGAGAAAATGAGATGAGGAGGGGAAGCGAACCATACCTAAAATATTCAGATGGGATTTTCATGGAAACTGATGAGAATATAAGGGGGAAGAGGGGATCTTGGGGGTGGGGGGTCATTATGCATCTAGGGGAGATCCTAAGGGGAAAATAACCCTTTGAGGAAGAGATGGGTGAGGTTGTTTATGTTTCTAATATCATTTTAATTAAATTTCATGTAATTCATTTTTAAGGCTGGTTCAATGCACGGTTTGGGCCACATGATTTGAAAAACCATGTGCCAACCATGCACCCCCTTTTGGATACCTAAGGAAACCGACACAAGCTGGACACATGGTTTGGAAACCGTGAACCAACCATGTGGTGAAAATTTCTTAGCTACTGTCTAATTCCACTATGTTTGAGGGATAAGTGAAAAGTTTGGGAAACCACGTATAGCTTGTGTGCACCACCTCTTTACACCCACAACAGGTTAGAGGATTATATCTTGAGGTCCACACAATTCCACACAAACCATGTGCCCTTTTCAGGATTCTAAAACAAAGGAAAACCACATCCCACTGCTTCCAAGGCCTGGTGAGACACATAAGAAACTTCTCGGGCCTTTACCCAAGTAAAAAAACATCGCCTAGAAGCATTCAGACTCTTGGAATTCAATTTCAAATCATGGTTTTAAAAATGAACCATTCAGTAAATAAAATTTTTTAATAACCTTTTGATTTTTTCTAGATGGAAACTAAGATTGTTACAACCTAACCAACATAGAACTTATCATCCCCAAGATGCCTTTGGGAACAACATAAACACCACCTGACTTACTGGGGTCACGAAGATTTGTTCATCAAGTCACGATACATTTCTAAACGTCCAACACACCTATGAGAATTTATTAAACATATGGAACTTAATCCATTAAAACATGAGGAAATGCTCGTTTTCCCATAGAATCATTGAAACATATCTTACACAAGACTATTTACACCAGAGACATGATCACATTGTCATCTTCCTAAGCATTCAGACAAAGGTACTTACCAACCGAGGCTTTAATGTCAAGCAGCCAATTCCAAACCAAAGTTTAAACCACCATTTAAAATTACTTACAAGAATGAATATATGAATTATAACGATGCCCCAAGTGTGATTCCTAAAATGGTTTAAATGGCCGATCCCCATCAACCTCAAATCCCAAGTCGAGCTGACTATTCCTGAAAATCCCCAGCCAACACCAACCACACTAATCTCCACTTGACAACGTGCCTTAGAAAGTTTATTCACTACCATATTCAATAAACGTGATAGGATAAGAGTCAAGACACTTCATTTAACTCTTTAAGAATATGCCCAACTTAGTCAACTAGAATTTTATAATTTAAATTACATTGCCTCCTCCCAGGGCATCTTGCATTGACCACGAGGATGTTCACCGAAGCTCATATCCATATCCCAATGACATTAATAACCAAACCAAGATGGAAACCATGCATATTTCCTAAAACATTGAAAGAGAACCACCCAACAATATTGACAGCTCTAAAATCATTCCGCATGACATAAGACCGACACTCTCTTAGTACACCTAGTAGAACGTCAAGATAGGGGAAATGCTCTTTTCTAATTAGATTGCACTGAAAGGATTCAAAATTTTACCCAGAAGACCAGTCGAACCATATATGGTTGAATTTAAGGTGGAATCTTGGCCTCACCTACTGATGCACCATCATTCAAACCAATCACAATGCCTTTTCCACTCAAATACATTCCATGATCGTTCAAATTATACCACCAAAGCTCATCCCAAGAAAATAGTTTTTACCAGAGGTTACATACACAACCAACCATAAGAACATCATGGTACCAAGAAATCACCAACACAATTCAAAATCACTAGTCTCAAAGTCATTCGAGAAAAACTGACCATTTCTAAATGGCCCTATTAGGATGTATCCCTTCTACTGAGAAGGAATCTATAAATAGAACCGACCTGACACTCCCCACATTTGGAGTTTCCTAGTCATCGGAGGGAAAAAATAAACCAGCCTTTTTTAAGTGTGCTGGTAAAAAAGAAAACCATAAATGAATGTGAGACATTCCTCTAACTCACACTCACATATGTCAAGTTCACATGAATGAAAATAAATGACTGGAATGTCGAAACACTAATATTTTGGCACTTTTTCCTGAGCATTGGGATGAGTTGATTCTTAAACATTCAAGTCACTCTACTACAAAGGTGTCTTGAGACTACACTCAGCAGCACAAGGTATTTAATTCCAAAGTCATATTTTCCTGTACCACATTTCACATGAATAAATACATGTGAAGTCATCCACTACCAAGGAAATGAAAGGGTAAAATAACCTACAAAGCATACAACCATACCCTAAGAATTACTAACCTTCTGAACCATAGCAAAAATTGATTCCTAAACCAATATCAAGGGCCGAAGAAACTATAACCACCCATAGGAATACAGGTGTTGTTGAAAATCTAAATGTCATAAAAGGGACAATGACACCCGAACGATAACAAACATTAAAAATACAATAGTACAAGAATTACATTTACACTTTAATAGTGATACCTACAAAGGATTTCCCCTTGCAATGAATAAGTATCGATTCCATAATTTGTTAATGCACAAAAATGTAACTAGGCTCAATATCCAATCATCAAGTCATTACTAAAGGTTATGTTTAAAGGAAACTCAAAGAGAACTCAAACAACCCATTACATGAGGGTTTTAAATAGATGAATCCACTATAGTTTCCATTTACAAGACATTGAAATTTATTCACATTGAATATTTAATCATTAAAATATTTAATCAAAAAACAAGTACCATTTTTTCAAAACAAAACTCAAGGTACTTGATTTTAACCAATTCCATGAGGGAAAAATAGGAAACAATATCCAACATCCTTTTAAAACATAAAAAATCATTTGAAATCCCATTATTTATAATAAATTTATCTTAATAAATTCCTTTTTAATAGTTAAGGAATCCATCTAGGTTTCCATTAATCCAATTCAATTTAGATCAAAACAAAACAAATTTTACATTTATATGTATTTCACAATGTATCATGACATTACACTTTAAAATGGGTTGCCATTTCCAAATTCATGTAGTGCCCGTACACTTCATTGATTGAAAATTGGATCCCATTAATCAATAAAAATTTCATATCAGAATTTAACATGCTAAAAAATAATGGTCCAAACACATGGGTATCCACCTACCAACTTGTAAACCGCACATACACTTTACAGTTTTTCATTTGGTACCCTTTATTAAAAACTAATTTTATTTATCATTTGAAAACCTTAACATCCTTTTACAATGTTTTGAATACACATGTTTCCTTTTCCTAGTTATGAGGTACTCATAAACCTTAAAACTAGAAACAAGCATCCGATATAATTTCAAAAATTTTATTTAGCAAAGAAAACAATTATATTCCAAAAAGAGAAGGCATTTCATCATATAAAATAAACACAGAGTAACATACTATAACATAGGAGTGTGAATCATAACTAATAAAGACAATAGAGAATAATATCACCAAAAATGTTATCAATATTGGACTGCCGATAAGTACCTAAATATGGTTTAACATTCAAGGAACACATTTCAAATATAGTAGGTAACCCACTAATGCAACTACATGGAAAGGCACATGCATGACATGTTAATTTCTATGTTCCTATAATGATACATGTAATGAACCTTACTTTTTATATTAAGCCAAGAGTAAAACCCCATAATGTCCCTAATCATAAGTATCAAAAATTAATCCAATCACTCTAGGTGAAATCATATAAATTTTAATAGCAAACTGTCTAAACAAAAATCCCAACTTAGGCCAATTGGTCATTTCCCATATGTGGGCTGATCAGTCCCAAGTACGATAATAAACCAAGTGCTGAAACATCCCTAGTCAAATGTTTACCAATCCAAAATAGTTATAAAAATAAAAAAAAAGATCTAATACCACTTTGTAACACCCTAACCCAGATTACCATCGAACTGGTAGCCGGATCTCTGGGTCACATAGCCTTAAGCACGTCTCCCAACATGCCATAGGCTTCCGACTAGTAGCTAGGGTGTCGAGAGGTGATAGTGGGGAGAGTATAAAATCTTATAAGAGTAGCACAATGGTATTAGCAGTGAATAAAAAACAAGAAAACAACATTAGTAGTATATAGAGAATGAATGACATCAACAGAAGATACATAATAACAATTCATTAAAAAGTAACCAACACCAGTTTAAAAAACATATGAATACATGTCATTATAGAGATGCATATTTGAAAGTATTAAATAGTAACACATTCTTTTAAGTAAAATAAAAAAGTATGTAAGAGACAGAAAATATCCGTGGGCGATCTTCATGAGCATCCTGAGCTCCAGATGTGTCCTTTTCTCCTAACTCCTCTGGTACAAGCATACAACAATAAGCAAGGTCTAAGGCCCCACAAACAAGAAGGTCTACTCGGGTACCCTAGTGCAATTGTGGCCCAGGTAGGGTGTAAGATATAAATCCCCATAGGTTAGCACCATCAGTGTCTACCCCAATCTAGATAGTGATGAATAATTAAACAATGTGAAAGTATAGATAATTTAATAATAAAAGAACATAATAAATAAACACTTTTATAGGTTCTAAAGGAAAACTTGACAAATATACCAGCCTCAGCTTGATGCCAGAATAATTGTATGATCATGTCACTATCCATATATGTACACACATAGTTATATATATTTATAGGTACACACACACATATATCATAGATGGGGTGGGGGTAAGCATGCCTACGACTCATAAATAGAAGATAACAGGCATGGGGTAAGAATATATCCCATAGATGGACATATATATAACTAGATTGGGGTAAGAATGACTCCCATCCATAAATAGAAGATAACATGCATGGGGTAAGAATTACTCCTCTCCATAGATGTATATATAACTGGAATGGTGTTAGAATTCCACCCATCCATAAATAGAAGATACTACCACAGGGTAAGAATACCTCCCATTCAAAGAAATATATATAAATATAATGGGGTATGAATTCTTATCATCCATAAAGTGATGATAATGGAATGGGGTAGGAATTCATTCTATCCATAAATAAAAGATAACGAGCATGGGGTAAGCATGCCTCCCATCTATAAGTTGAAGATAACCGGCATAGGGTAAAACTATCTCCCATACATAATCTTTTATAAAACTAGAATGGGGTAAAACTGCCTCCCATCCATTATCATTTACATATACCCCATATCTATATAAGTGGTATAATCATATGCATCACAATTATACATAAGAAAAAAAATTCTTAAGAATTTCCATTTAAAACATCAACATGGGATTGGTAACGTTAAAAGAACACCATGAGGCCAGGAATTATCATGTATGTCATTAACCATATTAAATTCTATTTCAAGGAAGTCAGTATATTCTAACAATTTAATAGAATGAAAAAAATTCATTATGACTGAACCTTTCATTCAATACAATCCATTTGGTATGAGTCATCCTACTCAGAGTCATCTCACCCAATTTTCCTAAACATGGTAAATAGGTTTAAGGGTTAAAGTGTCAAGGTCACTCCATCTAATGGATGACATAATATCATTTAAGTCATCCCATACAAACCCCTTTATCTAAACGAGTTCCATTTATTAACTAAGTCATGGTATCTTCCCAAATTACTACTTGGGAAACTCTAAGCCTAATAGGTTCAAACACTCATGGGGTGTCTTGGGTTAAATAAATTACAAAATGGACAATATATAATTCATTTATAAAGCCAATTAATTTATTTATTCAAATATAAGGAAGTCCTAAACATGTAATTTTTCATCCATAGCTTCAAATAATAATCAAACTAATGCAACAAACCAAGAAAACACAAAATTATACTTTCTATATTTTTTCCTTGAAAGAAACACACCTCTATTATAGGGATTTTATTAAAAAAACATGACATTGTTGGAAAAAAATCAATTTTCACCTTTAATCACTTCATCAACCTTATTAAAGGATGAATTTTATAAATAAACTATGATACTTGGAAATCAATAAATAAAAGTGAAGAGCCACGAAATTAAATAATTAATGCTTTCATAAATAAATAGTGAAAGGAAAGGGACCCGTCCTTAGGGTGGAATAGACTGAACATTTTGGCTATTTCCACTTTCTAACTAGAATATGCTACTCACCCACAGAGCATATGCACCTTCACATACATATAAGGAATCCTTTCCCCTATAACAAATATTCATGGCCATGAACATATGAAAAGGGATCCATACATATATGCTTATATTCAGATATTAGTCTCCACTCAACTACATATCTAGTTTCGTATATATATAAGCACACCTATCCCCTTACATGTATATTCACTTCCATGGATGAGTATAATCATAACAGGGGAACCTACATATATATATATATATGTATATATACTTATTTATGCATACACATGTGAGTCACCTTAGACCTAAAGACTCAAAATCACACGAATAGACTAAAACGCTACAATATCAATACTAGGGACCTTATAACAACCAATGGATGCTATGTTATAATATAGAAACAAAAAAAAAACAGGTATAAAAACTTTTATTGGATGATGACGATGAACCAAATCATCCCAAACCACTTCCCTTTTGGCGGTGGTTGCTGGAAAAAGTATGATCATGACTTGAGAGGCCATTCACACACCCTATCAAAAGAAGAAACAAATAATAATGGGGTTAACACATACCTAGGGTACTATTGAACCTTGAGGGGTGACAGAAAGACCAAAATTGTCCGAGTAAAGGAGAGGAGGAGGAGGAGATAACCATACCTCCAAGCTTCAGTTGAGATTAGGATGGAAAATAATGAGAATCAAAGGGAGGTGAGGGGGATGTAGGGTGGGTTCATTGCATGACCAGGGGAGAGACCAAGGATAGTATCATGATTTCTATGGGAGAGGTGTACGGGTGTTTTTGTTTTAAATTTTATTTTAATTGGATTTTATTTAATTCAATTTTTAAAGCAGGTCTCGGTGCATGGTTTGGGTCGCACAGTTTTAAAAACTGTGCACCAACCATGCATTACCTTTAGGACATCTGGGGTACCCCGCATAGGCTGGATGAATGGTTAGGAAACTGTTAACCAACCGTGTGGTAAAAATGATTCACTACATAAAAATTCCACTGAGCATGTAGGTAAGCACACAGTTTGGGAAACTTACACAACCCATGTGTACTACCTCTTCCCACCTGTAGTAGGTCACTCAATTAGATGGTGAGGGCCACCTAGTTTTAGAAAAAATTTTCACCCTCTATAGGTTTCCAAGAAATTATAAAAACTATCCCCACCACTTCCAATACTTGACAAGACACCAATGAAACATCTCAGGCCTTTACCCAAGTTGAAAAACATCACCCAAAAGTGTTCCAACTCTCAGAATTCAATTCTAAACCTCAGTTTTAAAAATGGCCCATTTAGTAAAACAACATTTTAAAAAAATTTCACATTTTCATCCAGTTCAAATTGTGGATATTTACAAAGGATACCCCAAAATATTATATGGATCTATAGAAAAAGTTTGAAAATATTATGTAGTTTAACATTTCTAATGATGGAGCTATTAGTTTTGGGGCATGAATATGTATCGAATGAAAACCATAACTAATGATTGAACTTCATGATGATACAAATATCCCATACATATTAATTTAACTAAAAACCACTTTGATTTATAGATAACTGAAGCAAAATATATTCTGGTATAACATGAAGGGTGATATTGTAGAATTTGTTTCTCAATTCATGGTCTACCAAAAATTTAAGGATGGATAATAAAACTCTAATGGTAAGATGTGAGAATTTCCCATATATATAACGAAATGTGAAAACAAAACTATATATTTCTTCATATAACTCTCTTGGATATCAAAATGAAATAATACAATTTGGGTTTTAGTTGATCACCATACTATTTCAACACATTTCATTTCTATCATGGAAGGATTCTCTCTTTATGAACTCACTATGATATAAATTAGAGAAGCTATAAGTGTTGATGAAGAACCACACAACATATTATTTGATCTCTCTCAAAGGTTTATCTTATTTTTTTGGAGAATCCTTTAGTAATAACAGCTACCAAGGTGATTTTTATTATAGTTTATCAGGATCTTATAGATGGTTATTATAATTAAATTATTCATAATCTATAAGATATGATCATATCGTCCTCAATATATTTCAAATATTTTTTTGGATCAATGTCATCCCCCTGTGGAGTTCTCATATAATAATAGTTTCTATTCTATCATTCAAAAGGAATATTATGAGGCTCTATATGGTAATATTTTTTATAATATAAAATAGGTGTATGATGTTGGAGATTATAAGCATATGGGACCATATCATATTAATGAAATGATAGATAATGTTAAAACCATTCCTTTTTATATGAAATCCATTCAATATTGGGGGAAAATATATATTGGTGGCCATATTTGTGTCTTAGAGTACGATATTAAAGATATTTTATTCCTTTATATGTAACCATGGAAGAATAATGTCATTATGTTTGAGAATAATGGAAAGCATAGTCTTAGAAATATCAACCCCATTGAGATCCTTTCTCAGATTAGAGATGTGGCCAATCCACATGAACTCTAACTTAACCTATATTAAGTATGTGATGTGTTCTATGAATCCATATTAAAGAAGTACATAAAAATCCCTTCAAATGTATTAAATACTTATTTTGAATTCCTTTAGAATGATATTTTATAGTAGGAGTAGATAGTTAAGATCTGAAATCATAAAGGCTAAGTTCTAGAACTAGGATAACTCACCTAGTCAATATATTATGGAAAAAAACATGTTTCAGGAGGCAGTGTGGGAGCTAAAAATGGCGATGAAATGGAATTTCGCCAATCTATTTATCTATAAAAAATTCATCATCAACATTTATGAATGTAATAAGAATTTAATGTCATATAATATGTTTATTAATGAATAAACACCTTATTAAGTAACGTAATAATGTAGAACACATATACTACATATCAAATTTTATTTTGTTAAATAATAAAATATATCCATAATTTTATAATGAATATCAAAATTTCATTAAGAATCATAAATTTTGATAATATATTTATAAATTATTGTGACCTTTAATATAATCATATAATAGGGGATTTGAAATGATCTAGCTAACATACAAGGGATAAGTTATGGACTCAACTTGGTAGATTATACCCTATAAATCCCATTTATTTGATAATTCGAGGGAGATTCCATAACTAGAATTTTCCCTTAACAAAGTCCAATAAGAGATTCAAAACATAAACATGAGAAAAACCACTTACGAGAGAAGATAATTCTCATTAAGATCACCACACAAAACATGTTCAATGTTCCCCCCCAAGAATGTCCCACCATTGAACACCATACCCTAAGGGAATGTAATGGTCTAATAAGGGGATATGTATCTATACGTTAATAGTATGATTTTTAATATATTATTTTTAATAAAATAATAAATATATTTTTCCTTTTCAATTTTTACACTAGGTGTATACATGATTATATATTGAGTTTGATAATATTTTTTTATATGAAGAAGGAAAAAATAAATTTCTTCTAAATTAATATATATTAAATTCATTATAACACTATTTTTTTATAAATAACATATTTTTGAGAAAAAAATTATATTTTCATACTATTTTTAGATAATATATATGTGAATATAAATGATAATAACATTCAATCATGTCAAATGTAATTTTTAAAATGGTGATAGTGTTGTTAGTGTTATAAAAAATATGATTTTATATTAAATAAGAATTTTAAAATAATATATATATATATATAATTATAAAAGTTAAATTGGTTAAATAAATATTATTTTTGCAATCCAGATATAAAAATTACCAAATGGTAAATTTTTTAGTTTCTGAGATAGTCCAGTTCTTTGTGTGTAAAATGTAAATAAAATATTAATATATAGAATTTATTATCAAGTTATAATATAAAAATTGATGTTTTAAATATTATCAAAGGAATCCATGAAAAAAATTATATTTCCCCTTTAAAATAATTTTCATGTTATTTGATTAATTTTAAAGACCTATAATGATTACTCTGAAACCTATATTATATTTTTAGGATTAAAAAACAATTCATTATTAACATGACTCACATCCATATCATGAATGGTATAATTTTAATTAGTTAGGTTAATATCTTAAATAATTAGGGAATACCACTCATCTTTATTATAATCAATGGGAAAATGCCATTGTAAAGTTTGTGGGTTTCCTTATTTTATTACGTAAAATAAAAAAGTATGTTTATAAATTAATAGTTAATACCCTATAGTTTTCTATAAATACCCACTCAACCTCCCATTACACTTTAGATAATACCCATCTATCAAATATTCACACCCTATTATACTATAATTTCCTCACAAGGTATTCCCACTCCCTTAAGAAGCATATCCCATGATTTTAAAAATAACCTCCCATGTAAGGTATTCTATTCTTTTTCTATATCATTAAAGTACATTATTTTAATTCCGACTTTTCAATTATATTCTCTCATTATGTAATTTATTTAAACATCCATTTATAATCTTTATAATTACCATTAAATGAGAGACCAACTACCAAATTAATTAAACACTTCCATCATCCATTATATAACTCATCATTCTCTTGAAATTATAAATTTATTTTCTTTGAAAACCATTTATATTTTGAATAATATTCATCATTTTTACATAAGTTCACTATCCATGATGTAACTATCCCACATTGATTGGGGAAATCCATGTATATAACCCGCATACTATAATTGTTGGATTAAATTTCATGAAAGATGATATTATATATATGATCTATGTGTCACATAAATGCATGTACATGATATGAATTTGATTGGTAGTCCAATAATTATATATTCCTCCAATGTATTGGTTAATGCATTTATCTCATTAGATACCATGTTTGGTTCATGGATAGTTATCTTACAAACAATATTTTATAATGACTCAACAAATATACTTGAATTATTCTTATAAAATCATTTATTATGTTGTTTCTACATTTCTATGATTCCTTGATGTTATCATATTACAAAATGCTTCAATGTCCATGGTTTAGATTCTCACCTTTATTTTTCAACTAATTTTTCTTCTTGAATTACATGTTCTACTCAACTATTACTATGATTTTATTATTACCATACTTGAAATTATATCTCACCCCTTTTGTTTATTAAATCCAAGCTAATCCCATATAGATATGGAAGAGAAATAGTATTTAAGTGATTATTATAGGGTTTTAATTAATTTTATTTTATCATTTTTTAATGTTATGATCATATGTATCTTGTTTCCAAAATCAACAAGGTCTATTAATATTTTAGGGTTTTATTATGTTCAGATTTGGTTATTTATCATTAAATAAAGAATAATTTTTCTATTTTTATTCCATTTTGAAACAATTAACTCCCCAACCAACCTAGAGATGTTTTGGAATTTTTTTATACCTAATGATTATACTGTGATGGATTAATGTGAAGTCGAAGTGATCCATGTTAAATAAATCCTGTAAGTCTTCAGTTTATTATAAAATTTAAATCAATTTTTTAATTCAATCCATTTCCACATAAAATGTAATTAAGATAGACTATAATAATATAAATTTTAATATAGTTTTACTTTTATATGTGTTTTTTAATCCGAGAACATAAAAATAAATATTATTTTCACTTACTAATGTTTTAAAATCAAGGCCAGTTATAACAACATATTAGTATCGTAATTAAAAAAATCTATTATAACATTACTTGGATGGTAATAAAAATTGATTGAATCGATAAAAATATATTTATTACATTATTATTATTTTTGAATCGTAAATTTTTTATGATAGATAATATATTATCAATTGAATATCCTTTTATTTTTAGTCTCCCAAAACAAGTATAGCGAGACATTATTTAAAATTTGATACTATTTTTAGAGATTCAGTAATCAATATAGAATTTATGATACCATATTGTTAAATAATACATATATATATATATATATATTTAATTATGGTTTTGTTGATCTATTTTTATTTTCTATTTAATACTATTAACATGCCAATGTAGTTTTTATGATGTTAATAGAATAACATCAACTGGATAACATAGTGATAAAATAAAGTTAATGAATTAAAGATGATAACATAACAACATTAATATTTTCTATAAACATTTAGTTGGTTATTCTAAATTCATATATAAAAAACTCATCCATTATAGTTTTTAGTAGATTATCCATGTGATTCGAGATACGTGTTAATGGAACCATAAACCACTATCCTTTATATTTCGATCATGATTTCTCTATCTTTTCACCTCTCTTTATCACACTCTTCATCACAATTACATTTTTTCATTCTAAATATATATTCACCACATATATACCAAGTTTATCATCCATTTATTTTATAAGGATAAACATGTTTATCATATAAAAATCCAAATCATTCCATTATTTAAAACACGAATAAAGAGAGAATTATTATTCCTTGTTATTGAATATATAATATTATTTAAATATATTTTCCTTTCCATGGATTTTAAAAGTAAAGTAAAAATTATGAAAATATTCTTGGGATAATATAATTTTTTTGAAAAGACATTATTCATACCTTTATTAATGGTTGTTTTCACCAATATTAATATATCACATAAGAGGATAATTTCAATACCTACTCATCAAATATATCATATGGTATTTTTATTATCTGAATGTTCCTAAGGCCTTCATTTTCTATTGAATTTTGATAACCCCATTTCAAGGGATGAGGGGGAACCATTTATAAGGCCCGTAGGCGTAGAGATTACATGACCCGTAGGCTTAGGAGATTACATGACATGAAGGTCTTAGAGAATTAAACCAGACTATCTACAAGGAACTACCCCTTCCTAGAATCTTCATCGTGATAGTAGCTCTCCACCTTCGCATGGCCATCTGGCTAGGCTACCTGTGCAAGCATAGTCTGGTCTCGATGGCATAGCCATCCCTCTTTTTACATGTTTCAAACATCATTTTCATGTTATTTCCAATAGTTGTATTTAGGGATCACTATTTTCTTATATAAATATTACAAGAATTTCTTTGGAAGAAATATATTTACAAATTTATTTTTGCGAAAACTGAGATTATCAAAACAAAAATAATTTATTTTATATTTCTATATATGTATTAATATCAATTATATCAATCATAGTATAACTCTTTATTTTGTTTTTATTTATTACTAATTATGGTATAGTTGGTGCATTTTTTTTAAATACAAGTAATTATGGTTTTAATTATATAAGAGATTAATACTTTTTAGGGATTATGATGAAAAAATTAATAGTAAATACTCCATAAATAACCAATATTTATATATCAAATAACATAAGTTAATTTTTACAAGGAATTTCAATTATATTCTTTTTATAGTAATTGTTTTTATTTTATATGATAATAAATTTATGTATTATAATTCAAAATTATAAAATTTACTCATAAATGTATAGAAAAAAGACGATGTATATCAAATACTAATGTTATGGTAAATACAATTTTTTCTTAACCATGATCCCTAAAAAAGTATAGAAGAATATGAAAAGTATAGGGAAGTATATTTATAATATAAAAATATAATAAATAAAATATAGAATATAAAGTTTCACCCTCCATCTTCAAATAGAGAAAATGTTTTTGATTATTCTATTTTAAGACCAAAATTATGTTCATTTAGTTGATATTATGATTAAATCAAACAGTTTAATCCATTAAGATGATATTTTCCATCCATAGGTTCCTTAATAAATAAAAAGTGTTATTATCCTTATATCATGTAGATGGAAATGTTGATTGGTGGTAAATATTGATTATCAATATGAAACTTAGGGAACACATCATGAAAATAGAACATGGTCAATTTATTTATGCATGTATGAGAAAATATTTTCCACATACTCTTGGTATAAAAATATATAAAAATATTATCTGACACAAGAAAAAGGAGGATGAATCAATTGGGTCCATTGATGAAAACATCCTTGGGAATTAGTGATATGCCTCAATCATTATTATTGAAATTGAATATAAATCTATCTTCTTCTATAATAGAGTATTGCAATGTCATTTAAATTATTTGATATTTCAAGAAAATAATAACAATATGAAATTTTTTTTATGATCAATTATACTTGACATGGGGATTAGGGATTCTAAATTTTATCTTATTTATAGATGATATAACATGAGAATATTGTTTAATAAAATAAGATAAAGGTATTTATATTGGGGTGGGAATAATATTCAACTAGAAATATATTAACAGTTTTGGAATTCTAACCAAGAAAATGAACTGAAAGGAAAAAATACATTATCCTTGTGTCTATTTTATCATTATCATGCTAATTAATTATGAAGGATCCTTAGGAAGAAAATTAATTCAATAGAGAAAATAGTACATCCAATAAATCCTCTACCTATGGTACAATATCTCTATTATTAGGAAACTATACACTATATAAATTGCTACACTAAGACATGGGTCATCATTAGAAACCAACATCAATATCCTCCATGGATATAGAAGAATAGGTGACCTTTTGTTACCACTAATATTGATAACAATAACTAAAATTATATTGTTATAGTAATACTTTTTATTAATTCAATATTGTAAATGAAAATATTTATTTATAGTTATATATGTTCTTTTATATCATTTATAACAAGTAAAAATATTTATACATACCCTAAATCTTTAGATGATAGGTTATTAAGAAAAATACCAAGTAGTTCAATAATTATATATCAAGTATATAAGAGTGTAAAAATTAATATTTATTGATTACTCTCCTAAAAAATCTTATTAGACTATTTTTGAAAGAATTTGATACTATAGTTGGAATGAATAATATACTATTATAAATAACTAAGATCTACTACTAGTAGCGGGAAATCAATATCAATATATAAAACTTTTAAAATTATTATATACACGTGATAGGTTAAATAATAACCTTATTTCCCAATTCATTTTATTTATTTTTTACTATTTATTCTCTGAAATCATATATTGGTCATATTATTAAGACAAACAACATGATATAACATAAAGAAAATAGCATTTCTTGGGAATAAAATCAAGTATTTCTTGGAGATTTTGTTTTTCTACTTTATGGTCAAGAGTATGAGTTCTACATTAATAATATATATGGAAGTTTACACATATCAAAGATACCCTTTAAATTGGCCCAAATTATATCATATAAACTAAATAATCATCAATAATTGTATCTTAGAAATGGATTCATATGCCAATAGTCATCACCAAGAGGTAATATAGTATAATTATTAATGAAACAATATACTAAATTAATCATTAATTCATTAATGTGATCTCAACATGATAGTTTGGAAGAAGTAGTATTATATGAATCACATTAATGACTTGTTCTATCAGCTACATGGGTATAAATGTTTCTTAATAATGGATCATTGATTTATATATTATTAATTGAATTTTGAGAAGGAGAATATTACAATTACTACATTTTGAATTAGATATTGATTATGCGTGTTTATAAGGTTCCCTTTTAGATCAATAAGACCTTAGAAATATTTATTTAATTGATGAATAAATGATTTATATATTTACTTGAATAACTTGTGGTAGTATATATAGAATATATACTCAAATGTTTTGAAATCATAATTGAATAGAAGGGTAATTTATAATATATTCTAAATATTTTTAAAATAGATAATATTTATTCTATGTAAAATAAATTTGAATTTTGGATTATGAATTTGATAATTAAAATATATGTTATAAAATAATTAGGATATATATATTGACCATTTTATAAAAAATATTATAGATGATTATGACTGAATGATAACTATAAATGCGAACTATATCCTGTTTGATTAAGGTGGGGAAAAAATTATTTGTTATGAAATAATTAAATTTTGAAATCCATTTATACTTTTTATCCGGGAAATTTGTATGTTGTATCGAGATAGATGAATGTGAGGAGATCATCATGGAGATAAATAAAATTATTATTAATAAACCTAAATTAAAATTATCCCTATATGTAGATTTATTTGTGATATATAATGGTACATAAAAGAAGGTATTTTATTGTGAAATCATGTAAAATAATAAATTTATAAGTTGTGATGTAATGTAATTGAAGATATATGAGAATACTTGATGAAAAATGGTTTTTAGTTTTATAAAATAATTATTCCATTTATGATTTTGTTGTGTTTTCTCTATGGATATATGTTTATATATATTAATATTATAATATTGTAATGTATATCTTCATATTGTACAAGATCATCACGAAACAAAAATATTTAATTAATGTTATCAAAAATAATAATCGGTATGTACATTAACATATTTTAATAGAAAATAGAGATATGAGATCTTATTAGAAGAAATGATCCCACAAAATTTTCCATGATAAGTATTGATAAGGATTTAATCATACATTACTGTAATGAATACACAAATATGCATTCTAGAGATTGTTAATGAAGATAATGGTCATGATGTAGAGATACAGAAGAAAGATGATTCTTCTAGGATAGTGAATTTTTTTGAGAAGAAAATTGACATAGATGGAGTTATTTGATATAGTAAATAATTGTGTGAACTATATATGATTGATATAAATAATAAGAATCTAAATGATACACATTTATCACTATTAGGAATCGAAATGGGGACTAGATCAATTCATAGAGTAATTTAGGAGAATATTAAGTGGGATACTATTGAGAACTAGATTGGAAAATATATATCAATTTTATTTGAATACCAAAAGTCTATTGATTAGAGGAATATTTCAAAGGGGGTTGTGGTATCAGTTTTTATACCAACATGGAATAAAGATTAAATTAATACGGATTTTTTCATTTTTATCTCAGGGAAATCCAAAAGAATAAATTACATATTTTATTTAATTAATCATCATAAAAATATGGTTCAAATAGTTTCAAATTGAGTATAATTACCACTCAATGAACATGAAATGATATACATCAGAGAAGTGGTTATTTTTAATAGTATAATAGTATTTATAATATCTAATTGAGATCAAATTTTCACACATATGTTTAATAGTAGTCTTGATGATTCTTTGAATATATAATTGATTATTAGTTTGATATACCACCCTACAAAAACATTTAATATAAATGATCCATTCAAAACCTATAATATTAAAGATAGAAATAATTACATAATTTAAAGGTGGTTTGTTCAACATCTACCATTGGTCAAGTTATAAAACAGTAAAAGATTTCAATAATTACTCTATATTTATCTATGTAAATTAAAATGTGGTAAATAGTTTAGAATTCCATAATGATGTGATATTAAGATATATATGATGTTATTATAATTTTAACACGTAGATATAATGAAAAATATTTTTAATATTATACAAAAAAATTAGAGTAGCATAAAATCGGTAAAAGATATATGCTTCCAATAATTCTAAAACATAGTTTCTGAGTTAGGTGCTAATGTGATCCATAATATATCGTGATGTTAGATTACCATGGGGATATTGATACTGGTAATGATGATTCTTAGATACATTTTTCAAATTGATATTATAGATCAATTTAATGTTTTCTACAACTGACTAGAATATCCTCAAAAAATTACCCCATGTACATGGAATGTCTCAAATATCAATCCAAATAATTTATATCATAAATAACTCATATTTAATAACCCCAAAGTTGATACATATAGAGAATGATATCACATACAAGGATCCATCAGTGATGATATTTTACTCTATAATCAATTATTTTTCTAGGAATTCAACAAAAATTATCAATGTACTTTGGGGAAACAATTATTAAGAAAAGAAATCATGGGTACATTAACGTATAATGAAGTATTAGTACCATAAATTGTCTTCATTATAAAATAAAAATTCTATCTAATGGGTGAATTTTCTAAAGGGGAAATAAAGTAATTACATTTAAATTTTCATACAAATATTCCCCACCTCAAATATATATTTTGTTATAATGAAAATTAATTAATTCATCACATAAAAAAAGTAAAATCTATTTTATTTTCTTATAAAATTTGATTTTTGTTATTTTAGTACATCTTAGTTTAAAAAAATAAATTATACATTAAAATAACAGTATAAAATAACAGAAAAACAGTAGATATATAATCTAAAATTTTGAAATTGATGAATATAGAAACATGATAAGAATTTGTTTTACTATTTAATGTAGAATTTAATTAGTTTTATTGGATTATTTGGCCATTATGGCAATTTTAAATAAGACAAGTTTCTATTTGAAATATTACAACTGTAATTATATAATATATTTTAAAATATATATAACACAATATTAATATTAAAATTAGTATTTGAGTAAATTTTGACTAAAAATAAAAAAAATCTCTAAACTAAATATCTAATTTTAAGTATCAAATTACCTTTATAAACTACTCAATAAATTTAACAAAATGCATGTATATATGTGTAATTTCAGAAATATTAAATAATATAAATCCCCACATATGAGAATTTTTTTTAAATATTTCTGCATTTTTTTAAATTAGAACCTCAAAATTAGTATGTTTTGATGTTTCTATATATTTATAAATTGTTTTTTGTGAATTGTAAAATATTTTAAAATATGGTAGTTTACAATATAATAAATACCAAATAATTTATTACATTATGACATAATAAACCATTATATAGACCTCACAGGGATAGATTACATTTTAATTTCATAAAAATAATCATTCATTATACTCATGTGAAAAAAATATTATACCAATAAAACTTTTATTTATAAACCCCACTCATATTAATTTTTATATACAACCCTCCAAAAATTTATCCCCACATAAAAGAAAATACCATTATAAATATAAACTAAAATAACTCCCCAAGTATCCTATAATTTTTTAATCCCCAATCCAACCATTTTTCCAAACTATTATTGCCCAAGGTCATGTTAAAAGGAGACACAACAAAGAGACAAAGTAACTCACCCATTTTATAAAATATTTAAATTATATTTATTATTCCATTAAAATCTACAAAAAATATTCACAAACAAGAATTTAATAATATAACTAAGAATATAATGTTTCTTTATTATGATTTATATCACCATATAAGTCAACAAATATGACCTTAGGTCATTTTTGATACTTGTACAATTATTTCTATTTTGACCCTCTTATATGGATGATGATATAAATCATCCATTACAAACATATATGTCATGTGTTCAAAAAAAAATCATAAATATATATTATTAATATATGGATTAATATTATAGGTAGTTAAATTATATCATATTTTACTGATAATTACAATAAAAATCATGGTAAATTTATCCTCTAAAAATTTATGTATCAAAGAACCATACATAAATTGATACAAGTATAGAATATTTATAACAATGTGCAATTTCATTTTTCTTAAATCATAAGAAATATATCCCTACTAATTTTTATGTTTGTTGAACCATTTCAGAACAATATTAACCCTTATCACCAAAAAGTTTAGTTCATGATAAATTCACCAAAAAACCCATGTGAATGACCCAATGAACAGAAATATAATAGAAATATTATATATGATAATATAAATAGATTTTTACATTTTAAAAATATTTAATATAAATTTTTATTATTGAAATGACATATGAAAATCATCTATTAAGGACATTAAAGGAGGATCCATGGGAGCTGAGGCCATGGATATAGGAATTCTAGAACAACCATATTTTCTATTTAGACTACACTACCCCCTCATTATCACTCTTTCAATCTATATTAATCACATATAAATGATCTATTTTATTTATATATATATTCCTTAAATAAATAATAAATTTACCTTCGATTTATTCTCCTTAGACACAATGGATATTGAGGATTAAATTTTTATATCTTCTCAAAAGAAAAAATGATTAATAAATTATCTTCTATCCCATAATCATTTTTTACACTATATTAAATAAATTTCATTACGATGATTTCTAAAAATTATTGTTATTTAATGAAAATTCATCAGGATCCTTTTTTATCTAATTGAATGGACAATACTCTCACGTTATTTAATTGTTCATTACCAATATCATGAAAAATTATCTAAATAGGTTCATTTATATTTATAATTATAGAATATTTTATAGGTATTTTTTGATGTATATAAGCACAATATTAAGGAAGAGTAATACTTTTTTATGTTCTAAACCTAAAAATTCCATAACATGTTTGTTTCTTTAGAATCATAATGGAATTTTATTTTTTATGATTTAAAATATCATTTTACAACTATGTTTATTTTATTCTCTTTTCATATTGTTATAATTAGGTGTTATTTCATTTCTTGTGGTACATATATGAATGTAGATATTATGATGTAGAGGGTGGTTTTAAAATTATATATCACCCCAATTGATTTTGTAATTAATTATATATAATGAGATAACATGTATGGTTCAGAGGATTCTATATTACCACATTATAATTTCTTAGTATTTATCCTTGACATATGTTATGGGGAATTGTTTTATTTTAATTATTTATTATTTTTATTCAGTGATATTTTTATCTCATTTCCTTTTTGACATTAAATAAAGTGACTATATATGGTCCTCTAATTTTTATATATCATGTTATGCCTCATGACTAAAGTGTTATATTTTTTATATTTCTTTTTTCATTACTATTCTTTATAGATCACCCATGTAGGTAATATTTCCCCCCAATATAAATTATTATTGATAAATTTATAATGTAATTTTTGATGAAATTATAGAGATAAAAATTGATATTATTTAAATTTTGAAAAAATGGTTTTTTATTTATATAACCTACCAAGTAAACTTGGAATCTAGATATATTGTTTAGTTTTCTTTATAATTATGATAAAATTGATATAATTTTTTTATAAATATATATCATTAAAGGAAATGTATTATTTATATTGGAAAATGATATAATAAAAGGGTTTCTTAGAAAGTGACTATTATCATTGAAATGTGATGGTTAATAATTGAATATTTTATGACTATTTTATAGTGTGAAACTTCCTTGGACTGCTTTGGAACATAAGTGATCCATAACCTATGATTTAGAAGAAAAAACTCTAGAATATTTGACTAATATGTTTCTTAATATTTTTATGGTATAATAACATTTCAATTCCTAAACTCTTTCATCATCCTAATTATTCTTAATTGTTATTATTTTTATTTTCGTAAATCATTGATACACCTAAGTAATGTAAATTCCTAGATTATTACATTTAGTTTTCCCAGAATTAGGAGTTTCTATTGATTGTTTGGAGGATATCATGATGTGCAATATGGTGTTTTGGAAATGGGGTGTCCGAATCCACTATTTATGGAAGGAATATACATTATGGTGTTTATTTTAGTGTTTGTATGTGCTGGGTTAGTGGGGTAAATTTAATAGATAAGTCTTCTATAGTTTAAAACACTAGTTTAAGGATTTTCCATGTCATAATTGTTTTAAATGCACTGGTGGATTCTATTTTGGACTTAATAACACCGATAAATATTGATGAATCCCAATGATAAATAATAATGGTTTAAATGATAATTATAATTATGATTAGGACCCTTTATCTTGTTCTAGTGGTATTTTTTAGGGTCATTATGGGTTCATAATTAAATTATGGAGTGTGTATTTTATATATCTTGATGTTCCATCAATAATTTCTTGGTCAAAATAAATAATTAGTTTTTTAAGAACAATATTTCATGGTTTAAGAAAAAATATTTTTTTAATGTAATGAACCATCCATAGATGAAGATGGGTGACAACCATTTTAAAATATTGATCTTTTCGACTATGGTTTTATTAATTCCATAATTATTATTTCTATCAACACAGAGATATGGTGGAGGACCTCCAAAATTTCTAAACTAAAAGGGATGAACCTCCCATTTTATTCAACATTTCCCAATTCCCTCAAAACTTCTCCAACCATAAGACATCATTTAGTGATATATAATTATCCATTTTTTGATTCATATATATAGATTTCTTTGGATATTTTTTCTTTGTATATAAGAAGTATCAGTTATTTCATTCAAAAAATTTAGTCCAAAAAATAGGTATATATAAATTTCAATTTGAAGGAATTGTTAAAGGGGATTATTTTTGTTTGTTCTATATTTTGGTTTTCATTGTATGAGTGTGTGATATCTATAATTTCAATGAAGGTTATATTTGAGTATGGAAGAGTTATATGTTTTATAATATACCTTCTTTATATAATTCATTATTATTGCTCCAATCTGGGTTGGGGATTCAGTAATATATTATCAATAATTTTCTATAAATGTGTACTAATCAAGCTTTTATTTTCATTTGATCGAGAATATGGATATTATTAAAGATGAAAAATAACTATAATAATGGAACATAATGTGAAAAGGAATACATGAAAAGAAAATTTCTTTGGTTTTTGATCAAATTACTTGTGTGCTCAATTATCTTGAAAAAAGAACTATTGCTTATTTAAATTAGCATCTACCCATAACCATGCCATTTTATCCTTTTCCAATCAGTGTCTAGAGGAACAATTTCCTTGGTGGGGATTCATCATGAAAATATGTTCAATTTATTATTCTATATAAAATATATAAAGGCTAATATTGTTCTATTACTATGGAGAAGTACTTTTTATAATAGGATGCTGTATTTACATAGGAATGTACTCATGGATCAGGAAAGATCAATTTCCACAAGCATTTCTCATGGTCATATCTTTCCTCTATCTGTGTTCATCACCTATGGCTATATTATTTAGAAAAATTATAAATTTATTTTCTATGATTTTTAAAACATAAGAGATAATATTTAAACTATAATTCATATTATCCCCACCAATGGATTATTTATATATTTTTATATATATTAACTATATATAAATATCAATATTAACAATTTTAAATTATTTAAATTATTATAATTTTTTAAAAATATTTAATCATTGATCATATTTTAAATTGGAATATACATGGGTTTTTAGCCCATGGTTGTATTTTAGAAATATCATCATAGGAACAATGGCCCAAGGCCTTACATTGAAATTTCCCACATGAAATTAATAAGTTGTGGATACACATTTTGAATGGTTATATATTTTTAAGACATTCAATTTTCTTTCTAGTTTCTTAGGCTTCCAAGGTGTAATTTTTGATAAATTTACAAGTTCTTATGATATTATCAAATTAATTTCATTTTATACAAACTATATATAAGTTTATAATTTAAAATTTATATTTCAAAATGAATATAATAAATATAATCTTTTTTCATTAAGATTTAATCAAATATAAATATATTAGTTATATTTTTTTTGAAGACTAACTTGATATTTCATTTTTTTTAATTCAATATATCATGATCCAAAACACTAGATTACGTTATGGTATGAATGTTATATAGACTGAAAATGATAGGCTATGTGAACTTGAAGAAATCTAGATGCATACCAATAGATTAAGATGTCATATTAAAGTAATCAAGAGTTAAAATAGTAAATACATGAAGATAATGTTATGTATAGTAAAAAATATTGACTTTGAGAAATAAATGTAACCTAGACTTAAAACTCTTGATTACATTATGTTCAATACAATTTATTTTCTAAATAATGAATTAATTATCATTCCAAAAGCAGCTGTAATGCATATTATCAAGATTTTTGGTGAATATAGACACATATAAACTTAAAATAAAGATAAATAAATATATGAAATTCATGATATTATTATGTATTAACCTATATAAATAAAAGGATGGTTTTAATAGGAGTTTATGAATTAATAAATGAACTATCAAATAAATGAATATTTAAAATTCATACTTGATATATAATATTTTGGAAGAATTTAAAACTATTTTTAGTTTTGTTTTTTATTTATGGGAATCTGATATTCGTTGTAGATATTTAATTTTTTAGAATTTAAAATTCCAATTAATGGATGTTAGTTAATTAAATACATGTAATGTTTTGAAAAAAAATGAGTTTATTTTAGTTTCCTCACCTAAATATTTAAAAATAATCTATGGGTGACATGAAATTCATAAATTAATCAGTATATATTAACATATTCTCTTTCAAATAATCAGTTACAATAAAATTACGGGTGGATAAGAGTTTTGATAATTAAATCAGGTGTTTGGAAACAATAATATAGTCATATTTTTTGTAAATATATATTGTATAACACAGAATAAATATAATATATATAAAAATACATGAATACCTTATTTAATGAAAGAGAATCATTAAATAAATTCCCTTTTAATTTAAATATCTATATTAGGGGGAGACAATGCCATTATGAGAATATTGAGTATTTAATTTTATGTGAATATTTTGAAATTCGTATGTATTACTGAATTTTTGTATCTTTATTATCTCACTCACTTTAATTATTTTCTAATGTTAATATTCCAAATTTGTGAAATTAATTAGGTTTAATGTCTACACTAAGCATTCATTAATGCATCTAAGAACTTCATTATATCCGAACATTGATAGGCCAAGTTATGAATGGATTATCCCCCTTCCATCAAAACAATTGATGTGTGTCTTCCTCTTGCTTCATGTAATATGAGACCTTGAATTATCATGATTGAAACCAAAAAACTAATAATCTATGATTTTTTTATATTTATCTATCAAAATGATGTAATACCATTCCTTAAACAAAATGGTCAACTCATATTCTTATTCTGTCTCTCATATAGCATGATGATGAATGTCTTATTCTCCATGAGGTGTAGAAACTATTTTAACTATTTTATTAATTATTATAATAGACTTTTCTTATTCCAATAATTGGTTTTCTTAATGTTGTATAAAAATATACTTATTTATTTTCCAAAATGAATGTTTAAAGTAAGCATCATAGTTTAAGATTGTAATTATCCATTTATAATATGAGTGGAATTATTATTATTATATATTTTTGTTATGAGAATAGAGAGATATAGATATATATCTATTTCAATATCTATATATTGGTGAGATAAGAAAATATTCATAAAGGGGAAATTTAAATTTGATGATGATTTTCCTATTATGAAATTGGAGAAGCCGTCGAATATGGGATTTTGATCTTATGTGAAATTCAAAATGAAATTTGGGATATTATATAAATGAATATAAATAGTGAATTAAAAATTTAAATTCAGAATAGAATTTATATATGATTCAAAAATATATTATATTTCATTTTCCACGTGATGTTATATTTTTTTGCAGCACTAGATCCCTAAATCCTTTTATATGAATTATCAACCATGATATATTAAAGATTCCATACTAAAATTAAATTTCTAGATTGAAAATATATTTGGGAAATTGAAAATATATTTTTATTAAATATTCTTTAAGTGTTACATTATTTATTTGAATGACACTGAAATGAAATTTATAAAAATTATAGTGATTAATATTTTCTCCAAATACTTGATATTGTGATAAGTTTTTATTAATGAGTACTAAGAGTAATGTGACCTAAATTATAAATAAATTATCTGAGTACTAATTTTTTTATTTATTATAATATATATTTAAATAAATTTTTGTTTAAATGGATTATCTATAAAATTTGAATTGTTAATATTTGTGATTGTAATAATTGGTTTATTTATTCATAAAGGTAGTAGTGGTGTAATAATTAATCATAAATGTATGGATGTGTCTATATTATGAATTCATACAACGTAGATATTTGGATTAAATTATAATTAATGTGAGTATTAATTAATATTTATGGTAAATATTTATATAGTTACTGAAATAATTAATAGTTAATAGTTATTTATAAGACCAATGTGGAATTTGTTGATATTTTTAATTAATTTATTAAAGAGGTTGATTTGTAAAGAATAGATGATTTGGGAACATGGTAGTATATAATTATGATTTTTGGAGACTAGTCTTATTTATGGATCATTTATAATTCATATAATTGTGATTTATGTTGGAACATTAATTTCATAATAGGTTCTTGTTTACTATTGATGTATGGTTTCTTGGTTGATGGATTATTCTTAGGTGTTTCTATCATATAGATGGTTACATATATTAATTTTTATTATTGATTACCTTTTTAAATATATGTCTTTATTTCAATTTAATTTTAGACAAGAAAATATTTTCTTACACTCATAATTTTCCATGACGTTATTGTGAATCGCAATGCGATGGTTAATGGTTTTGATGAGAATATATTTACTAATGCGGACAATGAAACATGAATAATATTCTGTGTGTAGTGATTTAATGTTAGCAAGTAAACATATCCTCAAGTTTTTATGGATTGAAGAATAATTCCATTAATTGGGATATAATGGCTTGAGGTTCCATATGATTTCATATATGATTATAATGCATGAGGTCCATGGATATTATGATTGTGATGCACATGGTATAAGGATATAATGATGTGACACCACAAGATTCTTGGATATTGTGATGTGTGTGCATAGGGTGTACAAATAGGAGGATATTGATCTATGGGATATACTTATAAGATTATATGGATAAATGGGGAATAGGTTTCTCATGAATAAATAATTTATGTATCAAGAGAGTTAGGTTAGCCTTCTTATATGACTATCCATATGATTCTGTGGAAGGGAATTCTTATTTTTTGTTTATGTTTAATTCTAGAAAACCACATTTATTTATAAATATCAAAATTAATCATTATTTTCTATACTCATTTGTTATAATCAGTTTTTATATTATTCTAATATATCTATAGGTGATTTATTCATGAATGAATAGTATGTTCTTATTAAATTTCTCACTAATATTTATTCATAACCTTCTCTTTCATAGATTTTTTTCAGATTCCTATCCTGAAATTTTATTTATTATGGATATATAATTTCATAGAATGATAATAAAACTAACTAATCCTATGTTCATAAACCACCATAGGTTTAAAAGTGTTGGTTGGATATTCTAAAAGAGAATAGAGATGCTATTTGGGTAGCATAGATTGAATAAGAGGATGTATTAGAGTTTTAGTCTTGTTTCTGCACACACATATACTTTATTTAATTTTAACATATATTGGATTACATCTCTTTGAGTCACCATCCAAACTCCTATAGAAGGTGGTATTTTCAGGTCATTATAACATCCTAACCAAACTCAGTGTGTTTATAGGAGGAAGATATGTTATTTACCATAGGTGACATCACTAAGACTTCAATAGAGTTAAATTTATTCCAAGGGATTAATATAACAAAGGTGGATGGTTTTACCTATGAGACCAAAAAAATTATCATTTGAAAATATAAATGGACTAAACATCTATATGATGCATGAGTATAAAAGATACAACTCAAAGGTAAATCCAAACAAATAAAAATATTAAAAAAACAAAAAAATGAGGCATCAATCAATAGGTATTTAATAATGAAACAACCCTATGAAAAAAATGTTGCATCATAACATAAATCACAAAATCCATATCCAAGCATGAAATCCACTCACCATGCCCATGATATCAAGATACATCACTATAGTTGTAAGAAAAAATTCCATTTCTTGTGTCACGAAAAAAATATAATAAAAAAATTCAATGAAAGGGGTGATTACAAAATTAGTTGGAAATCCTCATATACTTTCCTAAACAACTCTATAGTAAATGAACAAGTCATCACATTGAATAGAAATAAATTTGATAATAATTAGTTTAATATATAAAAAAGGGTGAGAGACTGAAAATAGTTTATCATAAGAAATATAATTTATGAAAAACAAAATTACTAAATCAATTTATCATTTAATTACATCATATTGGGATACCCATCAATGTATCTCCCATAGAAACACATATGAATTCCAAAATAATGTCCCACACTCATGAGTTGTATTCATTATTTCACCAAGTCATCACATGGTTTTCAATCTAATTTTATATCATCATTTAGAACCAAGAGCTAAATTTTGGTCAAAAATCCCTAAAATACTAAAATATAAACAAATTTGTCTATGTTTTACATGAATATAGTCTATATCAATTCATTCCACAAATATATTTCTCCCTTCTAAAAGTTTTATTTAAAATTATCTCATTCAGAAAATCAAAATGAAAATTTGAAAGCAATAATTTTAAATTTCAAATTTCGATGTTTTCTGAAAGCAATCAAAGTTTCCATTTTCTAAATCCACCAGTATATATGGTGTTCCATAAATAAAAAATTCAATGTTCTATTTTTAAACTAAGAAAAACAATTATAAAATTTCATGAATTCATTTTTATGAACAAGTATAGATTAGAGAGAATCCTCCTACCTCTCAATGGATGAATATAACATTTGTTGACATAAAAAAATCTTGATTGAGCCTCAAAATCACTTTCCTTGAATATATATAACATGATATCATAAAAATAAACATCATATAACATTGAAAATTATATTTATTGTTAGATATATGGATATGGGGTGTATTAGAAGAATTTACCTTTATAGTACAATAAATTATACAATATTTCCATTGGTTCCAATGATAAAACTCACATTGATTAATGAATTTTTTTATAGAAAAAAAGTAAATCCAAAGGATACCGAGGGAGGACAATTAGTTTGAGATCCTGAAAAAGGTGAATAAAAATGAGAATCTTAGGTCATAAATCCGGTTCAATAGTTTATTTTTATCGCATTTATTTCATATCTCATAGATAGGCCACACCGTATTTCAAGACATGCACTAATTATGCTCATGGTACTAGATAGAATTCTAGGATATACATGGTTTTTCTACATGTTTTTGAAATCTATGTGCCAACTGTGTGTTTCTCTTAGAAATTACATAGTGACCCAGATGGTTTTGATACATGTTTTGAAAAAAATGGTCCCCAAGAGTTTGGTGAAACATTCCACGAGATACCATTAAACACATTTCAAATATGATACAACATGGTTTGGAGAAACCGTACACTAACTATGTTCATTCCCATAGACTCCCAATATTTCTATTTATGGTTTCCTTGAGATAGTCCACATTTTCTACTAACTATTATATAACCCTTCACCATTGGAATCAAATCCAAATCTCTAAAAACATACATAAAACTCTTAAATTTCAACCCATTTATTATTGTACATAGAAAATACATAATATGAGGTTAAATTACCTGATACTAAGGGTGTTACATTCCACCCACAACTATTATTTCCATTATTGTAAATTTGTAGAAATGCATTGCTTTGTTTAAACTCATTCCATTTATTAAGAATATTCCTCTCACATTCCCAATCCTCTATTTAAATATAACCCTAACTCCAAATTTCACATTCCAATGTGAAGATACTCTTTTTAAAGTGCGTATGTTCTCAATACACATTATGTGTTTATAAAAGAAGAAACATAACATCTAACTCATGATCAATATTTTAAAATAAAATAACATCGTTAGGTTGATGATTTTACTTCTTTATTTTGGTTGATTAAATGTATTCTGAACTGATATTAGTATTGGAAGTAAATTCAATTCATAATACACATCACCGATTCGTTCTAGTACCTTAAAAGGGAGAATTTACCAAGGAGAATTTTTTTCTTTCAAACCAAAATGATGATACCCAAGGCATGTAGATGCACTCATCAAAAAATGATATAACACAAAAAATAATAATAGTCTATGAATATTATGAATATATGATTTGTGGTGACTTTGAGCCATCATTATTAATTTTTGGATCATCAGAGTCACCTCAGTCGTCTCATGCACGAGGCTTATTTTGATAAGTGAAGCCTCACTCATTTCCTCCCAATAATATGGCGAACAAAAAGGATGAATCTATAAATATTAAAATGTCTCCATATGTATTGTTTACTAAAAAATATTACCATATTAAAAATGCACTAATGGAATATGATCTTACCATGAGCCTCCAAAATCCATTTCACAATCTATATGGATACCATTCAAGGTTTGAATAACGCATTCAGAAATTCCATATATTTTAGGAAGATAATATTTTCTCATTTTTAACTAGGTTCCAAGAGAATGTTGTATGAACATCAATAAATGGGATGTAAACTTGGTGTTAGGATCATATAAAAATGAAATTGGTATGCTATGAATCTTGAAAACTCATTGGGCGTATTGGTTTGGATGTTCTTCCACTGTATTGGATTTCAGAATAGGGGTGATGTTATGAGGCTTCAAGATCCACTCCACAATCACCCATATTGGATTGTGTTTCCAAAATATTTTTGGAAGACCTATGAAACAAACTATAGAAATATTTATCTATTTAAACATGGGGTCAATGAATATTGCAACTTACTTTCCAGATGTTATTGCTCTTCCTTGACCTATTGATAAATGAGGCATCTTAGGACACACTCCATGAATTTTCATTTCTTGTTTTCCCAGAAAATATTTGTTGACATCACCTTCAACATATATATAATTCCAAGATTAAGAGTGCATCTTGAATACTAGTAGGAATAATGAAGTTGTTATTGATGTTCTGGAGGAACCATAATTTGATATATACAACAAAACTTAATAATCCCATTAAGAATATATTTCTCAATGGTCTCCATAAAATTGTGATTTGACCACAAGTTTGTTGGATCAATATATAGTTAACAATGATTAGGATCATAATATATGATATTTTTATCTTTTGAAATCCATATTTACAAGAGGGGGGTGGGGTGAATTGTACTTTTAAAATATAGTTTAAAAAAATTAAAGTAAAAAAACCCCAAACCCACTTTAAATAAAATATCAAACTTGTCTCTTAGTCTGATGAATAAGTTAATTAATCATAATCAGATATAATATGATTAAATTATAGCAACCGAATCCATATTACAAGAGATATAGTTAATTCGATTATAAATCGTAAACATAGTAAATATGATAATAGAAATAGAATTTAGAAATATGAATATGTTAATCAACTTTTATATTTAATATGAACATAAAAAATAATTGTTTATGAAACAAGAAATAGTTATATTAAATTAATAATGAATTAGATCTATTAAAAGCATAAAATCATTTAACCTTAAAGGTATAGTATCTAATAACCCTCACTAAAGGTATCCCTTTCTTTGTACCTACAATAAAGTATTTATTTCCTCAGTAAGGATAACCCAAAATATAGTAATTAGTAGCTCTATCTTCCTATCTATGGAAGACCTTCATACAATTATTAGATTCTCAGTCTTACTAGCCTTGATATTCCCATATACAAAAGATTAGATACTCTATATTCCTATCCTCGAAATCCCTTGATTGTAATCATTGATCAGAAAAAAAAACAATTACAAAACATTTCTCAAGGCGATAACATGAGAATGTTTACTTAAAAACGACCATCTCTAAAGAATTACAAGAGACTAAGAACAAGATGTTCATGCAATGTGAGATTTGGAAAAAATTGAGAGCAAATGTAAATAGTAACTTCAAGAAACTATCAGATTAAAAATATTCAAATTACTGGGTATATATAGGAATCTTCCAAATGGGCATTTTGATCACCCAATCGTAATATTTTCTATTAGTTTTTCACAAGGACATGCACACCTGACACTTGATTTCTCATAATGATATAGAATAACTTATTTTCCACAATCATGTTGATTTTCACCATTAAAGTGTAAACTATTTTCCATTACAATAGATATAAGTATTCCATATTCATTTTATAAACATAGTCAGTCCTATAGAATTCTTCACAAAATTCATTACAATAATCTTCTTGATAATTAGTTAGATGTTTATCGGTACCCGTATCATTTTGATTGTTAAAACTCTATCACTATGAAAGACAAGATAGAAAGCCTAAAAATATTTATCATAAAGGTGGTTGTAATTTTTATCATACTCATAATCATTATGATAATCATAATGATGAATATGTAAGTATATATCTGGATGCTTTAGAACATAATCTATGTATGTTAAATATTATATTTTCTATCAAAACATACTAAAACTCCTTGGAAATAAGAAAGTAAGTAATTATTTATTTAGGAATGATTTTCTAATTTCTAAAATAAAATGAATGGAAAAATAAGAAATAAAATTTCAGACTCAACAATCTCCTCATTTTTGGAATGCACAAACAGAAATACTTAAATAAAAAACATTGAAAAACTTACAATCCATGTTATTTTAAGTACTTCATATTCAAAATTATCTAATAATACCTTAACTCTTATTTATGTTACAACTTTTCTAAATACTATGAAGTGTATGATGTTGAATATGATTAATTCCCCATTACGATAAAAAATTACACTAAGGATCATATTCTATACCTTAATGTAATAACCATTCATACAAAATATTCTTCTTTGTTGAAGTTTTATCCCCCTTTACTGTAATGAAATATTTTTTTGATAAATCCCCATTTGTAAATACTTTCTCTTCAAACAAGAACACTTATCCATTAAATGAATATTTCTCCCCATTTGAGATTTTCAAAAAGAACGGGGAAATTTATTGAGTTTCCTGAAATGATAGTGCATGAAAAAAATATGAAAAAATATGGTGAACTAACTATTAATCTATAGTAAATACGAAATAACATCCAACCAACTATAATTATAATGTATTTAGACAAAATTGTATTTGGATGGAAATAATAATTCATTCAAAACAAAATAAAACAAATGATTTAAAAAAAAGTACAATGAGAGTTCAAAAAGAAAAATGTAATATTTATTAATTAAATACATCATAGTGGTTTTAATTTTCATGAACTCATTTTGATCCTCCTCAAGATTTTCTATTATTTATTCTTAAGTATTGGATATTTTAGTTAACTTTTTGTTCTACTTTATCAATTTGTTGAACATCTCTTCATTGTCTTTGAGTCTTGTTATCTCCAACTACAAATATTATATCTTACCATTAAGAGTTTCTATTTCCTCATTATTATTTTAAGTTGAACCATTGAAGTCTTCTAAAAACTTTACACTCTCAGCCACATATTTTGATAATTTATTGTAGAATTTAGCAGACTCTTTCAAAACATTCATCACATATTCAAAATTTTAATCATACAACTTGATATCGACATCGATCTAATGACACCACTTTATAAATTTATTTCATTCCTTTTTATGTGATTGAGAACATTCATATAAAGGCATCTAATATTACTCATTCCAGATGAATCTTTATATTAATATAATTAAGGATTTCTATTTCTAATTAGATGTTTCATGAATCATTTCTCCTCTGTATTCACGTATTTGGAAATATAGAATTATGCCTTTGAGTATCTTCGAGTCATGAATAATTTAGTCAAAACTATGAATATTTATCATATTAACTAAATTAGATTATTATTTATCAGTTTTTTGGAGTTTCAGATAACATTTTCTGATTTTTGCTTCCTTTCCTTTCCCTCTATCAACTTTCATATAAAAGTTTTCACCAAAATCCTTATTGTCAGAAAATTAAATTATCTCCCCGTCAATGGGGTCATCTTTATCATCATATTAATTTTAATTGTGGTCTTCGTTATCATTCTTATATGGTTATTGATATTCTTGGTCTGATTATTCTTCCTTTTTAGAATATTGAGACATTCCATTTTTATCATATTTGTAAGGTAATTTTGATGATGATGGTTTTGATTATTTTATATAAAAATTATTTGATTGAGTTCCTTTCTCATAAAAATATTCATTTTTTTTCTTCACTATATTCATACCCATATTATTTATCCTCTTCACTATTTTATTCATTTTCAATATCATCATCCTATTCTCTAACACCTTCTTCTTCTTATCTATCTTTAAATTTTTTATTAGTCCATGAAACATCTTCTTCTATTGAATAATAAAACTCCTCCTAGATCTGTGCCTATGTTCTAAAATATGATTTCTTGAATGTACTTGTTATATTGGGTTTCATGAACTATGAGTACCAATCCTTCATCGATAACATCACCCTTTCCTTTATCATCCATTTAAGGAATATCGACATGAAAAACATATGTTTCTTGAAAAAATAATCTAGCATCTGGATTTGGTTAATCAATTTAAGTTTTGGTTTGTAGTAGAACCACATTACCTAAGGAATTTTCAACAATTTTTAACAAATTATACCATAACTAAAATTCAGTGAACTTATTTTTTTCTTCTATTTCTTTTCTTCTTCTTGAATGTTTTGGCAATATGGATTCTTAATGACTTGGACTCTTTTGAGTTACGTCCGATTTGAGGATAACCATATTTTCTCTCATACTTGTTCTTCATCCACTCAACATAAAATTTATCTAGAACTTTCTTTTGATTATTTTCAGTCATAATTGAGGATGCTTTAGCTTTACTTTTCTTCTTATTTTTACCTTTATTAGCTTTTCATTAAGGTTCATCATCTGATGCATCATCACGAGGTTTCTTAATAAACATTTTTGATTCAGAAAAAAACCAAACCTAATTATCTTCATTGATCATCATTGATGTATAAAATATTAACCCTACTTGAAATTTATTTATTCAGAGTATTTAATTACTTCCTGAATTCAACCACTAATTTTCATATCCTAGCTAGAAACATAATGATTTTTGACTTGATAGAAATGTTATTAATGTTGTTGATGGTATGAAAGATAAATTCGATAAGATTTATCTTTCTCATGATCACTAAATAATTCAATACAAAAAATCATAAACATTGAGTGTGTCTCAATATCCCTTCCATGGTATAAGAAACCCTTACACCCATAAGGATATTACACGATAGTTTGGTGTTAGATGGATAACTTTATGAAATTTTTCGTATTGGTTAAAAAAATAATCTTATGATCTGTTTTTCTTAAAGGTACTAAGATCATACATAAGCTTGTGAAAAGGACAGAAAGAATCCCCTTCTATGGGTATTCCAACCGGAATAACATATTATCTATAATAAAACTTGTATCTCTTATCATTCATAACAAAATAGAAATTTTCAATTACTTCTTCCTAGAAATGTTTTACAGAGGCATAAATTTTTTTAACGAGATTTGGGTAGAATAGATCAAATCATTTTTAAATATTCTCAATAAAAATGGATTCCCATCCTAGAATCTTAAAAATAATTCTTAGGGAAGAATCATATTTTTCATAAAGAAATTTCCTACTAAACATTATCTAAAAATAAACCAATCATTGTAATCATCATGAGAAGACATCAAATTGTGACTGCAATTAAAGAAATAAAATTAATATATTTCTCATACTAGGGGACTTAAGAGCAGTATAAACTCAGTTAAAAAAGTATTGTAAAACCAATGTGGGACAAAGGGGGGGGGGTCCCCCTTTATATTGGTTCTCGGGTGACGATTGATCTTCCAAAAACATATCCAACAGTTGACATTCAAACTCTCTTGATCTGACGGTTGAAAAGCATTCGAAGAAAGATTTGATGTATTTTATGAACTCTCAAGGTCTTAAAATATTTTTCACGATGGGTTTGAATATAATTAAGTTTTTTTTTTAAAAAATTAATCCATAATTTTTTTATAAAACTAAGAGTAACAATAACAAGAAAAGACAAAAAAATATGAGATAGTGTTAAAACAACAATGAAAATGAAAATTACCTTTAAGAGTAATGGTATAAATCAGTATAACTAATCAGTTATACTTGTTTTTCAAAACTAAATACATTACGATAGTTTTGATTATGAAATATTGAAAAAAAATTGAATAGAAAATTTTAAAAATGTTTTTTAAGAAATAAAAATTATGATGTTTTTATTAATAACACCAAATTTAATAGATATATTAGAAAAAAATAAAATATTTTTTTCAATCTGTTGTTTTTTTAATAAAAACTAATTCTAGAAAGTTTTATAATGTTTTAAGAGTCCGAAAATACTTTAAATAATTATGACTCTGAAATTTTTTAATAAAGAGGTGTGAGTCCAGAATGTTATTTTGAAACTTTCTAGATAATTTTTTAGAAAGCTATTTTTTTTCAAAAAACAAAAAACATATGTATTCCCCTTAAAAAAGGAGTAACATAATGTAAGGAGATGGGTAAATAATATATATATGTAAATGATTACTTTACATTGATTATTCCAATCTTCTTTTAAACATATTCAAATCTATTGGAAGGAAAAGATTTTCAAAAAATGTCAACATGTTTATCTTACATTTCAATTAATTGTAAAATTATATATCCTTTAATTGTGTGATCCAAAATGAAATTGTGTATTATATATATGTTGTTATCACATGAGTTATGTTATATGTTTTTTCTTAAAGCAGTGAAACTTATGTAATTACAATGTATTTGAGTTTTTTTAAAACTCATGAAATAGTCAGTAAGTGTGTGTTACATCCACAACACTTGAGCACAAACACGTCCATCTACTATATAAACAGATTTAGTAGTGGAATGTTCTATAAAGTGTTGTTTTATACAAGACTAAGATACTAAAGACTCTCCTAATAAATGACAAGTTTTGGATTTGATTTTCCTATCCATTCTACTACCACCAAAGTCAATATCTAAAAAAAATTAATTTAAAAGAATTTCAAGAATAATAAAATATTTCTAAATCTATAGTTACCTTTGATAAAAAAAAACAATTTTATTGATTATACATGTTAATCCTTTTAATTATCGTGATATCATGCACATAAGAATGTAGAAAAAATTAATTCTTAAGAACTCAAAGTTAAGTATAGTAAACATCCTATCATACCTCTAAAATTATTTTGATCCACAAGTTTCCCAGTTTCATTAAAATCTTATGCATTTGAGGTACCGATGTGAGTATGAATAAATTTATTCTTTTTATATACAAAGTTATTAATAAGATATTATATGTACTTTTGTTGAGATATAAAACTCCTATATGGTTTTTGTAAAATTTGAAAACCTAGAAAACATATTTACTCATCCATCATAGTCATCTCAAAATCATATTTCATAAGATCCACAAAAAAATCTGTTTAATATTTTAGTGTTGATTAAAATATAATTTCATCAACATAAATTTAAAAAATCATAATATTTTTATTAAAATTTTCTTATAAAGAGTGTTGGATCCACAACTCCAATAACAAAATAGTTTTGTAAAAAAAATCATGTTAATCTATCATACCAGGCTCTAAGGTATTGTTTATGTCCATATAAAACATTTTTATGTTTAAAAATATATTCAAAATGTTTTTTATTTACAAAACCGGGTATTGTTCTACATAAACTTCTCCCTAAACATTTCAGTTAAGAAAATCACACTTTACATCCATTTGTTTTTTTTAAATTAAAGATTTCTAAAAAGGATAGTAGAATATTATCATATTCTAATATTGAAACTAGAGCATATGTTTCTTCACATTATATTCCTTATTGTTTATTATAACCTTTTTTGAAAAGCATCTCTTTATTTAAAATAATAATTCTTATTTCATAACATTTTTTTTATAAAAACCCATTTTACATCAATTATGTGAGTTTTTTAGTCATTAAACTAATTTATAGATATTGTTTCTTTAAAATTCATTGATCTCATCATGAATTTCCTTAATCAAATCCTCATAACCTAAATCCTCTTCCAGATTCTTAGGTTCAAATTGAGAAAGGAAATCTAACTGTTAAATTTCATTCCTGAAAGAATTTCTAGTCCTAACTATTTGATCTGCATCACAAATGATAATATCACAAATATGAATCCTTAGAAACATATGAATTATATTATTTTTTAAAGTCTTTTATTTAGAATAAAAAAAGAAAATAATCCTAAGGAATAATTTTAGAATCAATTTCTTTAGTTATATCCTTAGGAGAAGATGTTTCTAATGAGGTTTGAAATTCTGTTTTTGAAATCACATATAAAGATGTTGGTTTGGGTTGTTTGAAAAAAAGGACTAGTTTCATAAAAATTTATATGTAATATTTCATAAATAGTTAAATAATTTTTAATAAAAACTCTATAAGACTTAGAAGTAGTGGAGTAAACTAAAAATATCACACTATCAGATTTTGGTGCCAATTTAAATAAGTTATATTTTTTTATTCAAGATGAATACTTTTCATCCAAAAAACATTGAATTAATAATTTTTTGGTTTTTAAATTGTCCACAATTCATAAGTAGTTTTATTAACAAAATGTATAATCAAAACATGATTTATACTATATCAGGCAGTACCAACCACTTCAAACTATTTTGTTTAGAAATTGAGTATTCAATCAACATGGTTCTTGTTATTTCTTGAAGAATTATATTTCATCTTTTAACAACACCATTTTTATGGGGGGGGGGGGTTCTCTATGATGAAAATTTATGTTATATATCATTTTTATTTCAAAATTTTTCAAAATCAGGATTAAAAAATTATCCACTATGATCACGATGAATAGTTATCAAGGGTTGATTTTTATCATTTTTAACTTTCTCTACAAATGTTCTAAAATAGAAAAAGGCTTCATATTTTTTTTGTGAGAAAGTAAAACAATGTATATCTAGTGTAATCATCAACTATGACAAATAAATTTTATTTTTCTTCAATAGTGCCAGTTTGTGTAGGAATAATTAAATCCATGTTTACTAACTGTAAAGCATAAAAATTTGGGACTTCACCAATATATTTAAAATATTACTTATTTTTCATACCGTAGTGAAAAGGGTAATGGAATTTTGAAGAATTAAACCTATGTTTTGGAGAATATTTAACATGTATTTTCATAGTCAATTAGAATATGTTTATAAGGATTAGATGTAGTAAACTTCTATTCCATAAAAAATATTGATCTTTTATTTCACTAAGGAAATGTGAATCTTGGATCCTAAGGCCTTCTATGTTAAGTGTATAAACATTCTCATGACAATGGGATGAAAGAATGGATTCATCCTTGGAGATATGTACTAAATACTTAACATTTATAATGTTCACACATTAACCTTCTTCCCAAAATTGACTTATGTTTATAAGTTTGTGCTTAATACCTTTAAAAAACAAAACATTTGAAATTAATGATTTACTAAGAAGAATAATATTATCTATACAGATAATATCTCCTATAGCATTATCATCAAAAGTGACTTTTCAACATTTAATTTAGATAATAAGTTTTATAAAGGTATTTATTACCATCATATTTCTAGAAAATCCACTATTCATGTAATATTTTTTCTTGTTGTTTGTACTTTTGTTGTTTCCTTGAAAACAAAAACTGCATAATTTTCATACCCAAACATTCTTGGGTCTGGTAGTGTTATATTGTTTTGGAATATATATTTGTTTATAAAAATAGGCTTCTTGAAATCATATGTATTGAACTTTATTTAGAGAATAATTATTTTTCCAATTCCTACCACTCTGGCATTTAGTAAAAAATGTTCACTTTTTGGAACAAATTAATTGTTGTTGAAAATAGGGGTTTTATGAGTAAAACCAAAGTTTTACTACCATGAGGTCTAATTGGTTTGTAAATTTTTTCAATGTTTAATTTACTAATCGAAAAGTATGGAAAATATTCTTCAAAGAATAATTTTTTAGATTTTAGTTTTAAAAATAAATTCATATCCTCTTTAGTAATAGTTTTGGAATTGAGTTTATCAAAAATATTTTATAATATATCTTTTTCAAAAATTAATCATTATAAATCTTTTGAAAAAAAATAATTTTAGGAGTTATCATTTTCAAGATATTGAGAAAGATCTGATATTTGATTTTTGAAAACATTAATTCATGAATCATGATTATCAATTTTATTAAAACATTTATAATTTTCATTTACAAAAAAGTTTACAAAACATGAAACTTAATTATATGAAGGTAAATAATTGTTTTCACTGGATGAGGAATAATATTCATCTAAATATTCCAAAGTTATCTCATAAGGGTAATTGGAACTTAAAGACATATTAGTTGGGTTTTCAGTAGTTCATATCTGTTCCATAAAATAATGAGTTTTAATAGGTACATTTGTAAAGAGACGTATGTTCCTCTGTCTACAAATATTATTATCAAAAATGCATTTAGAATAATCACATCCTCTGGCACTCCATGTGTTATTATCTTTTAAAAATTTATTTCCCTTTGACTTATTGTATATTTTGGAATTCCTTTTTGAATTTATTTATTTTTATATCTTTCCTCTTTAACATATGACAATATATCCTTATGTTTTCATCCTTATTTCATCCATAAAATGTGAATTAATCTTTCTTGTTACTTTTATTCTTATGAACTTTATTTTATCGATATTGGAAATATTTATTTCAAACAATATTATTCTTCCTTTGGGAGGGATTTTCTATTTAATTAGTAGAATGTTCAGAAAAACGAAATTAAATTTTGATAACAATTTTCTTCTTTATTGACAACTAAACAAAATTTTCTAATGTCTGATATTTAATAGGAAAAGTATTGTAAGAAAAATAAACACCACCATTTTTTTTCAATTTATCATCACCTCTTTTAAGTTTACTCTCATAAATTATCAAGGATCTTATAGGATCATCCAAGGTAAGACTACTAAAAATTATTATACCATAAACTAATTTTCTATATGATTCACATTCATTAGGCATGATTTCAATTTTATTTTCCGTAAGAATGTATTCATCAAGACCTTTCTCATGAATACTTGTAAACTGTTTATAATAGTTATAAATCTCTAATGAATCATAGCAACAGATTCACCTAGTGAGAAATCAAATTCTTGATAATCATCTCTTAATATAGCTCTTCTGGTTTTTTACAACCATTGAAGTTCCAAAATATGTTACTTCTATATTTTTCTAAATAATGATAGAAACTTCTCATGCAGATATTTGAGTATAGATGCTTCTTATCATGGAGTAAAAAAATGTATTTCTAACACTATAATTCAACTGATATTCGTAATTTTCTTGATTGGTAATGCCAATAACTTCCTTATCATAAATATTATAATTTTTACTAAGCATGTAAAATTTATTAACCCCAGTGTTGATAATGAAAGTCTTCATCCTATCTTGCTACTACTTAAAGTCAACACTATCAAAGTTAGGTGGTCTCTTTGGATTTAAATTTTCTATGGACATGAAATTTAGATCTATCATCATAATACAATATAAAAACCATAATTTACAAATATTCTTGTGTAACTATTTATAAACAAAAATTTTATATCAAAAAATTGAAAAAGTATGCAGTAGATAAAATTAGTAAAAACTCACCAATTAATCCAATTTATGGAAAATAAAAAAACAAATATCTTCAATTGGATCTGATACCAATTATTTTATCAATATATATCTAATATTGATTAAGATCATAATATACAAGATTTATATCTTTTGAAATCTATATTTACAAGAGGGGGGTGAATTGTACTTTTAAAACATGGATTAAAAGAAATAAACTAAATAAACAAAACAAAAACACTTTATGTAAAATATCAAACTTCGATATCAGTTTGATAAACAAAGTCAATAAATCATAATAAGATATAATATGATTAAATTATAATAACAGAATTAGTTATATAAAAGCTCCAATTAATCTGTGCATAAATTGTAAAAACAATAAATAAGATATTCAAAATAGAATATAGTAAGTTGAATACAATAAATAACTTTAGTATTTAATTTTCATAGAAAAAAAATAAACGTTCAAGAAAGAAGAAATAACTATAATAAAGTATAAATGACTTACAAAGGTTAAAAGAATAATCTATTTTAACCATAAGAGTAAGGTATCCAATAACCCTAAATAAATGTATCACTTTTTTATACTTACAAGAAATTGTATATTTTCTCCACAAGGAAATCCCTCAATATGATGATCAATATCTCTTTCTTTCTATCTACATAATCCCTTGATACGATGACCGAATTATCTCTCTACCTAGCCTTGGTATCCATCAATCCAATGGATTGAATTCTAGGTCATTCTATCCGTGGAATCCCTTGATTGAAATCATATATTGTACGTATAAGAAAATACCAAAAAATTATCAAAGAGACAACCTAGTAATGTTTCTTTAAGAACTAATCTCTCTAAGGAATTACAATGGACTAAGAACAAGTTGTTTACCCAATGTAATATTATGAAAAAATTGAGGGAGAATGATAACAATACCTAGAAAAAACCATTAGCTTCAAAAAAATCGAATGGATAGGTATTTATATGAATCTTCCCAATAATCTTCTTGATCGCCCAACAATCACATTTTCTCCGAGTTTGTCTCAAGTAATTGGAAACCTGATACATGAAAACTCATAACTATCTAGAATAGCTAATTTTCTGACATCTTATTGACTTACCCAATTACAAAGAAAAATATGTTCCATTACGATAAAAATAAGTCCTTAGTATTCATATTTTAAACATAGTCTGTTTGATGGACTTATTTTCAATTGTCATTATGATAATCTTCATGAGAATTAATTAGATGTTTATCAGTACTAGTATCCTTATGATTGTTAATAATATTTCAGTATGAAATACAAGCTAAAAAATCTAACAATGTTTCTGATAAAGGTGAGTCCAGTTTTTATTATACTCATACTAATTATGATTATCATAATAACGAATATATAAGTTTATATCCGAATAATTCCAAACTAAATATAATTATGGTAAAGATTATGTTTTCTACAAAACATACCAAAGCCCTTTGGGTATAAGAAATTTAGTAATTATTTACTTAAGAAAAAGTTTTTGATTTCCAAAACAAAAGGAAATGAAAAGTATGAAATATAATTTTTAACTCAACAATTTTTAGAAATTTTGTATCTTTTTCCAATATTTCATTTTTATGCTCATTAAAATAATTACCCAAATAAACTCAAATGAAAACCACAACATCACCTTTCAAAACATTGTCCATATGGATATCGGTTATGTGCCTTATCATCAACCACTAATCTGACACTGTTTTTACAACTGATTATATGAATTAATACTCAATACAACATCCATGTAATTTAATTTACCTGCCTAATACATGATGTAAAATTCCAGCATAAAAAATATTCCATCAATCTTAATTAACAGTGATTCATATCTATTTTTGAGGAAATGAGTTTAATGAATTTATGACATGTGAACACTATGAATTTTTTGTCACCACCCATCCCCTAGGGCCTATGCCGTTACATACCCCAAGTCCGCCTCTCGAAGGCCAGGTGTTGGTGTCTAGCACTGAAGGTGTCAACCTGCAAGTGGGTGGTATTTTCTTGAGTACATGTACACACACACACACCCAACCACATCCTCTAAAATGAATGAGTAAAACATGTAAATTGAAAAAGTGTTGAGTACAAGTACAACCTAAGACAAGTGGGATAGAATACAAACCCAATAAAAGAACTGAAAATAGAAAAGTACAAAGGGACTCGGTTAACCATCTTTAAAAAACCCAAACTGATGGTAAGAGTAGTGTAGCTACTGAAAACCAAAGTAGTACATTATGTCTTCCTAATTCTACTAGGCCCTGCCTATTTCTAAGCCACCAAGTCCTCCATCAAAACATCAATTGTCTGCACAAGACACAACACGTGCAGGAGAAGCCTATTCATGGGTGAGTAACATAGTACATAGTAGGGGACCCCAATCCACTAAGGAGAAACAAAAAAAAGAAACCACAAAGAAAATCCACAAAGCAAAGGAAACTCATAGAAGGTTTAATTAGAAGCCTAAGAAAAAGGTTCATCGGTTATTTTGAATAATGTTTCGTACTTTTGAGGGACTCATCCCTGACGAGTCGATGATGTCTGCTAGGCCACTAAGGTCCATGGGGAAAATGCTCATCTCCCAGAAAACTGAGGTCCACACAACATTGTAGGACCAATGTTGTTCACAAGGCTACTGGTTTTATAGGCCACTGAGGGCCACACAACTGCTCATTTTATGGGCCACTGAGGTCCACACAGCTGCTGGTCATCTGTGCACTTGACATCAGGAGAAACTCCCCATCAACCCATACAATTAAAGTCAAATTACATTGAATTTTCCTTAGATCATACCAAAATATTCTCCTCATCGAGAGGGTCCCAAAACCACAAATTACTCCTCAATCGGATGCTTGATTTTCATGTTATTAGCGTTTTAGTAAACAGGGGAAGATTACGCCTCGGCCTGGTCTGACCAGGTAAGACTGACTCCACCAAACCAGAGCGGGGGTCCCATATACCCCACATTAATTCAACTGACTTCACCGGGCCCGGTTTTGGTCAGGTTCTGTCTGGTTTGGCCAGGCCTGTGGGATAGGCCCAATGGGCCTTGCTGGACTCGGCCCAGTTGAGTAGAGGGTCCAGCACGTCGGGTCACCCGGTGACCTGGTCGTGTACATTCCAACACAAATGGTGCAGGTTTAGCCCAATGGATATGTTTCTGGTTCTTTGGTAATGGGATTGGCCCACTAGATGAAGCCCGAACCACTAGAAGTGGGCTAGTGGTGTGCACCAGGCCGAGAAGTGGCTGGTTGGGACGTCTGGCTCCCCGCCTGCCTTGCGGTTCATCCGTAGGGGCTCCATCCTGCTGTGGTCAATTGACCACAGATTCCAGCTTTCCTGAGTGGAATGGACAAGGACACCCCTTCAATTTCACCTAAAAACTCAGTCTGCATGTTTGACCCATCAATGCGACACCATGCTGGCTCCACGTCTATCCAGAGTCGTGGCCCATGTCGGCCGTAGATTCCACCGCCTCAGCAGGCTATCGGGGCACACTACTCTACCTGGCTGCCAATATGAAACACAGTCTTCTGTCCCTCTATCCAGCACTTGGCCCATACTGCCGTGTTCCACCAACACTGGCACACCAGTAGAATATTCAGCGGACCACCATTTGATCTTAATTATTCATTTAGAATATGATTTGTGAAGAAATTCAATATAAAATAACCCCTACCTCATCAATGTTCATTGCTAAATCACTTCATCCTCAAGGGTCTAAGAGGTTAATGGTGTTTGTCATTCTTCGAGGTATGTTGAAGTTGATCAAATCTGGCTAACATTCATCATTCTTCATTAGGGAGGGAATCCATTAGTGTTTTGTCATAGAATACTTACAGTTTAATCCTCTTTCCACCAACGCATTAAAATATTTAAAAAACACGTCGCAATGTTTATTTTATTCTTTAACATCACATAATTACACTGTTATGTGTCATTAAAGCGTCATTGTGATATGTGTTAACTATCCATTAATGAGATCCATTAATTCATCTCATTACTGCCTCATCGCTATAGCGTATCATCACCGGGTATTCATTAATTGATGAGAAAAGAAATATAATATCCTTTTACATTATTTTATTATTTTTCTCAAAATTTCAGGAAATTAAATTTTCGGATTGGACCTTGTCAAGATAAGTTATGTCTCTTCTAGGAGGATCCCAACATTCCGAGTTAAACAACACCTTTGTATTTTTTATCTGAGCACCATTTCAAAAGTTATAAAAACCTACTCTATCGTTTTCTGAACATACCTTAAAATAGTAAAAAAATCCATTATGGGTTCATCGTGCCTTAGAATCACATGTCATTAGAGAATGTAGTATCAAAATAATTCCAGATAATTTCTAAAAAAATTATACGAAAATTATGAGATATTTCATTCTTCCCACCATAGGGCTTTACGTCCCCAAAATCCAAAACAAGGGCTAATCAAACAAATGGGGGTACTATGAATGAATATTAGCCTCCGAATCCCATCTGATCTCTTGGAGATACTAAAATTCCACCAAACATACATGAGTGGAATTGACCACCCACAAAGGACCTGCTTCTATCAATCCTCTATCTCCACTGAGAACTCTGAAAACATTTCCCCATCATCAATGTCTAGCTCTCCCCAATCAATAATGTGTGGTGGATCATGCACGTATTTCCTCACCCACGAAACATGGAAAACATTGTGCACCTGATGCATATGTGGGGGAATATTTAGGTGGTATTCCAACTTTCCAACTCTAATCAAGATCTTAAAAGGTACAATGAACCTCAGAGATAGCTTTCTTCCCCTACAAAATCTATGCAATCCTCGTCGGAGTGAGACCCTAAAAAACACATGGTCTCCCTATTCAAACTCCAAGGGTCTCCATATCCTGTGGGCATAATACTTCTGCCTAATCTTTGAAGTCCTGATCTTCTCCTGGATGATCTGCATTTTCTCGGTGGTAGCCCATACCATCTTTGGACCCGTGAGTTCTGACTCTCTTTGGTCTATCCAACGTAGAGGTGATATGCAAGACTGTCCGTAAAAAGCCTCAAACAATTCCATGCCAATGGTGGAGTGATAGATGTTGTCGTATGAAAACTCTACCAGTAGCAGGTGGTCCTCCCAAAATTGACCAAAATCAAGCATGAATCATGTCCTCCAGGGTCTGTATGGTCTACATAGTCTGACCATCCATCTGGGGATGAAAAGCTATGCTCAAGGGCAGTTGAGTCCCAAGCGCCTTCTGCAAACCCTTCCATAACTGGGATGTAAAGTGTGAATCGTGTCATGAGACAATATTTGAAGTCACTTCATGGACCCACAATATCTCTTGGACATACACTACCACAAAATAGGGAAAGGGAAGCGCTTCCATTTACCAAATATAAACAGAAAGCTCTGATAAAGGGGTGTGACTTTATTAGCACTAGCTAAAAACGCAGATAAAGGTAACCTTTATCAGCACCAAAACAAGCACTGATAAAGGTGTACCCTTTATCTGTGCTTTTTTAATGCAGATAAAGTGAACATTTATCAGTTCTATTATTAGTCTTGATAAAATATTTTATTATTAAATTATATAAAATTATTATATTTATATTCAAAAATAATTTTTTTGTATACATTAACATTTATATACCAATATTTATAAATATGTACTATTTATAGGTATTATTATTAATATATAGATATATATTTATTCTATATATCATTTTAAATAAATATATAAGAGTATAAACAAATTAATAAAATTATACTTTTATAAAATAAGTATTTATCAATGCTAAAAAGGTACAGATAAAACACCTATTTATCAGTGCTAAAATTATAGCACTGACAAATAGATACTTTATCAGTTATTTTTTAGGGCTGATAATGGTATGTTTTATCAGCGCTAAAAAATTGCCGATAATGATATGTTTTATCAGGGATTTTATTTTAGAGCTGATAAAACATTCCTTAATCAGCACTTTTAAATAGTGCTGATAAATGTTCAAACAGTTTTTATAAAAGAACCCTAATCGGCCCCTCCTCTGTCGCACGTGTTCAAACCTTTGTAGAAGAAGAACCTGACCCCTCCTCCTCCTCCTCCTCCTCCTCCTCTACCTCCTCCTCCGCCGCTGCCTTTTCCTCCTCCTCTGCTGTGACCAGCCTCCTCCTCTACCGCCACTGCCTCCACCGTTGCCTCTACCGCTGTTGCCTGTGCCAATGCAGCCTCTGCCTTCGCTGCCTCCTACACCTCTAACTCCCCTATAGAGGTATATTATTTGAGTGTTTTTGGTTTTATGGATGATATCAAATGAGTTTTATGAAGGTAAAATATTTCATGGGTTAACTTAGGCTTGTGAATTCTTTAGAAACATGAAGCACAGGTATATGCTTTGAGTTGTGATTTACATAAGTGGTGTCATACCAAGTGTGGGATATATGCATGGTGATTCCTTAGACATTGGGAATGTAAAAGGTATGGTTAATTTCCTTTACTTGAGATTGTATAGGCATTGAGATTCCTTGGAATATTTTTGAGAAGGGCACCATGAGTGTCGATGTTTTTGGTATAAAGGATTGTTTTGAGGGTACGATTATTGTGATTCCTAGCTCTGTATTTTTTTTACATGTTTCTTAGTGAAGTATCTATTATATTATGGATGGAAGCATGTTATTTTGAGACGATACTGTTTAAGAGGCATTAGTGCTGTTTTCATGCAAATTTTTAGAATGTCAATCTTGATGGAAAATAGCATGGAGGTTCTTTGTATTGATTATTGACATACCCTGGAGCTTGGTCATGGGTTTAGGCATGTGAGCCTAATATATATGAGATATGACTTAGAATAGTCCATGTCGGGTGATAATTCATGGTATCATAGTGATTTAAACCTATCTAGACATGCATTATTTTGATAACGAGGGTTGTTGATCACTGTTCTGGAGACTGGCTCATCCGGTTGCATGGGGTGTACATCAGAAAGTTTATAGATCAGGTTAATTAGAGCATCTAATATAGATGGTAATTTAATATAACAAAATGGTGTTTGAATTTTGGGATCCTGAGTCTTGTAATTTGATCTGGTGGTACAATATTTTACCCCCATTATATTTAATGAGGTGAGAATGGTACACACCAGTTATGCATGGTACCAATTTAAATTTTAATTCAATGAGATGAAAAGTGTGATATGAGGACAAATAGAGTTTTAGAAATTATTTTTGACTCAATTTCTTGGTGTTTTGGATGGAATAGAAAATTTCAATCTATGGTGGAGGATATGTCACAAGTGGATCAAATATAATGGCATGTTTGATCAAAGAGTTAATCCCGGACATGTGTTTCTTTGAATAAATGATCATTGATCAATAGAATAAACACACGTTTGGTGATATAATAGGTTTAGGTGATTATTAATAAGGGGTATAAGGTAAAAATTTATTGGGGAGTGAATCAATGGTTTTTGAGGGCGTGACTTTCATTTCAGATGAATTTCAATGTGTAATGGGTATAATATTTTAGTGATCTGGGAATAGGTGGAACTTGATATTTCATGTTAGAGATTAGGTATGATAAATATGATCACATGTATTAAATATCTATGATAAAATAGGGATCATTAACTATGAATTTAGGACCCTCATGTTACAAGGGTCTTCAGTTTAATGAGATTTATTATTGGATTGTTGATATGGAATTTTTATGTCATTGAGTTGGTGAATCTGATTTATCTGGTCCCACATAAATACAATATTTAGATTTTAAATGATGTACTAGATAAATTTTATATGTTTACATAATGATTAGGATAATATTTATGTGAACCAAAGGTGAATCATGAGGTAAATCAGGATTCATCATGTGATTTTGGGGGTGAAACCCATTCATCACATTATTTATGGGGTGGAACTCTTTCTTCACATGATTCAAGGATTGAATCATGTGTAAAAATATAGTGGTAGTGTTTTCTCTGAGATTAGATGTTGTAGACAATAGAGGGAAATGGTTACTTTATATTGGGTATCACAGGTTCATTTTAAGGTATGACTGGGACTTTTTTAGGGAAAATTAGCGTGTTAGGGCCTTGTTCATAAGAAGTAGAGACTTGTTTGATTCTATTTGGAATAAATATGACAACTAGTACTAGATTTTGGAGGATTTTTTCATTTTTGTTTTGGATTGGTTTGTAGTAAACAACACCAAGTGGGTTTTTGGAATACTGGATGATGTGTTACAACAGGTGTTTACGATGGTGGGGAGCACTTTGGATCAGGATCGTGGTGGGTATCACCATGAACCTGATGATGTGTTTAGTGAAAAAATAGTGCCCTTGAATGGATGGGTTTCTTGGATCATTATATATAGGTTTCAATGATGTTTAACTATACATGGACCATTCCTAAATCTCATTGGAACAATTTTGGATAGGTATAACATATGGGTTCTCATTAAATGTTTTCTTTTCAGTCGGGAATCTCCTCTAATGTGCGCCTCTCTAATGCCATGAAGACACCTCTGTCGCGTGCTGATCAAAACATTCTTGGAAATTTTTCTCTTGTTACTCATTTGTTTCCTCTTGTTCTCATGTTATTATTGTTTGATATTAACGGTTATAATGTGAAATGTATTGGCAAAACACCTCGATGAAAATCGTGGCCGTAGGTGGTCCTTGTTTTCACAAAAAATGAATTGCATGTTGGTTGGTTCCTGTTGAACATTTGAATATAAAAATTGGAAATTTAAATATAGTTTACTAATGAACGAACACCCTTATATGATAAAAGTTTTGTGATAAACCCTGTATTAACAAGAAAAATTGAATAAGTGATGCTTTGTAAAATCTTAAAGTGTGATTTTTTGGTTTGTATGGTGTTTCGATTGTGAGCGCGATTATGTGTTGGAATGGGGTTTCCGTTGTTTCCATGATTGGTATGAATTTTTTTTCCATGTTGTAGTTATTTTACCATTTATTATCAATCCAAAAATTACTCATTTCAATGGCACCACCACTTTGTTACTAGTGAAATTCCACTTAATCTTAGAAAACCACTTCACTAGAGGACTCTATGAGACACTTTATGGACACGCGAGTCAAATAACCATAACAAGACATGTAATGAATACTTTCACCTGCAAGCATTATTTTGAAAATCATACAATCTATTAGTTTAGTACCATATTTTTGGACTAGAGACGTTATGTTTATAAAGAAACACTAAAAAACCGGTTTAAAACAATGCATATAGATCACACATGGGATAATAAAACATTCTAGTGCAAGGGATTCTCATAGCTTGTTAGACATATATAGTGTAATTATTTTGATATATATTAATATTACTCTATCAAATAAGATGAATATGAATAAAGAATGGATGAATGCAAATCGGTTGACAAAAGAGTATGAAGATGGAATGGAAGAGTTTATCATGTTTGCAAAAGATCTTGCATGTGACCCTTCTCAAATCCTTTGTCCTTGTTTATGCTGTTGTTATTCAAGACAAATTAGTCTATAGGAGTAGGAAGAACACCTGATCTGTCACAGAATAGATCAATGTTATACATTTTGGAATAAATATTGGGAAAAATTATTGTAGGTAGTGGCTGAGATAACATGGCATTTTATGGATCATCTGTTACGATTACCAGCGTAAACAATGAAGATGATCGAATGGAGGATCTGATTGCAGATGTGAATGATGATAATGTTCATATTGAGGAAATGACCTGGAAAGTTGAAGATGAACATTGTGATTGGACAAAATTGTTTGAGATGTTAAATAGTTGTGAAAAAAAATCCATTGTATGCTGGTTTAACTAATTATATAGCATTATCAGCCATACTAAAGATGAATAATCTGAATGCAGGAAAAGGGTTGAGTGACACCAGTTTTACAGAAATACTTGCCCTCCTGAATGACATTCCCTTAGAAGATAATGAGCTCCCAATCCAAACATAAAATTCCAAATGAATGCTACACTCGATGTGTATAATCTCTGAAAGAATACATGCCTTCTAGAATGATTGTACATTGTTTTGAAAGGACCAAAAATCACATAAAGAATGCCCAAAGTGTGGTTCTTATCAATAAAAGAAAGAATATTACAGTCCTACAAAATTTTTATGGTAATTTCTGATCATTCCATTGTTTAGGCGCATATATAAAAGTGAGAAGACTATAGGTCAATAGACATGGCATGAAGATACAAGAATTAAATATGGGAAAATACGTAACCTGGAAGACCCTCCTTAGTGGAAGAGAATTGATCATGAGTATCTTGAATTTGGAAACAAGATGACAAACCATGGTCCTGCATTATCTACAGATGGGGTGAATCCTTTGGGTTTTCAACGAAGAAGTGACAGTACTTGGGCAGTTATGTTGGTAAATTATAACTTACCACTGTGGTTATACATGAAATGAAAATACATCATGTTATCTATGCTTATATTAGGACCAAAACAACTGGGTAATGATATTGATGTTTTTTTGGCTCCATTGATCGAGGTTTTGATATTATTGTGGGATTCAGGTGTTACGTTTTATGATGCATACAAAAATAATGATTTCACATTGAAAGCCATGTTGTATGGGATGATAAATTATGTTCCTACTTAAAGAAATCTGTCAGGATATAGCCTTAAAGGAACTCAAGGGTTTCCCATTTGCAAACAAGGTACATAGTCAATTAGGTTGAAACATTCATCAAAAACCGTGTTTTTAGGACATCACAAATTTGTACCCCAATGGCATAAGTACCGATTTTGGACGACAACGTTTGATTAAAGTTCAGAAGAATGTACAACACAGTCTCCACTAACATGTGATCAATTCTTTGAGAATGTAAATGATATAGACACTACTTTTGGTAAACCATTTTTAAATAACTTTAAGAAAATCGGTCGGAAAAAGAGATCAGTTTTTTTTGAATTACCATATTGGAATTGTCTGTATTTCAGAAATTTTCTTGATGTTATGCATGTTGAAAAAATGTATGTGATTGTGTCATCAGTATGTTGCTAAATTAATTTGGAAAAAAGAAATGATGGAATTAAGGAAATATTGGACATGAATATGAGAAGATTTGGCACCAGTGAAGGGTGAAAAATCAAGATTTCATCCTCCTGCTTCTTTCACTCTTTCCTGACAGGAGGGATATCAGTTTTTCATCTTCTTGAATGAAGTAAAGGTTCCAGAGGGGTATTCAAAAATATCAAGAACATCGAATCTATGAGAATTTTAAAATTAAAGGTTCTGAAATCACATGACTTCCATGTTTTGATGAAATATCTAATTCCTATAGCTTTACGTTGAATTTTCCCCAGAATTTCTGCCATACATTAATGATTCTCTGTTTATTATTCAATACTATATGAAAAAAACTTATAGGCTTGGTGAAATTGCCAACTATGGAAAGAGAAATTTCTGTTATATTATGTGAATTGGAAATGTTCTTCCCGATGACATTTTTGATATTATGTTTCATTTTATGGTTCATTTGGTGAGATAGATCTGACCATGTTGTCCTATACATTATAGATGGATGTACCCATTGAATGGTACATGAAGATTTTGAACGGGTATGTCAAAAATTGAAGTCATCCAGAGGGTTGTATTGTAGAGAAATATATTGTTGAGGAAGCCATTGAATTGTATACCAAATACCTATATGGTGTTAAAAATGTTGTCTACCAAAATCTCGTCACATTGGGCGGCATGAGGGTAAAGGAGTATCTGGAAGAGAGGTTGTCACAATCAATGTTTCAGATTGTGAGTAGGCCCAGCTTTATGTTTTTTATAACAGTTTTGATGTTGACCCATATGTTCAAACCCAAAAAGAAATTCTTAGGCATTTGAAACCATCTTGGGATGAAAAAAGGAGATCATATACACATAATTTATAGTTTATATGATAGTTTTCAGAACATATTTTTAAGAAGTTGGATGAAATCTGGACTCAATTTCTGAATGAATTAAACGGCTAGATGGAGAAGCAAGTGTGTATATATTATCTTACAATGCTTATGCAGTTGATGGTTATACATTCTATACCAATGAACATGATGAATAGAGTACCATAGAGAATAGAGGGGTTACACTTGTGGCTTAAGTGATGCTTGTTTCCAGAGAAAAGGACATAAATCTAATTTATGAAAATATGTCATACTTTTGCATCATCAAAAAAATATGAGAGTGGGATTATATGAAATTCCAAGTTCCAATTTTTCAATGAAAGTGGGTTGATAACATGAGTGATGTTAAAATAAATGAATTGGGATTCGTGAAAGTTTAATTCATTATGGAAGGGGAGAAAGAAAAACCATTTATAATGGAATCATAGATAGTACAAGTATTTTAGATTCCAGACCCCACAAACCAAAACTGGTCAATTATTCTGTTATCGACAAAAAAACTGAAGGGTCATATGAAAGTTCAATAGAGGATGACACTTTTGTAGGGACTTTGTGATAATTTTGTAGTGGTACCAATGTAGATGTAATTTTTTATGTCAGAGGAGACAACAATAAAGGAATTTACATTGTTGATAGAGGGGTCAAATATCCTTATCCTTTAAAAAAAGGGAGTTCAATAATCAGGTTTTTTGTTTATTGTAATATACATTGTTTTACATTATGTTATTATCTGTTCGCTGTTTCTTTTCGGAAGTCTAAATTAAATGTTTAACCACTTCTATAGATAATGACTTATGCACCTTTTGATATCCCCAAACCTAAGGCACCAAAAGTCACTCAACCTGCTGCTGTTGGTCCCAGTGCAGAGCAGCAAAATGTTTCTCAACCTGTTTTTGCTGGTCCTAGTGATAAGGAACAACATGTTTCTCAACCTGTTACTGTTGGTCCCAGTGCCGATGCTAGCGCTTCGAAAAAACATAATGATAATGATTTTGAGGAAATTTTCGGAAATAAAACCCTAACAGTGAAAAAAAAGAGTGCCATATTTTGACAGAGTTTTCCAAAATCCTTAAGGAAATATCAAAAGGCATAAAATATGAGGTGGGATAGAATAAGCGAGGAAAACTTGTTTACCCCAACAAATCCATCTTTAGTAGCTATATTGGAATCGTCACTCGGCAACGTGTCCCGATTGATGTATAGTCGTGACACCATGTTGTCACAAAGATTAAGACACTAATGTGGGAAGAGATTATGGTAACATTATGATATAATTTTTTTAATTTATTAAAATAAAATAAAATAGTAAAACATTTACTTAATCCTCATCATCCATTGCAGAGTGAATTTATAGTAGATGCCTCGCACAAGGAATATGTATTAAGAGTTTCATGAAAGATTCATAGGGGATTCCACAAAATTTTAATGAAATATCATCATAAAGATGCTAAAGAGAAAATCAAGCCACAACCACCACCTCTTTATGCACACATAACATCCCATGGAGCGCATGATGCATTTAGAAACCATCGCGCAGAGAAAACATTTCAGCTACATTGTGTGTGGTAATATGTTGTTTGTGGTTTCTTATATTCATCACTTTGATTGATAGTTTTTTATTTATGAAACAACAACAATGTGCTGAAAATAATGAACTTGCAACAAAACCAGTGCACCCCTACCATAAAGCATGAATGGGGTACACTTCACTTGAGAAAAATTGGTATATCTTTTTAATCTACCATACTACTTTTATGTGACACCAAACAATACCATAACCATGTTTCTCTATTTATATGATGATTAATGAATCGAAATCCATAGCCATATCTATCCCACACCGTCTGCTATGGAATAAGGTTCTTGTAAATAAAGAGGGGATATTTATATATGAAAACACACAAAAAGTGTTGGAAACTTGTGTATGTATGACATCATGTAAATTTTATTTTCATTATATCGATATTACATAAAAATGTCTACTTATTTTCTGATATTTTTTATTTGAGAAAGTCAAATTAATCAACAACACCCGCACCAGATGAAAACATACTATCAGTGGCCTTGAAGACGCCAGAACAGTATGACCACATCAAAGGTGTGGGTTTTGGGGTGACACCCCAAACATATTTTCAAAAAAAAAACAAGCAGAGGATCAAACTAAGGAAATGAAGAAGATACAAGAAAAATTATCTATTTTTCAATAATAATTACAATACCATAGATATATGATATAATTTTTAATGGGGGCTAGGAAAAGAGAAGAAACAACTCAACAACAACCTAGGCGTGAAGATTCCGGTTCACCGCCACTAGCTTTGAGGTGAGCCATACCCCTAAAAACCTGACTTAGCTATGGTAATCAATGTTCTAATAATTGTATTTGTAAAATGTGAATCACATAGAAAATGATACATTTCCCATACTAATATTCTACAGGGTGAAAATAACTATGATTTATATATATCAACTCCCACCTATCCCCTTATAGCGAGGCCTATGGTTTTCAATATACATGACAACATTGTACACAACAAAAAACTTTCAACAGATCATTTTAGATTGTCAATTAACATAGATAATGAGCCGAGTGCTGAGATAACTTTTCCAAATGATGATGAAAACATTTATATGGTTTAATAAGTTATTGGAATATTCATCGCATGGCCGTCAATTCTTGTAAAAAACCATTTCTATAAAGAGGTATTTATTTAAAATTTATTTTTCAAGATGGACCTTTAACATTTAATGAAAAAAAGTTTGAACCAATGAATGTTATTACAAAAAGACAAATTGAAGGGGGTAAAACGAACTATCATCTCAAAACTATCTCAAGGATCAACCAACAGATTGAAATAGTCTAGTGAGATCACCTTCACCCCACCCGTTCTATATACATAGTTTATTTCATTGTAGGCTCATGTGGATTCAATGTTGATAGACATAAATACTATCACAATTTATTTTAAAAAATGTATGTATGGAGTGTAAGAATCGGATTTCATTAGTGCTGAAAATGTAAATGAAATTTTCAATAATGAATGGCTAGTCACCTCAGTTGTAAATGTATACATGAGGTATGCTTTCATGATTTGATTTTACAAAAGATGATATACTCTAATAATTTTGACCAAATAATTTTCATATTTTTTGTAGGCGTATAATTGAAAAACAATTAATGGTATTTCCTTGTGAAAATATTTGGACTCGTTAGTCCTCACATAACCTCTTCAAAAGTAGAAATAGATTCTAATAAAGAGACTGCAATAATGTCATCCCTGCTCAAATCGTTTGAAAAAATATTAAGGATGAAAAACCCTTTTTTATACCAACGATGTAGGGGTGAAACTTTATAATTTAATCATATCAACTATATTTTCATATATTGCATTACATTTTCCTTTTTTTTTGTTTTTAGGTTGCATTGGATGTTGATTTCAGTCAATTTGGATACTCCAATTTTTTTCTGGATTCGATGCATGGATATGAAACAAGCTGACCATACATGATGGAATTTTTTAATTTTTAATACACTAGATCCAAAATTTTTGAACTAAACATCTAGTTATATATTTTATATTATCATTTAATAAGGATTCTATTATGATAGGGCAGTGTATCAATATCGTCTACTTCATGGAATTAATCCAGGGCCAAAGGACAAGAACACCTATGAGATCTACAACTGGAAAAGTATCCCGACATATATAATAACATTTCACTATCCAAACAAATATCGAAACAAATTACTTATTTTTCTATATGTTTCTATAGTATCCAAAAAAAATCAAAATGGAAAGAACTGTGGTTATTATGTTTGTAAATCTGTGAAAGAGATCATATTTCATTAACAAACTAACATCTCTGAAGAGGTATTTTCAAAAATAATTATGAGTTAATTTATAAAATTTATTAATCCTTTGTGTTTTTATATTTTTTAGTAATACAATGACTATCATAAAAACTCATTTTCAAAAGGTGATATGGATGTTTTTAGAAATGAATGGGCAGCATACCTGATGGAAGATTGTACACAAATAGGATGAAGGTGAATTCCTACTACTTATGTCATCCTTATATGATCATTTATATCTCCCTTTTTTACACTTATTTAGTATATATGATCACCATTTATTATGTTTTATATCATTAGGTTATGAAGAATGGTTTTACAAATTATTTTTCTTTCTTGTAAAGCATTACTTAATGATGGACTCTTTTAAACTTGTTCTTTATATTTCTATGTTTACAAAATCACTAGACCTAAACTATTAAAGAATGGATCATTTATATTCTGTAATTTGGTCATTTATGCAGATATTTCTACTAAAGTAGTGTGTTGGAAGAATATTGGTTGTGTAGAACTCAAAAATGTAATAACAAAACTAAGGATTCTTCACTACTGTTGGTTAACTACCGCTTAGCATAATATCTGATATAAACTTCTGATCTGGATTCCCTATAATTTTCTCATCCTAAACCATCTCTATGATATCATCATTCAAATTTCACTTTTCCTCCTATTACTAAACCCATTTACTGGGTAAATTAGGGCATAAATAGAAGGAAGAGTGAACACTGAATAATGATATCATAGATATGGTATTGGATGAAAACATCATGTGAACACCAGATTAGAAAGCTCATATCATATTCTATGGTAAGCGGTAGTTAAAAAACCATATTAAACTTCACAAAGAATCAATAATTTTGTTATTAGATTATATCTGGACCAAATAAACCATTTTGAAGGATGTAAAGGTAATGTTACAATATAATATGTCTATTTTAACAAAAAATTATATAATGAAACATTGATTTGATTTTCATTATTCCTTGTAGGGTTCATTTATTTTTGACGATTTCTATCCATGTGACATGCCATTGTAGGAAGAGAAACGAAGCTATGTCTGCTCAATCACATACTTAATGGGAAATCTATTTTAATAATGACTCAATATTTCATAGCTCTATGAGAACTCTTAGGTTTTTTCTCTACTTCACATAATTGTCTTCACGTGATCATGTCACATATGCTCCTTTATATGAATGCTTCATGTGATCTGATCATGTGATCTCATCACATGATCAAATCACATAAACAAATCACATAATCAATTAAGGTAATTCAATTGAACCATGATTCATGTATTCCTGTCTTATTTATATGATTTCATAAAGCTTCAAGGGTTTTGTAATTGTATAAATCTCCCTAGTTCATTTGTAAATGTGATCCTATTATGGTCATGTGATCACATGACATTGAACACGTCATGCACTTAATATGATATTTCTAATTAGTCATGTGCCCCTTTCTTACTCAAGTCCATTTTTTATCCCAAAATCATCCATTTTTATAATTAATCAAAATTTTCTTTCTTATGATACAAAGTAATTCAAGAATTGATGCGGAGGAGGCTATAGTTCATTGGACTACAATGGTCGATAATGTCGAATTTGACCAATGCATAGTCATTCAGTCCACTCACGAGCATCTTAAAATCTTGATGGGAACCAATATCTTGGATTTTCAATTTTCTAATTAGCTTCCCATATATGTGGGTGGGGGTTTCCAAGAGGGAGGGGGTGTGTAGAAGTGGGGAGGGGGTGTCCAGGAGGGGATGGAGGTGTCCAAGAGGGAGGGGGTGTCTAGGGGGTGTCCATGAGTGGGGTGTCTAGGAGGGGAGAGAGGGGGTATGTCCATAAGGGAGGGGATGTCTAGGAGGGAGGGGGTGTCCATGGTGGTGTCCATGAGTGGGGTGTCTAACGGGAGGGGTGGGGTGTCTCCAAAAGGGTGGGGTGTTCAGGAGGGAGGGGGTGTCTAGGTGTGAGGGTGTCCATGAGTCAGGGGTGTCTAGGAGGGAAGGGAGGTGTCCAAGAGGGAGGGTGGGTGTTTAGGAGGGAGGGGTATCTAGGTGGGTGGGGGAGGGGGGGGGGTGTCCAAGAGGTAGTGGGTGTCCAGGGGGTGTCTAGGATTGGGGGGGGGTGTCCAGGGAGGTGTCCATGAGTGGGGTATATCCAGAAGGGAGGGGGTGTCCAGGAGGGAGGCGGTGTCCATGTGTGAGGGTGGGTGGGGGTGTTTCGGAGTGGGGGGGGGGGTGTCCAGGAGGGGAGAGAGGTGTCCAAGAGGGAGGGGTGTCCAGAAGGTGTGTGTGTGTGTGGGGGGGGGGGGGTATCTAGGTGGGTGGAGGTCTCTAGGTGGGTGGGGTGGGGGTGTCCAGGAGGGAGGGGGTGTCCAGGAGTGGGGGTGTCCAAAAGGGTGGGGACTGTCCATGGGGTGTCCATGAGTGGGAAGACTAGAAGGGGAGGGAGGGGTGTGTCTTGAAGGAAGGGGGTGTCCAAGCAGAGATCCATTCAATTCCATTCAATACTGATAATATACAATGGGTAGATTACATCTAGAGTATCCTAAAGTGGGTCTATTGTGAGGTATCAAATGTTACAACCAACCAAACCAATTCCATTCCCATGTAAAGTCCCACGAATTATATTCCAGATCAATTTTCGTCCCAATATATCTTTTTTAATTTCATGAATACCCAAAATATGCATCATTTAGGATTTTATAATCTCTGAATATATCACACATCTCCCCATAGAGATATTTCTACCAAATATTCAATGTGAAGATGATTGTTTAAAATTATTGATTAGGGGTTGGGTATTTCCAGTCATGGATATTTTACCGGAGGGAGGAAAAGAATATCTCCATGTCATCTTGAATTATTAAACAACCTAATAATTTTTTTTATTTTTCCCTATATATAAAAAATCCTTCACCACTTATGGGTATTGTGTGAACAAGGGAAGTGATTATCATAATTTTAACTCCTTAAATCATTACCCGAATTCATCAAGCATGAAAAATGTCACTCCTTTCTATGTCATATTGGGTAGTGGTCTTGAGAAAAGTGAAATTTTTCAAAAAAAAAATCATTGTTATCACCCCACTAATCCAAACAAATATTGATATACACTATAAATATTTGTGTTGGAAAAACCTCAATTTCCTAATTCATTGAAGTATTCAAAACACCTCAATACGGGTGATTACATGTCCATAAAATGTCACCCACACCATATAAAACTCACATAGGTTATACGTTTCGTAGAAAATTTCTTATTTCAAGGGTTTTAGTAAATAATTAAAAATCACCTTGTGTTCCCCTCCTTATTAGAGTATATAATAATATAAACTATAAATAACACCAAAAACTAATTGATGTAATACAAAATGAGTTTATTCATTATGTATCTAAAGATATCATGAGAATTGTTGAGTATAAATAGAATAAATATAATCTAATTATGCTCATACTTATGACAAAACGTATTTATGTGGGAATCCACCATCACTACCATTACATGTTAATATCCAAACAATGTATCAACCTCAGAATAGTAATGGACTCCAAAAAAAAGATTGAACAGTTCATAAATCTATAGAATATGATACTTTTTCATTTTCCCGATCCTTTTGAGCTAATGATAATTAATGCAAAGGAACATTGAACCATTCATATTCCTGATGTAAAGGATTACCATACCCCAAGGTGAAACAATTGTGAATATTAATCCTTTATCAAAACTATATGGAAGTTACTTCATCATCACTTCTAGTTCAATATTTTCCAATCTATATCAATTATTTCATATTTAGAAGATCTAGATATATATTGGAATTATAAATCAACCTCTTAATTGCGAGGCAGACTAGGAAATTCATTGTGAAATAGAATAAAAAATTCTATTATAATGGTAATATCAATAAGGTTTATATTTTCCAGAGTCTTAATCATTTACCCAAGATACAATTTCTTGTAATATAATAATATTCATTCTTTAGATGTTTATTAAAACGGAGATTCAACCTCCTTTTTTCACATGTATAGATTCAATTGGAAATTTTTGATACAAAGTCTGATTTATAAATCTAAAAAAACTATGTTGGCTATATGAATGGATATCGAAAACATACACATAATTATATAAAATTAAATTAATGGTACTATCATATTGTTTTCTGGGATGTTCAACCAAAAACATTGGAAAAGTTTTATGTTACATAACTAGGAAGAAATAATTACCCCTTTTATATTTCATAGATTACTCAACTTACATGATTAGAGGTGATTAATATATTATTTCTCTAAGTAGATGTGATATTAATGAATGTGTAGAAACATAGATGATAAGCCTACCTCTCACTATTGAAATATTTTCCTAATAATTATCAACATTCAAAATTGACATTGGGATGATAAATTAAAAAATATTAATAAAATAAAAGGTAAACAATAAACAGTGAAGGGTTAAATCAAAAAATATATACATTAAATAATCTATTAATTTATAGGATTCAATATATGTTATCCTTGGACAATTAAATGACAAATTTTTTTTTTGTATTTTATTTACCATTTAGGAAATTTCACTTGTATCTTTTGATGTCACCAAATAATATCCCTAAATACTGTAAAAACAGGTTGAATTAAGGCATCATTATTATGAACTAAGTGATTATTATGTTAATACCCAATTCCACCTTTTCAGGGTCATTACCACTAATTAAAAATCTACCAAAAAAAATAAACTTTTAGCAAATAGACAAAATTTTTGTTTCTTGGTAATCACTCACACTTTACTTTCCCAAAAATTAAGAGTGTATTCCTATGTCTATTATTATCCATAATTCTTTGATAATTTTTTCTAATCATAATACAAAATACTCTATACCTTCCTATGATACCAAATATTACAACCCATGTCTCTAATACACATTATGTAATGATTTATGATACGATGTATCATATAATACACTCTAAAAATATATTTCAACAGATTGTATTAGGTTAATTTCATACATTTAAAAATAACATGAAACAAGGGTACACAAAAATTACATAAAAAATCCCAAACATGCCCTTATATCCCATCAACCTCCTAATAGTGTACATGATAACCTAGGTACATACATAAGAAAAGGGTGAGCTATAACACCCAATAATGGAATAATCAAAGCATATCATGAATTATGTAATAAATATTGTTCAAGAGGTATATCAAGGTGGCATAAATGGTATGAGAATAATAAAAAACATCCAAATAATGATATAAGATGATAATATCATGGAAACCTAGGAATTTGGGAATAACATAAAAGGTGAAATTATAACCATAGATTAGTGACAACTATCGAGACATCATAAAAAATGTGTTTAGGATATCCTCCCATTCACCATACATGGTATCTAATGAGAAAAAATAAATTACACAATTCATTGAGGAATATATAATTCTCAGCACATCTGATAGATTTTTGTTAGATATATGATTTTTTTTCAACGTAGATAATAAAATTTAAGAATTTATTTAATCAATTTTAATTTTAGGACAATTGAGTGTGGGTTATATACACAGATTAACACATAAAATCAAGGATATGCATACCTATGTGAATACCCTTGAGTGGAAATGGGAATGTGTATTTTCAATATAGAGGGTGTATGTAAATGGTCATGGAAGGGGATAATGATAGTTCAAGGTATCTTATCATTACATAAGAATCATAATAACCCCAACAATATGTCTAAAAAAAACTATAGTATAAAAATTTCAAAATAAAAAGGAATTATACAAAGAAAGTACATGAATAAAAATGAAGAGGATAAAATCACATACCTTGAGAGGACTATTCTAAAATTTTGTGAGTATATTATTAAGATCATGGTAACATAATGGGAGGGACTTATAGATTAATATGTAGAGGAACATAATTTTCAATGGGTCTTGAGTGAAGAAGAAAGTGGGGTTGGGTAGGTATTTTTAGAAAAAGACAAGGGAAATCATTATTAATTTCTAAACAAGGGTTATGGGATGTATTAGATAAAATAATAAAAACCACAAAGAATCACATGGTTTCTTCGCATGGATTATTCCAAATTTAATCAAGTTTCAATAATTTTTTAAACCAAGAACTGAACTACCAAAAAATAATATCATTGATGATGTAGAAGTGAGTCATGATCATAATGAATTATTTTATCAATAATAAAATATAATATAGGTTTTATAAGACTAATTAATGGTTTGAAAAATTAACAAATAACATAATAAATTCCTTATTTTATAGAATATATGTATTTATAATCTTGTATTATGTTTATAGAATTTAATATATCACTTTTGTGCTATTTGGATGTCAATAAAATTCCATAATGTTTTAAATAAATAATTTTATATAATTTTATTATATGAGAAAATTATAAAAAATTAACATTTGGTAATTTGGAAGTGATAATTTCAAAAAGAAATATTAATATTACAAAGAAAACATTAAATATTTTCGAATTTAATATTTTAATTAACAGATATATTTATAGAAAAATGCAAATTTTTACACCACTAACATTTTTATAAATATTATAAAAATTAAATTAGTCATCATATAATTATATTTTAATTTATTATTTAAATAAAAATATTTAATATGAATATTTCATTAATTGTTTATTAAATTCAGGAATTTCTCAAATTAGTGTCATAATTGACACTATATATTTCTAAAAAATATATCATTTTTATTTTTCATATCAAAATCACATTTTTATCAAACTCATTATAACTGTTTTATAAAATAATACTCAAAATTGTGTATAAATCATTATTTGATTAAAACAAATATTCAAATTCATATTAATAGGGTGCAGATATATAACCCCTTATTACACCAATGTACAACCTATGTGTATTGTGTGTGATAGTGGTTCCTGCTTTGGGTTGTTTAGTGAATATAGTTTGAGATGTAATATCGATAATATTGATATTTCTTACTAAAAGGGTTTTCCCTAGATTTATTGTTTGCATTTCACCTTGGGATTGGTTGAAGTAATATCCTAGTGATTTCATCTCCCTAAGAAAGCTCTAAAGAATAGGATTCATAGGGTATGATCCTACTAGTAAAGGCCATCAATTAATCCATTTGTTTATATTGGACTTTATCATGACCCTTAATATATAATAATATTTATTGTAACTATAGAATAGATATGTTATCAGCTGGTATGATGATTAATGGTCTTTTATATTTTACTTGCTATATTTTATAATGGCCCAAAAGTGAAGATGTTGTGAATGTGTTTTTAATAACAATATTACATAATAAAGAATTTATTCATTCAAAATAAAAATTCATTTATAAAAGTTTAGGCCATTACAAATAAATCCCATAAAAACTCATCCACATTGATTATTATAGAACACATTATAAGAATAAAGCTTCAACACTCTTATAGGATAAGAGGTGTTTGGAGATTTAGTACATGAGGAATTATTTCAACATGAAAACACACATGATTCTCAATCTAAGAATAAATAAAAGATTAGGACACACCAATATAATTTAAATTCAATAAGAGTATAATTAAAGATAATTATACCTCTCAAACTTTAAGGAAGGGATTGATCCTACATGATCAATTTCTTATAACCATATATATCATTATCCTCTCATTCTTGATCCTTGCATATTATTAGGAAAAATAAATCAAAGTTACCTTGAATTGTTTTTGGGTAGTTTGTGTTTGTCAAAAAAACTGATTGAAATAATTTTGTATTGAATTTTTCTCAGGGAGAACCATAAAGAGATTTCAATTTACAGATTAATATATTGATTAAAAGGGCTCTTCAAAGGGTATTTTCATTTGCTAATTATGTTATTCACCAAAAAGAAAAAATTCCTTTTGTCAACCACATAGTACATATAGTACATGGTTATGGAAGAACCACAAAAACGTTTTTGGTAATTTTGATTCACGAGTTTTTTGGAATTATTTTAAAATATATAGGACCCTTAATCATTTCATTAGTTTATAGAGATAATTACATTATAGATAAATATCATTGGTATAATTTTACTAATCCCAAATGTAGTTTCTAGAAGAAGTTTTTGGGGCTCTATAGTTGAAAATTAAGAAGAGGCTCATGAAGTGCTCACACAACACAGTGAAGGGTTTTTTTGTGAATGAGGAATTCTGAAAAGGAGGTGGTTCATGAAAGAGGTTTTCCATTAAGAAAAATAATTCCACATAGCACATATATTCTATAAATCACTCAGGATATGAAAATAAAGGAAACTCGTGAATAGATTTTGTGAAGTTTGTGAGGAAGAAGAACAAATTCTATGAAGTTCTCCTTATAAGTATGTAACCCCAGTGTGAAGTGCACACCATATGTTGGGAAAAAATAAACCATCATGGTGCACTCTTGTGTGAAACTATTCTGAGGTGTTTGAGATGAACATATGAATCTTTTGGAGTAGTTCATAGACATTAGTTGAGAGAGTTACTGAGATTTTAAATTGTCATTGGTTATAATATAGGAGGGATAGTGAATCCATTCAAAACATTTTAATAGTATTTAGATTTAGTGGATTTGGTATATAGTAACATTTCATTTGTATTCTCCTTATAAAAATCCCAATGTAGGTTAAAAAAGAAAAATTGTTGTGTCTTGTGCATGATTTTACTTCTATTCATTCATTGATATAGAAAAGGGAGAGAAGAGTATTTTGTTTAACAATGTAAAAAGATATTAAGGGGAATTAGTTTTAATTTTTCATACCCTAATTCACCTCTCTTAGGGTATTTAACCTGGTTGGGATAATAATTGGTATTAGAAAAAATTGTTAATTTTAGTGTTTATATTTCAAAGGATTTAACAGTGATTTTCAATCATAAAAGGATTTAGATATTATATTGAAAAAATTAAATTATATTAGAATCAGATATAAGACTACTTCTAATATTTAGGTCATGGATGTATTTACATTAAAAATTCTTGATATTTCAGCTAGTGTGCACTATGGTTCTTTATTATAAGCTAATCATTGAGAATTGGATGCTAAAGCCCGAGCGATAAATTCTTGGGGGGGGGGATTGCAGTTAAATATACAAAAAGTTAATTTCTTGTAAGTAAATTCATTAAATGTGGTAAAATATATTAAATATCTATGAATGTGATTCAAAAGATGTAAAATAAAAAATATTGGTTTGATGAAAAAAATATGAGGACCTGATAATGAAGTCTAACGAGACTGTAGATAAATTATTTGACTGAAAATGGATATCCATCAAATTAATATAGTTGCATATGAGATGAGAATTGACTATATTGAGTTTCTAGAAAATTGGAATTCCAAAAAGGATCCATTCAATTCCACTAATAATATCACTATTGATAATGTCCAGGATGACGGGGAGGAGTATGAGGTCATTAAATTCCATTCCTGAAATCATTAAAGTAGAAAAATAACATTCAAAGGGTAGCTCCCACTTGTAAAAATTTGATATGGAAAATTTATAGATATTGTATCATGGTTCCCTAAGAAGCATCAGGGAGATAATGAGGGTAATGTTTAAATTCCTATGAAGAAGTATACAACCTATATGAAAGGCAAGAAAATTTAAAAGATAAATTTAATTAAAAAGAATAAATTATTTCACAAGGAAATAACAGTTCATAAGAATCACGGGTTAAAGAGATAAGAAATTTCAATGATAATAGAGAAAATTCTATGGTGGAAGTTTTAGGTAGATCCTAGACAAGGGAGGAAATATAAAATGATGAAGAATAATTATAAGGAATGGTTGATCTCCTAGATAAACTAAATGAAATTATTGATGAGATTGATGTTTGGATATTGAAAATCAATAATGAAAACTAAGTGGTTCATGATGCTAAACTTTATATAAAGTGGCAGGAAGACAAGAAGTTTGAGATTAAGAATGAAATTGAAATCCTTATGTTTTCAATGCTAGAGAATATAAAAAAGGAATTGAGTACGAGATCAAATTTGTAGAATAGAAAAGAGTATTCAATAGTTTGAATAATATATGAAAATATCAAATAAAAGATATCGAAGGGTTTGAAGAGGTCATTTTTGACCAGGAAATAAAATTAGAAGATTCAGAGAGCCTACTGAATGTTGGAATGATATCAAGAAATAATTATATTTAGGTGAAAAAAATTTAGAAGTTGAGCATAGGGTTACTAAAATAGAATAAATAGTCATATCCAAATAACAAGGTTTATATTACTATTGATCAAAAAAATAAATTTGTGTTAATTTATGTCATAATAAAAGTTCCAACTATGAGGTTGAAAATTGATCTAGTTATAATTCAGAACCATAAAACTCATAATCCCCAAGCTAGAACTGGTCCCATAATAAATTTTATGGATGCACATTATATAGAGTTATTGCTTTGGAAATATGGGATGTTCTCAAAATGAATGTTCTATAGAAAAAAATATAACAATTAGAATAAGAGAATAAAAGGCCACATATATTTCAATATTAGATGAATTATTTTGATTTTTACTTCTTTTGTGTGGTTTACTTAGAAACATTTCCATATATTTATCATCAATAATTTAGAGGAATGTAAGATATAAAATCTAATTTAGTCCAAGAAGAAGCACATTGAATGGTCAAATCAGGTGTATACAAAAAATTGATTTGTAGCTCTATAAGTTGAAGTTGGTCAATCATACTCTAAGTAAGATTAGGATTATAAATTCATGATGGTTTTAAAGTAAATGACAAGTATAAAAAAGAATAGATATGATCAGGTAGTGGTTTTGAATATTTCCTTCAAAGCATCAGATCGTGCAACTGTTTGGATCCTTGAATGTGGATACACATCCTATATGATGGGAAATAAGTATCTTGTTACAGGAACAAAGTATGACTAGGAAGGTGTTGTCAAATTTGAAAATGATGATGTATTTAATATTATTAGATCTATAAAAAACAAAATTTGGGAGAAAATAATTGATTCTTACCGATGTCTTGTTTTTTTAAGGTCTCAGTCAAAACATGCTAAGTCTTAGTCAACAGTGTGACTCAGGTCATGCTCTATGGTTTACCTTGATTTTTTGTATCATCTTTAAAAAATATGGTATAGTTGTTTTATATGGAAAACTTATAACAGGAAATATTTATGTTGTATTTAGAGAATAAAATATATTCTTTATATCTATAGTGTATGAAAATTGGTTATGGAAAAAATAAATTGACCATATATCATAACCATCCCTAGATGATTTATTCAAATGCATTATAGCTCGAGATCTCTGTAATATATCATGTGATCGTACTCACATGTCAGATTATTTTCAACATGGGAAGATTATAAGAAATACATACAAGGTAATATAATAAAAGTTAATTAGAGTGCTTAAATTAGTGAATAAATATTTGTGTGGACATATCTCTCTGAGAGTCATTAACATAAGGATATATTCTATTATATTCATTGATAAATTTAGTAGGATGTAATTTGTTATTAACATTTCCCACATGTATGATGTGTTCAGTTGAATAAAAAATATTTGAGGGAAACTGAAAGGATGATTCAAAAAAAGATTCATTTGTTTAGAACAGATTATGGTGTAGAATTCACAAATAGCTGAGTGGAATTCTATCTTCATAAACATGGAATAAGGAATCACATTATAGTATTATAAAACCCTCAACAAAATTTAGTGTTTGAGGGGATAAATCGGATCATAATCAACAAGTTCAGAACAATTATTATTGGAAAGGACCTACTAGTGAAATTTTGGAAGGTAGTAGTGTTTAAATGATTATACATATCCCTTAGGGACTCGTTGGTTGTGAAAAACGAAAAGTTACCATTTTAGTTGTGTTATGGAAATAATCCAACATTAAAATAATTTTGAATCCTTATAAGTAATTTCTTTTTTCTACTTAATACAGAAAAATGAAATTTGAATCTCATAGATAAGTGGTTATATTCTAGGGATATTCAGGAAAAATAAAAATATATAAATTCTACAACAAGTGTCTAGAAAAAATAGTTGATATCAATGATGTCACTGTAGATAGAATGAAAAAATTATTTAAGAATACATTGAATAGTTCCCTGAGGACGATGAATTCAAGGTAAGAAACACATTGGGTATAAAATTAGAAAATAATGATTTCGAAGAAGATATTGATGATGCACAGGTGGAAGTCAAATCTATATCTTCATGGAAGTCCATGAGTCGAGATGAAATTAACAGACCAAATATTATTGGTGATCAGATAACACCAGTTTAATAATAGAGAATAATGCTATTATAGAATAAATACCTCCAATATAAGGTTGAGCCTAAACATTTTGAAGATGTATATGGAGATGATAATTAGTTTTAGCCTATAAAGGATGATCTTGAACAATTTGAGCATAATATGACATGGGAGATTGTTTTGTGACTGGTAGATAATAATTTCATTGAGGAAAAATTGGTCTTCTAGAATAAAAAAAATGAATATGGATTGGTAATTAGAAACAAAGAATTACTATTGTTGAAGGGATAATACTAGTTCAAGGGAATTGATGTTGATAAGACATTTTCACATGTTGAAAGGCTCGATAATATTCTTCTATTAATATCCATAACAGTACAATAAAATGTCAATGTTTTCCAAATAGATGTGAAAAAAAATTTATTAACGAGGTTCTATAAGAAGATGTGTATATTAAGAATAAAATGTTCTTATAATTTAGGAGGAGGAGAACATAGTTTTTTATATAAGGATGGTGATATATGGGTTAAAGAAAACACAAAGATCATGGTATTGAAGACTTCATTATTTTTTGAAGAATATTTTTTTTAGCATGGTGGATTTAATTGAAATATCTATGTCAACAATGATAGTATTCAAAGTTTTATGTTTATGGTGTTTTATTATAAAGTAATATTTGTTGAATAAGATAAATCATAGTGAAAAAAGTTCTTATAATTCATGAAATGTGAGTTTGAAATGTCAATGATTATTGAACTAACATTTTAAATTGGTTTACAGGTGACACAAGGAAGTAATTGAACATTCATTACTCCAAAAATAGTTTCCAAGGAGGTTCTGAGAATCTTTTGAATAGATAATTCCATAGAGATGATGAATCTGGTGTCTACTCAGATGAAACTATCACACGATAATGAAGTAAAACCAATTAATGTCATAGAATAATGGTAAATCATAGAAAGCCTATTGTATAGAATAGCGACATGACCCAATATAGTTTTATTAACATTCCAAGAAGCACAAAATAAATGTAATCCTAAATCAATCCACTTACATGTAGTACAAATTAATAATTTGGTATATCCAGGGCACAATGGATTTCAATTTGATGCATAATGAAAACTATCAATAAGAGATTTTGGGCTATACAGATTATGAATGGGATAGTTCAACATATTATAGAAAATCAATGTCATGTTGTGCATTCTATATTAGAATATTATATATTTCATGGATAAGATAAAAATAATATTTCATTTAATTAATCACCTCTTAAGATGAATATATTAAGGCTACTAAATATTTTACTCAGTTATTGTGGATGTTTCACTAGCTTAATAATATATGAGTTGATGTAATGTATCCGACCATAATCCATTGTGTTAATTTAAGTACAATAAATTTCACAAAAAATCTATTCCACCACTCCCAGATGAAAAAATTGAAATCAAGTATCATTTTATCACATATAAGGTGGTGAATAGGATTTTAAAGATGGAGTATATTACTATAGAACTATAAGTTGCATTTATTCTAATGATGACTTTACCCAAAGAGGCAATTTATCAGCATTAACTAGATTATAGAGTTTATTCAACTCCAAAAACATGAAAAAGTATGTTTATGGGACCCCCTCGGATGAAGCTGATATTTTTAAATATTTTATACTATAATTTAATGTTTACGGACCCACCATAATGATATTTAAAGGGAAATTGTCTCATATTATGGTTTTTGTGTTATTTTGAGCCTAAATGAAAAATGGCATATTTATACAATTTTAACTGATTGTTATCATAGGGTTATTTTGGTCATTTATCATAAAATATATGTCGACATTTTGTGATTCAATTTTTTTGGAATCTATATTTTATTTACATAAACTTTGTATGCTGAACCAGAGGATGATTCAAGCATTTAAAGACCTAAGAAATCAATGAAGTTAAATATTTTTCCTGGAAAACAACGTGGACCTCACCACCGTAATAGACATCCATCTCAGACTACATATCTCCAATTGAAGACATTCCACCTAGGATATCATGAGGACACATAGAAACACCTGTAAAATTAATTTTAGGGAGTTTTGAACTCATTAAGGTTTCCATTAGATGTTATTCATTTAAAGAAATCTTCACAGAACCTATGTCCAGAAAAAGAAACCAGAAATAAAAATCAAAACTCATACATATGATGGAAAATTAAGCTGAAATTTGGAGGTTGAATGTCCAACACATTTATGAAGAAAATTAATGTAGGGGTTCAGGCACGAATCGATCAATTAATGATCCCAAAACTCATTAACATTCCTAGTATAGAAATGGGCATATAAAAAGAGAGGAGCTCCTACCTCTCAAATCATTCCAATCCTTCCCAACACCATATGGGGCACCAAGGAGAAGAAGTCAAGTCCAATTTTAGATTTTTATCTGTTTATTTTTATTTTATTTTAGATTTCTTTTACATGTTACAAATTCAACTTTTTTATTAAATTGTTTCCCATTTCTTCTAACATCCTTCTTTCTCTTCTAACTATAATTCTCATTTTCTCTATTCCATATTTCCATCTTGATCTATATGAACTTCTCTATGGAATGTGACTAACTCTAGGCTTGGACTCAGGGGAGGTTTTACGGTTTTCGTCATTATTTCACTTCAATTCAAAATGTTTTTATTCTATTTGTGATGGAGGCGGGAATATTTCACGGGTGTGGTGGTCGTCCACCAGGAAAATGTTTCCAAATCCATTCATTTACATTGATTAATTCATTTTACCTACCTTATCTTAGGAAAACCCTTCATACGGTGGATTTGGGGTTTCCATAAGAGATGAAACGACATAAGTTAGAGTTGCATCTTTTAGGAATAACATTCTCTGTTGATGTGTTACTCAACTTTACTACTAGAGGCGGTGTGGTTTGGTGTACCAGAAAGAGGATAAAATTACACACTCAATAAATCAATGGAGAGTAATTCAGTAATGTGGTTTAACTAAAAGTATTATCAAATTTAATTTAAATAACAAATAAAATGACGAATGAACCCATGTTACTAAACCTTGGACCAAGATCTTTCTTTCTTTTATGCATTTTGTCTACATCTGCATTTATTTTTCTATTGTGTTTTGTATTTTATTAACTAAATTTTTTCAAAAACAAAAACAATTATTTTTAGTATATATTAAAAAAAACCCAAAAATAAATAGATTATGTGACCTAAAATAACTGATTAAACCGACTATAATGCTCTTCATGTGTGACAACCTATGTCAGCCACTGTGCTGTATTATGAATATAAATTTTCTTTTTCCATGTCCTATGACAGACATGCGTCACCCTCCTATCAATATATGATGTGGTTTTTACCTTATGTGATGATATGTGTTCTTTACAATGTTTTACCCATAATGGAGTGATATTTTGGTTCATTAAAAAAGTAGGATAAAATATATTGATCAAGATAGGGGTAGTAGGAAAGTAGCATGACTTTTAAATTAGAATTTTCTTAAGATGATCTATAAAATGTTATATATTATGAAATATGAGGTTCATAATGAAAGAAGTTGATGGATTTGTGAATTAACTAATTCTGTGGTGAACATTTCATGCTAAACTTGTTTCTCATGTTGAACATGTCTCATATAGGATTAGAGTTTGTGTTTGGTAAATAATTTATTGATATATGGAATCAAATGATCAGATTTTTTAGTAGAATATTTAATGTGGTATCAAAGGGTGAAGAATTGAAAAAAAACAAAGGGAGATATTGTTGGTAATAAATCCCTCAATTTGGATTTCTAGTGTTTTTTTGTTGTGTTTGTTTTGATGAAATATAAAGTTGAAAAAATTACATCATGGTTACTTCTGACCAAAATGGATGGACCCCATAGCTCATAAATTATTTTTCGGTGATATGGACCAGAAAGGAATTTTTTATGCGAACCACATAACGAACCTGTGATACCACAAAGAAAAATTGGATGAAGTCACGTTTTCCACATATCATGTTGCGCTATGTGAACCAAAAAGGGTTCATCATTTGTGTATTAATATAGTGATTTAAATTGAACCAAAAGGGTATTTTTGTTTGTATGTAAAGGTGGTCTCTACAAAGTAATACTTTGCTATTCAAGGTTTAATTCCACAAAAGAGGTGGTTCATGAAGGAGGTATTCCATGATGGAAAAGAATTCCTCATAGAACATGAATTCCGTAAATTAATCATGATGTACAGAGAAAGGAATACTACGAAGGGATTTGGGAAATTTCTAATGCATAAGAAATAGTTCGCAAAATTTATCTCTAGAATTAAATATCCACATGGTGTAGTGTACATGATATATTTGATGAAAAAATATTCCTGAAACACTCAAGTGTGAAACTATTATGAGGTGTTTCAGATCAATGGACGAATATTCAGATTGAGCAGTTCATAGACTTCAGTTGAGAGAGTAGTGAGATTTTATTTTATGATTAATTTTAAAATCAAAGTGACAGTTAGTCTGTTAAAAACTTTATAAGAACAGTGAAATTTAGTGTGTTTGGTACATTTGAAAATTTCGTTTGTATTCTCTTTAGATTTATCCAATTGCAGGTGAACAAAGTAAAATTGACATGCTTTATGAATTCATTCATTTTTGTTCATACATTCTTACAAGAAAGGGATATAATATTTTTTTAAGGATGAAACAAGACTTGAATGGGAAGTGGTGTTAATCAATCGTACCTTTATTCACCAGTTCTTCTCCTACGGTAACTAAACTAGCAGGGATATTAATTATTTTACATGGTTTTTCCTTAGGACATGTGATGTTTCTAGAATCACTATGTCCTTCTACACTTTGAGGATGAGAATTATTATAATTATATCATATAGTTAAACCATTGTATGTCTCAGAAACATGATATTCACTACTATTAAATGATTTTGGAGAAATATAGAAATTTTTTTGGAGTTGTACCATATTATTAATTTCATGACATGAGTTAGGTGGTGTCTTAAAATGTCACTTCATATTATTGAAAAATCCACATTTAAAACATACAATCATGTTTTTTTAGAGAAAAATTTACAAGCCCAATTGTATGGTTCTATGATGATCCAAATAGTTGGAAATAATTAACCTTATTCCTCTTATTTTTCATTATAGTTATTAATAGTTTCCATATATACATAAGTACCTCCATGAGTTGGGTTCCCAGTGATATCCCTTTTTTCCATAGTCTCTGTATCAATGACTTATATATAATCTATAATATAGAGGACATATTTCACATTTTTAATCTACAATCATATCCTAGACACAAATATGAAAAAATTCATAGAAAAAATAAAATATCCTTTTATAAAATAACAAACTATATCCATAAACATAACTATATATTTAATTACCAATAGATTATTCCATTTCAAGATAAAGAAACTTGTCATTATATCTAACTTCAAGGTGTGGTGTTGTATTTTTTTGATGAAAAATTATTTAATGTACTCACATTTAATTCCATGGTTAAAACTATCTTGGAAAACTAAATCCCTCCTCTGGTGTGGGATATCCTCCATCATGTACCCTGCAAGATTTACTTTAACTCCACATATATACCATTGATTTAATAAAATCATATTCATTTTATTTATCCACACTTTTTTGTATTTAGGTTACGTATACCCCAAAATGTAATATGGATTCTTCTTCTGAATCAACATAGAAGTATGCACTTTATTATTTTATTCATTTTCATTTCTTCTATCAATGGATTTAAAGGCCTAAATGGTTCTTTGAGAAAGCTATTGATTCACATATGCCTTTGTTGAAACAACATTTACTATTACATCTTTTTGATGATTTCTACGATATCTACCCTATGTAAATATCTAAGACCCAAATAAATAAACATTTAGTTTACACTAATAGAAACATATGGCTTCAAATTTATAAATCTCTATAAAAAAAAATCATAACCAGTTTTTAAGAATCATCAAAGTCACTAACCTTTATATCAATTTTCTAGAAATCCTATTATACATTATGAAAAACTCAGTATTATTGAAAAATATTAGTAATAATTCATTATATGTTACACTCATCGACTAAACCCATAATGATGAGATAAAAACATCATGAATTGTTTTAAAAAATGGTAACATGATGTTTATCCAAATAGGTTAGACACATTTTTATATTCGATAAATTTCATGTTATTGGTATAATATCTCCATGATATTATTTTATGATTATTGACTAAACGTGACTCATACCATTTGAACATCCCATCATCTAACAACCCACCTTCAACAAGATGAGGGAAGGAACAGAAGATTACCAAACCCTTCCTTCCTCAAGTTGAAGGATAGATAATGACCCCCTGAGACCCACCTTCAATAATCCTTGACATGGTGACTAGCACCAAGGGTATAGAATCACACGTAAAATGGAAGGCATTGACCTTTTGATTTAGTTGGATTGGGAGATAAGATAGTAAATCCCAACAACACCAAAAGTGTAAGTAAACGTAGAGACAAAACAATCCATTTCCATATGCATGTTGCAATAATAAGTGTCATAGAAATATAGAAAACTCAAAAGGGAAGTACCAAATGAAAAGAAAACTAACGACGTCAACAGTCCCAACGTCTGAGCTTATAGATTCTGGAAGAGTCCTCGAAATCCTCTAGGAAACCTAAAATCCATTTTATATACGTAGGGTGAGTATACAGGTATACCCGATAGGGAAAACCAAAAGCTCTCATCCACAAGGGTGGAGGCATTCTAATGCTCTGTGAGAAGAAAAGGAGATTACCAAAGCACCTATCAAGGTAACTATGCACCCAACTCACCAAGGAACACTCCCCATATAATGAAAGTTAAGTAAAGTAATAGTAATAACACATCGATATTTTTCTACCTCACACAACTTTCCCACTGTTTATTAAAGTCATCCAACACATCTGACCTCTGCCTCTATTCTCACTGCAGTCCCACTACCATTCCCCACCCACACACACCTAGGCTACCACAACCACACATCCCACCAAAAAACACCTGGGCCCCAATAACCACTTGTAACCATGCCTGCCAACACCAGGTACAGAACAACTACCACCACGCCCGAAGACACATTGATCCGAACAACTACTACCACAACCAAAGACACCTGGGCCTCATCCCGAAGACCCTTTGGAAAAAATCTACCCACACACACCTGGTAAACCACAATAAATACCCTTATCAAAGAATATTGGGCTAAAATGGACCTCAGGCCATCACATCCCACCTGAAGAGTCTTAAGATACTCCGGAAATGGAGTATAAAAGATCTAATAACCATCAACTCATAGGAGTGTTGGGAAAAAAGCCTCCCACAGGAAATAGGGTGTGTTCGAAACAAAGTTATCAACTTGGGGGGGGGGGAGAGAATAAGAAACATAATAAATATGTTATAAATATAGGTACAAAACCACTCATCCCATCCTAGGGGATCCAAAACCAACCCATACACAAACACTCTCCTTACTATTAATTCATAAGAAGCACCACATCCACAACCAAGTCACAACTCATTCCTGGAAAAAAAATTCCCCATTGTACCCATTATTGTTTTCAAATTCAATTGATTCCATCTAAATAATTCTTCACTACTAGGTAACTTAGAGGCATAGCCACAATCCAAAGATGGAAAAACAACTAAGAACCAGAATAAGCATTCACACTTGGTTCTCTTGTAAAGTCAAAAAATGGGATCCGTGAGATCCGTAGAATTACTGAAACCATACCAAGACCCAACACACGACCCCACATGGCCTCAGATCCATAAACCAATAACTGCACCACAACAGGGGATCCCATACCCATCCATGTCACCACACAAGCATCCTGAAAAACAACCATACACATCATAAGAACAGATCTAGGGGTTTTTCAGATTAAAACACAACATTTATTTAGTTACGTCATTCCGTTTGAATTACCAGGGTGACCACACAAGGATTATTATTCATTTATAATGCATTTAAATCTAATGATATTATTTGATTAACCAATTTCCCTATTACAGCCATTGAATCACAGAAATATCTATATAATAGAGGATAATTTGTGCATAACAAAGGACCACCGATGACTACAATTTTCAGTAGACATAAGTCCATAAAATTCACTACATAAAAGATGAGCTAAAAGAGCACAAAAACATTATAAAACACACACATTCTTTCTTTAAAATCATTTATTATCTTCATTATGGTTTGGTTTCATCCATCCCAGCAGAAACATCATCATTACCCCCACATGATACACAATAAAAAGAGACAAAGGAAGAAACCTACTTGGATGATCAAAGATTGATTTTTTTCTCGTCATGCCAAGAAATGGGGATCCATGACTTGCAAGAGACAAACTCTGAGGACTCAAAGAGTGAGTAGGAAAGGCTCCATCACAGGCTCTCCACAACCCTTGGGAAAGGGAACTCCAAACGCACCAAGGAATGAAATAAACCATCCAAGAAGAAGAAAGAAGGAACTTTAGTGCGATAAAAATTCAAGATCCTAGAGTTACAAGATACAAAAATCTTGAAAGGATTTAAAGTCGGATTGTGGTTTCACCATGCATTTGGATGGATACACATGATGGAATTGATTGTTATTTAATAATTCTCATCATAAGGGTGGCCATAATAGCCGTGCATTAAAGGATTTCATTTAAAGGGAGAAAACATGGTCCGTTTAGTGTCTCCCCACAGTTTTTGGATTTAAATTTTTTATGGGCTAAAAATATCTTTAAACAAATTTAAAAATGTTAAAAGAATCAAAAGTATCATTATAAAAAAACTGGGGAAAGAAAACCGAAAAAGAACCTGTGGCACCGATCGGTGGCAAACCGATCAGTGACACACTAATCTATGACAAACCAATCAGTGACACACTGATCAATGATAGACCAATTGGTGACTCACTGATCTATTTCACACTGATCGGTGACACACCAATCAGTGACTCACCGAATGGTGACACACTAATGGGTGACACCATGGTGAAATCCTAACACCGATATGCCACCCTTCGGATCCGGGCTCACTGATGGGGCCCAAGGAATCCCAAACACTATAAATTGTCAAAGTAATGGACTAGGATGGTCTGGGCATTACATGAGACACATCCCAAAATATTCTCATCCTCAAGAATACAAGAGTAACTCGAACAACCACTCTATAAGATACCTCTAGGGAAAAAACCACCCTAAACAACCATATGAATCCCAAGGATCACATTGTACAAACACATGGATCGGGGATATTTATTATCCATGTTAAGATACTATCCGCTTTGGATGAAACTGACTCACCCACACGGTTTTAATCTCATCTATGCTAACACTTCTTGATTAAGAATTAGGTTCCCACTTCACCACATATCAGGACTATTCACAAACATTAAAAAGGTATGTAAACAAATAATCTCATAAACCAACAAGGTCATCATTAAATCACATCAAGTCACAAAAACAAGAACTTCAATGAATGTTTGGAACATTAACTCAAAATAGATCTTGGTACTGGGCATGCATTTGACCTTCTCACTCCTATGTAATCTCCCTGAGGACATCATGCCCCCATAACACACGAACCACTGGGATGGATCATCCAAGAATCAATTCCTCTGCCCGATCCATGATCCTCATTGGTTTCTCTATGAAAGTCATGTCATCCTCAATATCTAGCTTTCCTAGTCGAGGACGTGGGAGTTATAGTGTAGATATCGATGAAGATTGGAGATGTGGAAAACATCGTGGATCCCTTCCATATAAGGTGGAAATTCCAGGTGATATTCCACCTCACTGACTCTCCATAACACTTCAAATGGCCCAATGAACTTATGAGAGAGATATCTCACCTTGCTGAACCTTTGTTTCCCACCTTGAGGGGAAACCATCAAGAACATATTGTCTCCACCCTAGAACCCCAAGGGTCTCCTCCTATGATCGACATACAACTTCTGCTGGTCCTGAGCCACCTTCAACCTCTCTTGTATAAGCTGAACCTTCTCTGTAATGCTCTACACTAGGTTTGGGACAAGAACACCTTCCTCCCCAACCTCGGTCTAGCACATAGACGAAAGACACGGACTCCCGTAAAAGGCTTCAAACGGTTCCATAGCAATGGTAGAGTGCTAACTATTATTATAGGAAAACTCTAGTAAGGGTAAATGTCATTTCCATGATCCCCCAAAGTGAAAACACTTTCCTGTAGCATATCCTCTAACTTCTGGATGGTGCGATCTGTCTTCCCATCTGTATGGGGATAGAAAGTAGTGATGAGGCATAACTGGGTGCCAAAATCTTGTTCCAATCCTCTCTAACATGTGAGGTAAACTGGGTATCCCGTTCTGAGACTATGGTCCTTGAACTCCATGCAACCCAACCACCATGTTCATGTACCTCTGTCCTAAGGAATCCACTGCACTCAACTCTTTGATCATCAAAAAGATGGCTGATTTCATTAGTCCATCCACCAATACCCAGAGAGCATCATAGCCTCCTTGAACCCTAGGTAGTACTGTGAAAAAAATCCATCGAGATGTACTCCCAATTCCACTCAGGGGCATATAAATGCTGCAACAAACCTCCTGGGATGCGGTGTTCAGCCTTCACCTACTGACACACCAGGCACCTGTCCACCAAACTCTTCCACTGCCTGTTTCATCTTGGGCCACCAAAAAAGTTCCATCAGGCCTCGATACATCTTGGAAATTCCTGGCTGTACCGCTACGAGTGAGTTATGGAACTCACGGAGAACTCACTCCTGCATCGTCTCTGGGACAAACATATTCCATAGGAAAAGAGTCTGATTTAAACCATCCTCTGACCACCCATCCAGAGTGTGGCCTTGGTTAACCTGATCACACATCAATTAATTCTCTATTCCTCCCCACTAAGACTCCTCCACCTACGACAACAGAGAGGATTGCACTATCATCTGAAATATAAAACCTCTACTACCATCCACCCTTGCATATAGGTGTAGGGAAACCAACTCCTCCATTGCCTTATAAGAATCCACAGATTCATGAAAAGCTTCCCTCCATGACTTCCTGCTCAAGGAATCATCCAAAACATTCCCCTTACCTTCAGGGTAAGATATCTCGAAGTTGTAGTCCTGAATAAACTCCACCCACCTTCATTTTTGCAAGTTCAGGTCTGCTGGGTAAAGATATGCCTCAAACTATTGTGATCTATGAAGGCCACAAAGTGCTCCCTGATTAGGTAATGCTGCCACAACTTCAACGAAAACACTACTACTGCAAGCTCTAGGAGATGGGTGACATAGTTACGCACATGAGGATGTAAAAACCTTGTACCATAAAAGATCACTACCCACTAAAAAATCAGCACACACCCTAGGCCCAGTCAAGAAGCATCACAAAACACATCATACAACATCCCTTCCTCTGGTAACCTGAGCACTGAAGCACTGACCAAACTTTATTTCAGATAGCTGAAAGCTGATTAACACTAATCACTCCATAGGATGGCCTAGTCCATTCTGGTCAATGATGTCAAAGGAGATGTAAATCGAGAGAAGTCAGGTACAAACCTCTGATAATAGCCTACAGGACCAAGATAACTACAAACCTCCATCACATTCTTGGATGCTTCCCATGAAACAACCACTTCAACCTTTTGCGGATCAACCACTAACCCTTGCTGAGACACCATGTGTCCATGCATATTCACTTCTCATGTCATGAACTTGCACTAGGACAATTTCCAATAGATCTGGTGATGACGAAGGATCTCAAAGACCATCTTGAGGTTCTTAATATGTCACTCATCTAATAATGAGTAGATAAAAATGTCATCAATGAACACAATGATGAACCGGTCTAGAAACTCATGGAAAACAGATTTCATGAGCGCCATGAATATAGCAGGTACATTCGTAAAACCGAATGACATGACTACGAAATCAAAGTTCCCATACTTGCACATGAAAGCAGTCTTCGGGATATCATTGTCCTTCACCCTTAAATGGTGATACTCATACCACATATCGATCATAGAGAAGTAAACTTCTCCCCGTAACTGGTCAAAGAGATCGTCTATCGTCAAGAGAGGGTAACTGTTCTTGACCATTACCTGATTTAGTGTTTGGTAGTCTATGCATAGCCTGATACCACAATATTCCTTCTTTTCAAAGAATACTTGAGAACCACATGGAGACAAGCTCGGTCATAAAAATCCATTCTTCAGTAGATCGTCAATCTGAATATTTAACTCCTCCAACTGAGAAGGTGTCATCTGATAAGGAGCCATCAAAATTGGATGGGCATCGGGCAGTAAGTCTATCCTGAACTCAACATCACGTCGAGGGGGTAGATTCAAAACCTCCTCAAGAAAAACATCTAGGAACTCTATGACAACTCCTGAAACATCCTTCATCTCTGCATCCCCTGATTCTACTGAAAGCTTGGACAATTTAGAAAAGGGGACCCCACAATCCGTCTCCCTACCTGACAACTATGTTCTCTAACAAAAGCCACATGTTGGACATCCTCATTGGAGAACACGAATATTCTATGGAAGTAGTCGATAATAGAATTCACAGAAAATAACTAGTCAATCACTAGGATGATATGGCATGGCTACATTGGCTGTAGAAGAAGATCTCTACTAGACTGATGAAGCCCCAACATCAGTCTTCATCCTCAACAAACATCAAATTGGTTAGTATGGCCCCAAACTAGCATACTCAGGAACAGGGGAATGAGGAGTCTCTATATGCTGAGGCCCAAGGGATGGGCTAGACTGAGTGTAATAAAGGAGTTCGATGCTCCTGAATCAAACAAGGTTCAAGCAAGAGTGCTAAAAAAGATGATCATACCCCAAAAGACTTTTGTACTTGTTAGAACTACTGCCTCTGTGGTGTGGAATTTTCCACTACCAGCGCCTCTACCTCTCAGATGTCAGCCACATCCCCAACCATGCCCCGGTCGAGGTCATTGAGAAGCACCCTGGGGTTGGACTCCTCCTACCACGTCTACTCTCAGAAGAGAAGGATCTCACTTTCCCCGCTGTTGTTGCTGATAGGGCATGGAAGGAAAATATTGTTGCTATGGTTGGAGATGAACCTTCCCACCCCCACCATACTGCACTCTGTCCGATCACTGATTTTGATGGTGCCCATGGTTTCCACATATGAAGAACCTCAGTCCTGGGCCCACAAGGAATGTGCGAGGACTGGGAGATCGAAACTCGAACTGTTGGGGCCTGCTCCCCATTAGCCAAAGCCTAGAAGGGCCTGATGCTAGAGGCATGCTACTGATGGCCATCCCCTTTGACAAGCCAACTGGATTCCCTCTCTGGAATACCTCCCAACATGTGCATCCTCTCCATTACATTAGCCTTCTTTTGGACCTCCATGTACATCAATTGGGAGAAGGAAGTAACAACATACTGAAGAGAAGGTCAGAGTGCCTCATCTAAATGTCTCGCCCGAGACTCCTCATCCAAAAAAGGTCTGATGAAAAATGAAGGAGACCCTGGAACTTGATCCCAAACTCCCTTATCGGCATGCTACCCTACTATAGAGAGAGTAGGTCCTGCCTCTTCTCTGCCTTCATCGTGGAAGGGAGGAATTCCACCCAGAACACCCTCTTGAAGTTAGTCAATGAATCTTTAGCCTCCCTCTTCTCCCCAAGATAGAGATTCCACCACTGACACGCCGCTCCCTGCATCTAGATTACAGCCAGAAGAACCCAATAATCCATCGGGGCCTAGATCAAGATGAATGCTATCACCTACTCCTTGATCCATCTCTCTGTATCTATTTTTGAGAGGCTTCCCTCGTACATTCCCAGGGTCTACCACTGAAAGGCATGAAGTGTCCTCTGCCACTGGTCATCTTCCTCATCTCGATATGTTCTCCGCTGATCAGCCAGATCAGCCACCTGGGCCTCGATCACCCGCACTACCCGTGGTCTCCGTTCTAGCGCAATAGCTATAAGGTAAACAAGGAATTCCTATTCCAGAGTATTGTAGAATATTTATTTTAAATTTTTCTTAAACTTTTTATTTATTTAAATTCCTAGAACAACCAGAACACACCCGAACACAAGTAATCAAGATGAATGTATCTTTCCTACCATATTTAACCTAAAATATGTCTAGCCTAACTTGGTCGTTTGGTAGGTCCTGATTCTTTGCATTGGATTGCAAGGGCCCCATAATCCCATGCCCTAGTCGATCTTCCCTGGCCTATTACACGCACCATGATTTTCTGAAAATGATTCCCTACCATCCCATGAAATCCTCATTGTGACTAACACTTACCTCTATCCTATCTCTCAAACTCTTTTTTGATACCATTCTATCATGTCACGCCTTCACCAAGGTGAGGGAAGGGATAACAGATTTCCAAACCATTCCTTCCTCATGTTGAAGGAGAGACAACGACCCCCAAGACCCGCCTTTAATTAGCCCCAGAGTGGATAATAGAACCAAGGGTATATAATAACATGTAAAATGAAAGGAATTACCCTTTTTTATTCAGTAGGATCAATAGATAAGATAGTTAATCCAAACCACACAAAAAGTGGAAGTAAAATTAAAGCCAAAACAATCAATTTCCAGATGAATGTTCTAATAATAAGTGCTATAGAAATACAGAGAACTCCAAAGGGAAGTACTAAAAGAAAAGAAAACCAATGACATCAATGGTCCCAACATCCGAGCTAATATAGTACTGCATGATCCTCGATGTTCTCCTAGAAACCTGAAAGAAGTTTTATATACATAGGGTGAGCATACAGTTATAGTTAGTAGGGAAATCCAAAAGGTATCATGTACAAGTGGGGAGGCATTCTAATGCCTTGTGAGAAAAAAAGGAGATAACCAAAGCACCTATAAAGGAAACTATCCACCCAAACTCACCAAGGCACACTGCCAAAAATAATGCAATTCAAGAAAAGTAATAGTAATATCACATCAATATTTGGGTACCCTGCACCACATTTCCACTACATATTGAAGACATCCAATGTGTCAGACCTCTCCCTCCATTCTCATAGTAGTTCCACTCCCATAACCCATCCGCACACATCTGGGCTACCACAACCAGACATCCCACCCACAAACACCTGGGCCATAACAACCACGTGTAACCATGCCTCTAGACTCGTGGTCCAGAACAACTACCATGACTCTCGAAGACACCTGGGCCTAAACAACTACTTCCATGCCTGAAGACACATGGACCTCCTCATGAAGACACTTGGGAAACAACCTGCCCCCACACACCTAGGAAACCCTCACAACTACCCTACCCAAAATATCATGGGCTATGATGAACTTCAGGCCGTTAGAGCCTGCCTGAAGTGTCTTGGCATACTTCAGAAAGGGCGTAGAAAGGAGCTAATAACTTGCCACTCATAGAAGTGTTGGAAAAAACACCCTACCCCATGAAATAGGGGGTGTTAGGATAGAAGTCCTCAACTTGGGTGGGGAATGAATAAGAAACATAAGAACTAAATTATACATAAAGAAAAACAAGAACCCATCCCAACCTAGGGGTTCCAAAACCATCCCTTAGACAAAATCCCTCATTACTAATAATTCATAAGAAGCACCGCAACCACAACCAAGCCATAACTTTTTCCCGGAAAACAATTCCCCATTGAACCCATTCTTGTTTTAATATTCAAGTTATTCCATCTAAATAGTTATTCACTTCCGGAAACTAACAAGCATAGCCACAAGCCAAGGAAGGAAAAAACCAACTACCAAAATAAGAATTCACACCCATTTCTCTTATAAAGTCACAACAACAAAAGGGATTCGCGAGATCCCTCGATGTACTGGAACTAAACAAAGCCCCAACATATGGCTCCACATGGCCTCAGATCCACAATCTAAAAACTTCACCACAATATAGGAATACATCCCCATCCATGTCACCTCACAAGCATCAAGCAGAACAACCATGAACATATTCAAAATAGATGAATGGATTTTTCAAATTTTAACACACTATTTCTTTAGTTCCATATTTCTGTTTTTTTAATCGAGGCGACCACACAAGGATTCTTATTCATTAGGAATCCATTTAAATCTAACAAGTTTATGTGATTAACCAATTTCCATGTTACAACCATTCAGTCATAGAAATATCCCAAGAACAGAGGTCCATTTGTGCCAATGAAAGGACCACAAATAACCACAATTTTCATTGGACATAATCCCATACAATTCACAACAAATAAAAAGGGGTAAAAGAGTATAACAACATTATCAAACACACCCCTTAATTATTTAAAATCATTTAATATATTCATTAAGGTTTTGTTTCATCCATACCCCTAGAAACATCATTATTCCCACCCTTTATAATATACAATACAGAAAGACGAAGGAAGAACCCTACTTACCTGATCAACGATCAAAGTTTTTAACCTCACACCAAGAACTGGGGATCCATGAATTACATGGGAGGAACTCTGAGGACTCCAAGAGAGAGTAGGAAAGGCTCCAGCACAGGAACACCACTATCATCAGGAATGGGAACTCCAAACGCAGTAAGGAAAGAAAGAAACCAACCAAGAAGAAGAATGAAAGAATTATAGTGTGATAAAATGGAGAGATCCTGGAGTTATATGATATGAAAATATTGAATGTCTTTAAATGTGGATTGTGGTTTCACCACAGAGTTTTATGGTTACACATGATGGAATTAAATGTTATTTAACAATTCTCATCAAAGGAGTGGCCAAAAAAACTGTGCATTAAAATATTTCATTTATAGAGAGGAAAACAGGTCCGTTGAGGGTCACTCCACACTTAGGGGTTTTAAAACATTTTTTATGGACTAAAAATTGCTTTAAACCACTTTAAAAATGTTAAAATACTCAAAAGAGGAATTACATGAAAACTGGAGAAAGAATAACCGAAAGCCACAGTGGCACTGATCGGTGACTCACTGATCAGTGACACACAGATTGCTGACTCACCAAAAAGGGAATCACAGATTGGTGACTCACTGATGGATGTCACCCCGGTGATATACTGCCTCTAATACGTCTCCCTTCGGATCCAAACTTACTGATGTGGTCTAGGGAATCCCAAACACAAGAAATTGGAAAAGTAATGGACTAGGAGTGACCAGGCCATTACACATCTCAAATCGTATTCTTTAGTAAAAGATGATATTCCATTAACCTTAAGTGACATCTTTAAGACAAAAATACTATCAACAAATTCAAAGAGAATAAGTCAAAATTTGTGGATGATTTTTCCTAAGATACCAAATAAAATTTCTACATAAAATATTAACAAAAAAATAATATAATATCTGATTATAAATAATATAAATCCAAGTCAAAAAAGAATAATATTATAGTAACTATAAAAATGAGATACATTAACTAATATGGTATAAAAGATTACAAAACCTTATGACACCATAGTGTCATCATAACAAGAATCACCAAAACTAGCTCAAATACTCCAAAAACACTGACCTCACCTATGGTATCTAGATATATTAGTAGATATGTAAGATATCATTCCATTTCCTATTTATTGGTAAAAAAATTTGTTAACCCACTAGAGTTCAAAATAAGGAAAAGGAGTATAATAATTAGTTGTAAATACATAGACACATCACAATACAGACCACTAGGATTAGAAAATGATAGAAAATTTTATAATATATAATTTTATAAGAAATCGAGGTTTATGTAGTGATAGGGAGAGAGACCCACAATTTTTTATAATAATAATTATAGTTTAAAAAAATTGAACTAAATCAATTTATCATTTCATTCCTTCCACTTAGAGTACCCATCCATGTATCTCACACATATAAACTCATAATGAAGTATTAATATAGTTCCATACACATCGTAAGTATCTAATCATCCACCATGTTTTTACAAGGTGATTGGTAACCTATTTTGTCACACCATTTGTACCAATCACTATGTATAGTTCAATAAGGACCCATTTGATTAATTATGAACACACACCACTATGTATTCAAAGACCATAATCCATACCAAATCATTAAAAATAATTAATTTATTATATTTAAAACATGTAATTGAACATTTTCATGCCTCATGACAAAACGAAAATTCAAATTCACTGATAAAAATTCTAAATAGAGTGGTTTTCAAAAATCCATTAAAGTTACCACGATTTCAATTAATTAATCAATAAGGGTTTCCTTTAAGAAATCATTCAATTTTCTTCTTCTTAAGTAACTAAGATAATTAAATATATCTAGTAATTTATGTTCAAGAGTTTGTGTAGATGATAGAGAAGAAACCTAACTATCATAGAATGATGAAAAAATACATTTGTACAACATCAACCGAAGATTAAACCTCAAAATACATTCACATAAATAGATAAAACATTATCTCATCATGATACTCAACATTCCACATAGTTTTTTCTATAGCAGTATAAATATATATATAGCTATAAGGGAGAAAAGGATAATAGATATAGAGATCAAAATTAAAAAGGACATACCATTTATTCTAGAGACCCAAAAAACATTAATTCATTAAAATTGCTTCTGGATGAAACATATAACAGTATAGAACCTGCACTCCTAGACCTAGTGCTGAAATCGTAAACTCAATATTTCTGGCTTTGATGATGATAACCATGACCAATTTTTTCTATACAAACCATACAAAGTCAAATGGAAAAATTGGATGACTTACATTTTTGAGGAAATTTTATTTTTATAGTTTTTTAGAATTACGATAAACTCCTAATTAAAAAATATCAATGCCCTAAAATTACCATTTATCCCACATAACCTATCTTTTCTTATTCCAAATTATGTCATCGTCATCATCCATATGAAATCACTTGTAGATATAATTTATTCAACACCATTATTTATAACCTAGGTTAAATGAAACAAAATATAGTAGAGCTAAAATAATTATTAAGGGTAAAAAAAGACATAGAAATTGAATGTCATCAATAAGAATAATAAGTGCACAAGTGTATGAAGATATAATCAGAGTGAATGAGCGAATAATGAATGAACTCATACCCATAAATACAAAGATCACAATATATAAAAACATTGGAAATGAATGACAAATTACAATGAATAGTCATGAGACATGCTATATCAATATTTATCATAAGAAATATTAAAAACTAATAGAAATAATAATAAGGATGTGTTCATAAAATGGAACATTTTAATTCATAAATTATGTAAAAACCAAGTCATAAATAACTATATACCAGTTAAATATAAAGGAGAAACTATAAACAAACTACCACATTCTTTCATTTCATGATTAAGTACATTACCAAATTCATTGAAGTGTTATATGGGTGCACCTATAGTTTAATCTATAATGGGCACACCCTATGCTATTTCGGACTCCCCATCATAAAAGCTGTAATGGGGTCAATCGACACAATCTAGGAAACCCCATCATATTAGTTGAAATAGGATCAATTGATGCTCTCTAGGTTTCCACATTGTATTAGATGTAATGGGTTTAGGCAACACTATTTTTTCCGCCACATCGTATAAGTTGTAAAGGGATCACACATTGCAAATTGGGCTTCCCCATTGTATAAGCTATCTAAGAACCACTAATAAAGTACATATGGTTTTCGTTTCATCATAAAACCATAGAGAAAATTATTTTTCCTCCAATAACTTCATTAAATCATTAAAAATAAATTGGTATGATGTCAATCTCAATTAATGAAGGTGGAACCATGGGAAAGAAACAATTTCCATAATAATATCTTTAAAATAATCATAATATATACAGGGAAATAATGATGATGATATCATCAAAAAATATACCCATTGTAGAAAAACTAACCATAATGTATATTTAAATTGATTAATGGAGATACCATTAAGATATCACTAATTTGTTTTTTGAAAATATCATTTTCCTTTGTAAAATTACTTTTTAAAACTTAAAACGTAGAAAATATTGAAAATATTTTAATTTGAAAAACAAATTAAAAAAACATTGAATTTCATGAATATTTGGAAAAAAATTATTTAAAAATAACATTGTAAACAAGAAAAGGAAACATCAAATAAATTCTGGTTATGATGCTGGGTAAATCTATATATTTTATAAATGAAAAAATAACAATCCCATTTCACTTAAAAATGTTTTAAAAAGTTCCTTGATCGGAAAATGACATGAAGATTCCATTGAAAAAATTTTGAAATGAAAATAATAAATTGATAAAAATTTATTTAATAAGTCATTTTTAAAAGGTTATTTTTTTAAAAAACTATTATACAACATGATTTTGGAATAAAATAAATTTCCCTTTGAAGAGATAATTGAAGTCATCTTTTCTTAGAAACACTTTATCAAAAATATTATCTACCAAAGAATGGAAATAATAGTATAATTTAATTAAAATATAATTATTAAATAGATGAGAATATAATACATGGGAATTATTATATTTTAACATCATAGACTTAATCATACAGAATATTAATAAACGTTGATATTGTAACACGAAACGCTTTCCACTTTGGTAACTTTGAATCGTAATTCCCAGGAATGGATTAAATTAAATAAAGAAAATAATTCCATGTTAATAGAAAAATTCATGAAATTACATGTCAAAGATGATATATATACATCTCATAAAATCATATATGTACATAACACAATATTAGTCTCAATGAACGAAAATTGTTACAAAAAATACATTATCGCTTCAGTAACATTGAAACCATAAACCCCATTAAAGAGATATTATAAAATGGATAGAAAAATACTCAACACTATATATATATATGAATCATACAATACATTAATGGAAAATATATATATTCCACAAGAAAATAAGTTGTTAATATATAATATATCTCAAATAAATAATAAGGAGATGAGAAAAAACCCTTACCCCGAGTTCGAGTAGTTAGGCTTGTAAATTATCATATTAAATAATAAATTTATGTTAATTATTTGATTACTTGATAACCTCTTAAATTTTATTATTACTGTTATTTAACTTATTAAAATTTTATGTATAATTACTTAATTAATAAATTTTAACTCGGTTGTTTTGACCATATTTGGCATATGTGTCAAAATTGAATTTGGTTTATTGGATATTGTCAAAGAGGTCATTATTTAACCCTATAAAAAATAATAATCATGAAATAATTTTTATATTTATAATTAAATTATAGTTTTAAAAAAATCATGAAATATTTTTAGGAAAAATAAATCAACATTAAAATCATGAGACAATATGTCGTACGTATACATAAGTAACATTACCATTTTCAATGATCATTATAGGAAGATGTTAGGTAATATATTACATTTATAGTATAATAAAAAATAAAAAATACCATATTATTTAATTATATACACTTATATATATCATTATTTTGATTTGGTGATGAAAAAATGAATGATATCATTTTGAGAAGGCGGTAGTCCACACGTCCACGAATGACGTTCTAACTATTTCAGTGAGTGAAAAGGTATGAAATAAACTGATATATTATATTTACATAATGATAAATATGTCATGAATACAATATATATGTAATTTATATAGATTATATTTATTTTTATTACCCTTATTACCTTCCACATATTAGATTAGTGAAAAAATCAAATCGCTTCGTGAGGTGGTAGTTCTACGTAAACACGAGTGATGTTAACATATCCATTATAAAATAAAATTTAAAAGGATATATATATATATATATATTATAACAACCAAATAGGTATAATTATTTTATACATATCACATATAATCTTTAAATTTATTATCATATAATACTATGAGATGTGGTATTGGAAAAACGAATGACATAGTTTCATGAGGCGGTAGTCCATTATACAAAGGGATGACGATTTCACAACCCATTTGATGGAAGTGTGTGTAATTTTAGGTTATAAAATTAAAATAAAAATATATTAGTATAACTATGATACTGAGGTAATTATATTATTATGTCATATAAATAATTAAAGGACGCGGAGAATGAAATAATATAAAAGATCTCATTGAAGAAAGTTACCTCGTCTTCTGATATCCTCCTTAGGTTTCCACAAAAGGCCTTCCTAGGTTATATTTATCCCAAAATAAGGATTATAAGATGATGAAATTTATATTTTTAAGTTATTTGAATATATATTTTCTAAGAACAAGAGGTTTGAATGTTTTAAGCAGGGAGGAGATGTGCTGGCCTATTATAAGTGTGGTGAGTGGCACACTTGTAATTGTTTTGAAAGAGTGAATTCTATCCACAATTTTTTTCATGTAAATGGTTAATAATAGTGATAAATTATTTATAATATAGGGTATAATTTATAAATAGTCCCATATTTTGAGTATTGTAATTGTTTTGATTCATTTTTACACCATATATTCTATGTATAAGAACTAAGTAAAATTGTTTTTACCTTAATCACTATAATTAAGTTTTATAGTTTTTACTAATAATTGTTTTGTAAAAAACATATTTAACCAAATTAGATAATATAAATATTTATGATTCCAAATATGGATTTAGATTTTCAAAATTTGTAACATATAATTGGGATATTTTAATATAAAATTAACCACACAGACATGGTGAGACCACATGTTTTTAAGATGAGTAGTTTTTTGGGAAAAAGATGATTCTATATTAACTCTTTGAATAATAGTTTTCATTATATTAAGATAAATTAATATTTAATTATAATATATAAATATATATTAATTAAAAAATTCCACATTAGGGATAATTTTAATTAATTAGAATGGAGAAATATTATTCATTTTAAAATTGTTTTCAGAAAAAACTATTTTTAAACCCAGAAAACATATTTTACTAAAAACCTTTAAAAAGATCATTAAAATAAATTAAATAAATTAAATATAAAGTAGGATCCTTGAAAAATAATCAATTTTTTTTAGTTTTAAATTACTCATATTATTCCAATAAAGGCATTTTAAAAAAATTGGTATTTTTCACTATTTACTAAAAGATAAATATTTTCCAAAAAAATATAAAAATTCCACCCAATATAAAATATGATACACCAATTCCAAAAATGATATTATTTTTATGAAATAAATTTTCAAAAATGTTAAAAAATTGTTTATATCGATTTCCTGAAAAGGAATAAAATAATTTTTGGAGAAAACATATTTTTGAAGAAAAAAATGAATTACTAAAAAAGTGATAAATTATTTTCTAAAAATTTATCAATAATTTATATTGAGAAATTAATATATATATATATAATAAATTATCTAACACTATTCATATGTGAAAATTTAAATACAAGGTTATAATGGTAATATATTTCATGGGTCATTTACATTCAGTGTTGTGTGTTGAGTATACCATAAGACATTAAGATATCTGGGTTGTGTGTAACAAAAGATTAATTGAGTGTTGTGTGTATTTAAAGAGAACATAGTGTTGGGTTTAATGAAAGATAAACTTTGTCTTTCATGTCCCTTATAATATCAAATATAATTTTCTTCTTTTAAATTCTGGGGGTCTTACATTCTCCCCACCTTTAATAAGTTACTTTCTCATGATTTAAATTTTATCTCAGTAAACAATGGTTGTAAATTTGAATTTTTTTTATTGTAAACCCATATCCAAAAAAGTTTTAATAAAATATTCTCTTAATAATAGATAAATTTAGGTTTAAAGGTTTTATGTAATAACACATAACTTTGTTTCCAAATAAGAAAATATAGGTGAGAATTTAGGAAAATTCTAAATAATTATAGCGAGTGATATTGGTCATTGATCACAAGAATGTGAGTGATCAATGGAATATTAAGAGACTCAAAACCATAAATCTATGATGATAAAAAAGGCCATCAGTTCAGTATATTTTATGGCACAAGGATATCATTTTTTTTAAAATCCTTTTACTAGAGTTAGTAAATTATCTTACTATCTAGACATAAATAAAATGAAAATATACGCACATGATTAGTATAATCTCATAATTTAATCTAATTCAACCACAATACCTTCTTTTTATTAAAAATTTTGTTTATTCAAGATGAATTATTAATTATTGAAGCACTAAAACCAACTTTTGATGACCACAAAACCATGAAAGGGATAGTCAACCTATTCTATATATCTTTAGAAATTTTAAATTTTTTTTTGCACATGGTAATATAATTTCCAAAAAAAACATCATACATTAATCTCTAAATTTCAACACTTATAACCAATTTTCAAAACCAATAACTCCAAAACAATTATCCTTGAAATTACTCAAACATTTTCTAACTAAATATGATATTGAATGTTTTGATGGGTTTTATCACATATTTTTACAAGATAAAACAACCTTTATTCATAAAATAAAATCCAATAAATTTATGAAATTAGAATAATATTTACCAATAAAAAATATCATACTACTATGGACATCACATAGGCTAGTGATAGGCGCACAACCCTTATCATCCAATGGTCATGGGTTCACGCCCCACCTCTTTTTCAAATGCAACTGGTTGTCACACAGTATAAAATTTTACATTTTTTCTTTTAAAAATTAAAATAATTCCTCCCAAAGTAATACTTCATTTTTATCATAAGGGTTAAAAATACCTCATACAAAAATTACCCAAAAATACCATTAGTCACTTTAATATCTCCTCACAAAAAACCTCAAAGGGTTGTCTAAGAGAATGAACTAAGATAAACCTTAACATGAGAGACATAATATGGTTTACATAAATATTAAGATAACCTCAAATGAATAAAACCCTATTCCAAAAAGTTATCTAAATTGACATTTGATACCAACTACAATATCTTAGAACCTATACCCTCATATCCGTTGTAAAAATTATAACATTTAAATTTCTAGCATTATTGTTGATAATTGTGCCCCACTTTTTTTCAATCCAATCCTTACAACCTCTAAATAAAAAACTGGTTCAGTTAAATTCTTGAGGAATTTTTAGGTTGATATTTTTTGAGAGTTATGACCAACTCCTATAAAATAATAACTATATTGTCATATAATAATTTATCCCACTTAACCTAGTTTTTATTATTTCACATTAAGTAATCATCATCACCCTATGAAATATATTCTATAAATAAATCATTCAACCTAAATATTTATAACCTAGGGATAATGAATCATAAAAAGGGTTATCTTATATTCTCTATAAGGGTGAACATAATCATTAACAATTAAATTCAAATAATGAGAATAAGAAGTACATGAGGGTAGGGAGACATAATAAGATTTCATATGTAAATCATACAAGAACTCATACCCATCAATATATAGATCATCAAAAATTATAACATGGAAAAGGTAGAAGTTTTTAGAATCAATAATTATAAGCCTTGTAATATCAATCTTGATCATAGAAAATATTATATACCCATAACAAGCTAAAAAAGTGAAGGCATATTGGAAAATTTTTATTCATAAATTCTATTAATACTGTGTCATAAATTACTAGATCCAAGTTACATCCATAGGTGAAAACCTCATGTAACTATCTCATTATTTATTATCATGATAAGAAATATTATTGAATGCATTGGAGAACTATCTGTGTGTACCCATTATTTAATCTATAATGAGCTCCCTCGACCCTACCTAGACCTCCCCATAATATAAGCTGTAATGGGATCACTCAATGATATCTACGATTCCCTATCATATATGATCTAATGGTGCCACAAGACACTAAATGGTTACTGTATAACATAAGTTTTAATGGAAAAAAATGATGCTCTCTAGGCCAACCCATCATATAAGCTATAATGGGATCACCCGAAGCCATATGAGCCATCCCATCATATAAGTTATCAAAGAACAATAAATAAAGTACATAAGGTTTTAATTTCATCATTATCTCACAAAAATAATAATTATTACTTTTATAACTTCATTAACCCATGTAAGAGAAATGGGCTTCATGTCAGTCACTTTTAAACCTTATTGACCCATGGAAAAGAAAAATTTTCTCTTATAATCTCTTTAAAACAATTTTAAACCATCTAGAGAAAAAATAATGATGAAATAAATAAACAATTACCCCATTGGATCATAATTATCAACAAGGTTTTTTGATGTTGAAATAATAAGATACCATAAATAGATTATTAATATTGGATTTGAGGAAAATGTCCATTTCATTTTGAAATTTTCTTTTTAAAACATAAAAAATTTTAATTTTAAAAACAATTTTAAAAAACTATTCATATAATGAAAAATAAGAATTGTTTTAATTAAAAATAAAATTTTAAAATTTAAAAGGAATCATCAATGAAATATTTCTTCTTAAGGTTGGTATATATGTACATGTCGTATATATTAAACAAAAATTACCTTTTCACTGTAAACAGTTTAGAAAATTTCCCTGATCAGATAAAAAAAGAAGATTATTTTGAAACAATTTTGTATAAAAATAAAAAATGGGTAAAACTACCTTTAATAAATAATTTTTAAAATGATAAAAACAATTATGATTTTTTTAAAAGACATTGTTTTTGGATAAAACATATTTCCGGCCGAAGAGAGAAATGAAGTTAGATTTTCTTAAAAACAACTTTATCAAATATTTTAAATACAAAAGAGTGAAAAAATGTTAAAATTACTTGAAAATATAATTATTATATATTTGATAATGTAATTAATTATAATTATAATATTTCAACATCAGAAACTTAATTATACACAATCCTGATAAAAGAAGAGGTTGTAACATAAAACACTTACCATTTTGGTAACATTGATTCTGATGACCCATTAATGGATAACATTAAATAAAAAATATAATTATTATTAATAAATTCATGATATAACATTTCAAATTGGTGGTGTACACACCTCATAAAATAATATAGGTTCATAACACAATAAAATTCTAAAAGAAGGAAAATTTTGATGAAAATACCTTACTACATTGGTGACTTTGAAACCTTAAACACCATGAAATAGATATCCAAATATGGATATATAAATAAACATAGATTTTTTGTAATAATAATAAAGTAAATTCATGGGAAATATATACACCAATAAATAAAAATAAGTGTTTAATATTTAATATTTCTCATAGAAATAAAATTGAGATGAGAAAAAACCCTTACCTCAAGTTCGATTCATCGTGATTGTTATTTATCTTCTAGAATAATAAACATACTTTAAATATATAATATATTTATAACATTTTTCAATTTTATTATTAATATTATTTCACTTCTTAATATGATGTATATAATTACTTAATTAATTAAGTTTATATTGGAAGTTTTTAGGATATTCAGTTTATGTGTCAAAAATGAATTTGGTAGGTTGACTATGGTATAGTAGGTAATTATTTAAAAATATGAAGAATAATAATCATGAAAACATTATAAAATTGATAAGTAAATTTTACTTTTATGAAAAATAATTAAATATAGTTATGAAAAGTGAACTAATGTTATGAGCATGGAAATGGTAGGCCATACGTACTCATGAGTAATATTTCCATTATTCTATAATCATTATGGAATAAATGTAAGAATTATTTTATCAATAAATAATTATAATAATAAAATAAAAACCATATTATTTAATTGTATATTCTTATTTATATAATTATTGTGACATGGTGATGAAAAAAGAAATCACATCATTTCGAGGATAGAATAATCTACACATCCACAAACAAAATTATCACTTTTTCATTGAGTGAAAAGGTAAGAAAAAATGATATATTTTACTAATATAATGATAAATATGTCATGAATATCATAAATATTTCATGTATATCCCACATATTTATTATTAAGTCCGTTATTACCTTCCACATAACGGATTAATAGAGAATGAATCATATCGATTCGTGAGGTGTACGTCTGTCGTACACATGAGCGACCATATCATATCCCTTACATAATGGAATGTAAAAGTGTAAATATTATATAATTACTCCATATGTATTATTATGTCATAAATATCATATATAAACATTATATTTATCATTATACCAATCCATGATCAGTGTTAATGGAGAAATGAATGACATTATTCCATGTGACGATAGTCCAATATAGAGATGAATAATGATTTAGTAACTATTTTGATGGAAGCACGTGTGGTCGTAGTTATTAACCTTAACATAAAAAAATACTAGTATATGGAAGATAATAAGGTTATTATATCATAATGGAATATTAATAATTTATGTATGTGGAGAAAGAAATAAAATCAAATGCTCTTTGAAGAACATTACATCTTCTTCACGTATCCTACTTTGGTTTCCAACAAAGGAATTCTTTGTCTTTCTATAATTCCCCACCCCCGAAATTAAGAGCTAGTGTATTATTTTATTAAATTATAATTATTACAGGGAATCAAATCCTAAAGGACCTAATATTTTAGAATTTTTTCTAAACTGGATTACATACATGATACCCATAATATATTGGTAAAATAAAATTAAATATAATATAAGTAAAAGCTTGACATCCTTGAAACGTCAAAAAAAGTCTATTATTCAAATCATGGTGAAACAAAACATAATAAGGGTGAGATAAAATTATCACTATGTGTAAAAGTACAATGTAATATTTTATTAAATATGGAAAAAAGATCATGTCAAGGTAAATAACTAATAAACATGCCATTTAAATAATCACATGAGCTAGAAAACGTAACCATATATATTCAAACTAATCAAAAAAAGGCCTAATGTTTGAAGTCTATAATATTAAGATATATCCAAATTATAGTTAATGTAATGATATATCCTCTTAACAGTTTAATTTTGTGGGTAAAAGCCTATATTATTTGTGTCAATATCTATCTTCCTCACAATTTAAAACTACTTTGAAACTGACAGGAAGGATTTATCACCAACTGGTTTAATCTTAGGATATTATCATTTCATCAAGTTTATTTCGTTAATTGGACCCCAAACTATAAGTATTTCATTAAATATTACCCAAAAAATTTCATACTAGTCCAAATCATTCCTCATATATCGAACAATCAATTTAAAAAGATATTTATAAATCAATGTGTCCCATACCACATTGAACTGTTGAAATCAGAATCCACATAAAAGTAAATAAATATCTAATGAAAAATTTAATACTATAAAGATATATAGATTCATGATATGATATATCAAAATAATATATAGATACACCATAAAAAATAATTAAGTGGTGAATATGACATTAATCTAACAGATGCAAAAAGTGAGACGAAAATCCCTTACATCACAATTGATTTTTAGTTATACGTTCTTTAAACACTTGTATAATGGTTTAATAAATGTTATTATTTTTTATAATAACCTTATTCATATTCATGATATCATATATTGTCACCTTATTTTTTTCACCCATTTGTTTACATTATTTCAATATTTTCCCTATTTTGGGTTTTAATTTCCTAGTTTCTTGAGTAAATTTTGGCTTGTTATTTGTTGTTCCTATTAAATAGATCATGTTTTCATAATTTATAGAATTTAGAACATGATTTTTATATTATATATATATATATATTAATTATATATGTATTTAGAATAATCAATAAAATTTTGAGATAAGAAATGAAATGCACCATTTATGGAGGCGGTAGGCTGTACGTACGCATGAATACTACTTTTATTTATTTTTTATTTTAAATAAATAAAAACGAAATGATTTATATTTATATTATATTTAAAGTATAATATATATTTTATTTATCCTAAATTTTTGTTACATAAAATACTTATTCTTTACATTCCATGTAAACTAGGAATGAATCACGTCACTTTGAGGAGGCGGTAGTCCACACTTTCACAAACGATGTTACCATATTTAAAAAATATGGAAATCATATAGGTATTTTTTATAAAATAATTGTATAAGAATAAATAAATATAATATATAAGATATATAAAAATAGTGTCCATCATAAATCCCAACCATAAAAGGTGGTGAAGGAAAAACAAACAATCATCGTTTCATGAGGCGGTAGTTCACCGTACACATAAACAGTATGTTCATTACCTATTAGAGAGAATTGTGTGTAAGTGTATGAAAAATAATTAAAATCAAAACATCTTAGTATATTAAGGATACTGTTCTTATTATATAATCCTAGAATAATAAGAAATTAAAGAGTGGGGAAATAAATTAATCTAACGTGATTGTTGAAGAATGTTAACTTTTATTTCGGTAACTCCTATTAGTTTACACCAAAAGCCTTTAATGGGTTTCTTTATAACATAAGTGAGGATTATAAGGACATGGTAGGGATTTTTGGACATATTTTTTTAGTGTTTAGTTTATCTTGAATGCTAAAAATGGTGTTAGTAAGAGTAGGAGGAGGTTCCCTTTTATAATTGAGGTGAGGGGTACTTTTGGAAAATCAAAAACTATTAAAATAATATAGATTTATATTCTATTTAAAATGGGTAAAAAGTGAGTTATTTAGAATATAATATGATTATGTGTCGAAAAAATCTCAACAAATAATTTTTATTCAACTTTAGGTCACATTATTACCCTTATCATTTGGATTACACCCTATGTAATACCCTTTAACTCTTACTATGAAAACTTGGTTTTTAACTATTTAAGGGTTAATATAGTTACTATAAACTGTAAAATGAAACATAAAAGTGTAATGGATGACATTTGATACTATATAAAAATGTTTTGTACGAATTATATATTTTTATAAATTTTATATCATTTAATAAAATATAATTTATTTTAAAATATCATTAAGGTCATTTTTGACCCCATTCATTTCTTGACTTTGTTTAAAAATATAAACACACAAGATAACTTTGAATAAAACTTTAATAATTCCCTAATATTTATAGTTAATCAATAAAATTGTTTTATGATATCAATTATAAGAAAATAAAATCATTTAGTTGCTTTAAACAACATTAAGTTGAAATGTCCATTAATTAAACAATTACTACATCATCATTGTTCAAGAATTTAATATAATTAATTAATACCAAAAAATTAAAAATAAATTATCACGATTAATATTAAAATTTTATATTTAAAATTACTCTTTATAGATGTATAAATTTTATGAATAACAAAATTTAAAAATTTAATACTTATTAAAAAAACTAGTGTGACATATTGGACAATACGTAGAATAAAAAACAATAAAAGACCAAAAGTCATCCATATGGCTCCAAGAGGCCATAAATTTGGGACAAGTATGATATTTGTTGAAGCTCAATCATCAAATTAAATTATGAAAATTGTTATGGAAATAATAAAATACTTATAATATTCTTTTTACCATTAATTACTTGATTTACCCTTAATTGTGTTAATTAAAATATTACTAAATTTATTATTCATATTCAAAAAAATAAAAGAAACATATTTATATAATTTTTAACCACAAATTCAAAATATTGAATCCAATTTTAAATTTAAATTCACATAAGTTTTAGTAATTAATATTAAATTAATCCCATTGATTGAACGAGAAAACAAGTTTTTAAAGTGAAAACGTTCAATTTATTGAATGGTTTTTATTTCAAATTTCAATATAAAATTGATTTTAATGATCTATATTGGATTAATTTATTATAAAATTCTATTATTATACTTTAAAACTAATTAAAAATATAGTTTAACATAATAAATATTTTAGACGAAAAACATGTTTTCAGTTAAAAAGAATCATTTTATCATTATTCATCAAAACATGAAACTTTTTATAAAAATATAAAAAATTCAACCAAAGAAATTTTTAATATTAATATTTAACAGAATAAGTTTAAATTTTCAAACATAACATATAAAATCCTAAAAAAGTGGATTTAAAATAAGTTCTCTATCAAAAGGAAGTAAAAATACCTTCATAAAAATATAGGTTTTTATGGGTAATATTTTATTTGTTCCTATATTTCTATTATAAAATATTTTTGATTAATGTAAAAACCATGATAGAATATATAATATATATATTTTATTAATATCATTAACCAATAGTAATTAATTTAATTTATTAGGATAAAATTCTTTTGTGATAATAAAAGTAGTTTTTATAAAAACCATTATCATTATTTTCAATTGGTTCATATATTAATTTCTAATTAATTTTAAACCAATTAATTCAATATATATTTTCATATGTAAGTTAATACTATTCATAACTACCAATTTAATGGTTTGGTTATATCATATTATATTAACTAATAATATTTTAATAATATATTTTTTTCTGTAAAAATCATCCTTACGTGCAACACTTGAGAACACATTATTGTTTGTAGTGTAAACATGACATGGTGTTATGTATAAATAAAGACATGAAACAAATTAAATATATTTAAAAATTAATATATTGAAATTTCTTGGGGTGTTACACTTTCCCCATCATAATTAAAATTTGTCTTTACATTTTAAACTCGATCTCGGTAGACTAGGGTTTGATATTTGAAAATAAAAAATTATTGAAGAAACCAAATCATAAATAGGATTAATAACACATATTCTTATTATGAGGGAATTGGAAATGAAAAGGTTACCGCAAAACTGGGATTCTGAATAATAGAAAATTTTTGAATATAAGGATATGAAAGAGAAATCAAACCATCAATGTTCTGATGGATAGTGATAGAGAAAATGTTCATGAGAAAGTTGTTGAACCCAAAACCCTAATCCAAAGGTAAGAATAAAGTTCAATTATATCATAAAAAATTATGATAACATGACACAATTTTTATTTTAAGACCCTTTTCTTAGTATTGATAGATTCTTTCACTCTCTAAGCATGTATGTAAATATAAAATTATATAATCACTATCTTATCCATTCATTGCACCTTGACCAATTTATACTTCATGTCCTATAATAGGATTCATCATATGGCGATGTAATACAATAACCTCTAAAACCAAAACCAATGTTAAACTTAAAGCATCTCAAAAATATTTATCCTTTCCAAAATATCATGATCGAATACATTAGAATGATTTCCATGGAATTTAGTAGTATCAAATTAATATTATCCATATCAATAATGTATTTATCCCAAATTATTATCTCATCATCAAGAATATATTAAGGCTCACCTTTCCCTCAACCATGTGTTTTCCAATATGTTCATCTTGTTACCAAATAACTTTTCTTGGTTATCATTACCAATCAAAAAATAATTTTAATTCCTTGATGAAAAAGTAATGTAGTAAGATCCTTATATATTTAAAAAATTTTATAATAAGTACACCACTGATAAAACACTAAAATGAAATAATTTATGAATCCAAACATAAGAAAATTAATCATTCCTCTTCATTACTGGTAGTATAAATTTTTTGACCGTGAACCATTAGCCTTTTTTGTGGTATATTCCATTGACACATGAGACATTAATTTGAATAGTGCCCCATATACCTATAATAGAAGCATTAAAAATTTAAAAATTATTTATTTACCATGAAATAATTATCATGATGGCCTTTTACTCCAAATTTTTAACAAGATCCTTTTCCTCTTAAGTATATTCCAAGGTTTTTCCTTCCACAATTATCACATGTGGGAAAATACTTCTTTTCATTCTATCATTTATCTATATTTTTTATCTATTCTCTTGTTAATGTGCTTCCCTCGAATGATGTAATACATAGAGTACTATTTACATGTCCCATTATCACAGGATATTATGTCCTCATATAATGAGATAGCTTGGGAGACTACTTACCTTCAAAAATTTGCCTTAAGACCATGAAAGATACGATAATTATTACTCTTTGTTTCATGTTCATTAGTTACGATCACATTACTTCTACTATAGAAACCATATTAAAATGATGACATACACTAGTTTCAATAATATAAAAATGGATAATCCCAAAAATAGAAATATACATAACATAAATAGAAATATTGATGCATATCTAGTGTCATAATCAAAAAAATTGTTTCTTTGGGATGTTCTTATATTATTATCTTTAATGTTTATATTACGATTATGTTCCATAATCAATGTTTTCTAAATCTGGTTTCTAGGGTAACTGCAAAACATCCATTGATACCAACTATAATGCATCAACCGCAAAAACCAAGAGATGGTGCATTATTTTTTTACATTGGTATGGTTAAAAGGAATAAAATCATAAAGGAAAAAATAGATTATCAATTATAGAAAACCAAATTACATATTTGATCCCTATAATACATTTGGAAATTAAAATAAATCATAACATATGTAAAAGATCAACATCCTTGAAATATCAATAAAAAATTTCTTCTTCATATCTCGGGGAAATGAAACATTATAAGGTTCATCTCAAATGCTCAGTAAGGGTAATTGTACAATAGAATCTATGAGTAAATATGGCATAAAAAATATGGAAAGGTAAATAACTAAAACAAAAGCCATTTTAAAAATCACATGAGATAGGAAACATAACCATGGATATTCTAACTAATCAAATAATCACATGGGAAAATAATAATGAAAAAATGAATAATGTTGGACATCTATATTAACATGATCTATCAACAAGATAGTTACTGTTAATAACTATCCTTAGGAAAGTTTAAGTCTATTCGTAGAAACCGAAATGATTTTTGTTAAGATCTATCCTGTTGAAAATTTAAAACTGCCTGGAAACGAACATGAAGGGTTTATTTGTGATGTCTCATAATTTCCATATAATTTTATTTAAATTGTATGGAATTATTTCAGGACCACATGATTTGAAGGAATGTGATTCAGAGGGCCAATGATCCTAGAATGGAATTTTGAACCTTTTTTATGTTTGTTTATGTACACATGAAATGGGTTTTTTAACAATGGAACTGGTGCTTGGATCGAAAATCTGAGGGCATTGTTGAACTCAGAATGCCGGGATTCCCCTAAAAAGGTCTTAACATTGACCAGCAAGGGTCAGATGATAAAGTTAATTTTAATAATTTTCATAAAATAACAAAATAAAAAAAGTTATTTTAATTATTTTATAACCATTGAGAAGCAGACGACGATGCTGCAGTTCAACGACGAGGCGAATTCATGGAACTTTTTAGTTGCTCATAAATGGATCATAATTGATACGCTATTTCATAGATGAAACAGTGCAACGACACGATGTCACATCGTAACAAAAATGCTACGGCGTCTTTTCTTTTAATAAGATAACATGCTAGAGAGTTGGGAATTAAAAAATGGAAATTATATAATGAAACTACGATAGGGATTCTCTCCAACAATGAATGACTAACATCAGTAGGATCGCTAGAAATTTTGATGCTTTAAAAATAATGGGATTGGGAAGCGACATACAACAATTAAGATTGAATCCTTGACGGAGGACCACTACAATGAAAAACATCGATCATGATAGGGGTATATCTGTTTTACTCCTTCCCCGATCTTATTCCCAATGAAAAATGTGGATCATCCCACGAGTAGGTTGATCCATGGATCATATGTTCCTATAAGAGGGATATGCTTCTTGGGATTTCTATTCATGATTAAATTTTTGTAGATATAACATCATCCCCATACCTCTCCGATTTTAAGACCCTAACATGGGGTCGCAGACCGATATGAACAAGGCCCAAGCCCCTTCGCTTTTGAGTTCTTTGCGGCCAAGATGTCAAGTTGGAGACAAGGAGAATATGAGGCATTTAAAGGGAATAGAGGAACCCTTTTAGGCCATAGTCACAATTAGTTTTAAGGATAGACCACCGGAGTGGACCTAGTGGTTCGCGAAATAACACGCCAGTGCATTGTCGATGACCCGCAGTGGCAGCAACAGGTGGGTGGCAGCGCAGCAAGGGATGGCTGCTTGGTTGGTGGTTGGAAGTAGGTAAATGTAACCACCTAGCCATGTCAGTGCACCACATACACAGTAGGCCGAAGTCTCTTGACCGTGGTGGATGAAGCAGCCCCATGGACGGCACGTAGGGCGATGGGGAGTCGGATGCGACTTCCAACCGCATCCCAGCAATGGAGAACCGGTATGAATATTGTGGACCGAGTAGGGTGTGAGCCACCCCAGTCATCCAAACCCTGGATGAGATGGTTAAGGGTCTATTTATTTGACCCGATTTGAGATGGTGGACCTCGGGCCGGATCAGGTCAGGTCGGTTCGACCGGGTCAGACCACACCTAAACCTAATTGGCCCTTTTTAGAAAAACCCCAATTAATTTCAAATCAGGCGTCTGATTGAAGATCCCTTTACAACGTTAGGACCCTCACGATGAAGAAGATTTTTTTTACTCTGGATAATTTCATAGAACTTGAAATTTGATGAATGGCTTGGGGGCTCGTTCACATGAGATCAAGCGGGCTGCGTGAAGAAACCCTTCAGTTGTGTAAGACTTAAATACTACTAACGAGAAACCCTACGTTGATAAGAAAATATGGCCCAATGGGGAATGAAATCTTTGTGACCTGTCATGCACATAGTGGGGAGAAGATTTTGTGTGACCCAACAGACCCACGGTACTTTATAGGAGGAGTACCTCAATATGGACATAGGTGGGATGCTTCTTCTGGGTGACCAAGCATACCCATGGTACTCATCAGGGATGAGTACCACATAAATCCTAGGTTAGTTGGAAGAAGATTATCTGTGACCCAATATGCCAACTGTACTCATTTTTACAGAGTTATCCAGTATCCCATGGCATTCGATGATATCGTTGATGGGCATACTTTCCTACTCTAGAATACACCTGGTGTGAGTTGTCTTGCTTTGGGATCTTTCTCAGCAATACTACTTTATGGTTTGGTTTTGGATTTATTTGTGGTCTTTAATTGTTTGTTTTCGGTCCCTACTAAGTATTTTGTTACTCATCCCAACATGGGCTTTTCCCGTACATGTTTTGTCTGGTGCATATGACCACCACCTTGACAGAGGACATGGGGGCCTAGGACCCAGTGGTGCCCAGTGAGACCAAGAAGGCGGGGCATACTTCTACCGCTTCCAGAATCTATAATGTACATACCTATTAGTTTTGGTTTTTAGTTGATGAATATAAAGATTTTATTTCTTAATTTCCTATTTTCTAGTTAGTATTTTGTAGGGCTTTTATTATGGACCATTTGACATTCAGTTGTACTTTTACTCAGTGGTTTTTAGTGGAATTCTTGTTTACATTTCCTGGTTTTGGATGATCTTGTGTGTTCATGCATACATGTACTCAAAAAAATGCCTCCCACTTGTAGGTTGATGCCTTCGGTGCTAGTCTCCAGTCCATGGCCTTCGGGAGGTGGGCTTAGGGTATGTCACAACACGGGCCCCGGGGGTTGGGTCGTGACAATGTTGTATAAGAGGTGGTCGGTTCTACCTCAAAGATAGAGAGTCTATTGTTTTGTTTTAATGGAAACAATGATGAATGTTTCGAGTTTGAATTTTAGATTTGGGGAGTCCAGTGTTGGTGAGGTGTCCGATATATCCATACACAAGGACCCTAAATTCTCAGCTCTATACATGAAAATTATGGTAGCATAAGTGTTTCCTTCTGGATTATTAAATAAAATTCATCCCATTAGTTTTAATCTACTAACCATGGTACATCTTGATCTATTTTAGGATGCCTCCATGCGGCCATCCAACAAGGATTTAGATACGTGATAATGTATATTGCCTACCTAGCGATGAGGTGTTAGCTCAAGGATGATTCTTAGAGATGGCCTCATGAGGTGGTGAACTAGTTTTCCCACCTCCCATTGATCAATAGTTACTTCCAGCATTATTGGTAGATTAAGTACACATATTTAGTGTTTTTCATGAGTTTCAAAGATAGAGACCTCCCAGGTTTAGTGGAGAGTTAAATCCTCTGGTTGCTGAGGGCTGGCTGGAGGTAGTGACACAGGTCTTCCACTTAGTGAGGACACCTCTTGATGAGATGGTCATCATGGACATAAGCCTTCTATAGGGCTTGGTAGGGAGATGGTGGACCTTGAAAATATAGAAGCATGATGAGGTGACCCTGACATGGACAGATTTTGAGAGACTTTTCCGGGAGGAGTTTTTCCCTGCAACATTGCACTATGTGTGCATACAGTAGCTGCTTCACCTACAGTAGGGAATCATTTCCATGGATGAGTACTCTATGAGGTTTATAGACCGCTCTCACAACTCCAAATACATGGTATACGACCCTTTCTTCAAGGACCCGATCTTTGAGAAGGGACTCATAAGTGAGATCAGGGAATCCATAGTGTCTCTCACCATCCCCACTTATGCTAGAGTGAAGAAGAAACCCATTATTGTGGAGAGCTTACTAGTAGAGTAGAAACTGATAGTCTGAGCCACAAGAAGGAATCAGATGGTAGAGTCTTTAGAAATGAGAAGCAGGAAATAGACACGAGGGCCCAAGCAGGTCAAGTAATTTAGTGGATAACCCCAAAAATTGTGATCGATAGTACGAGGCTGCTAATGTAGAGGGAGTCAGCAGGGAACCAAGATGTGCTTCACATGCAGTGGGAAGGGACACATGACTCATGACTTTCTGACCTGCAGCATTGAATATCAAAATATGATCAATTGATCACCAAGTAAGCGACACAGGTTATAGCATGGAGGTCTACGGGATGTCAGAGTTGGAAGGGGAGAAAGTCGAGCAGTAGGCTATGTACAATGGTTCAGGGTGCTACCACCACCCCTAAGTGGTCTACCACGGGCTCAGGGAGCCAACAGATAGGGTTGAGGTCAGCTTCAGTCTATGGAGGCCTACGACCACAACACACCAGGTATGATTAGAGGAACGATTTGTGTCTTGTCCACCTTAACTATAGTTCTTATAGACACATGTTCTAGTCACTCTTTCCTTTCCACTGACCTCATTCATGGCTCGAATATTCTGGTGGATCTTTTAGCTCGATCATTATGATTAGAGACTCCTATGGGATGATGTTTGACAATTATACACTATTTTCAGTAGTGTGAGCTTACTCTAGGAGGTGAGAGCTTTTGCTGGGATCTCTTAGTAGCGGTGTCGAGGCATTACGTTGTCATCTTGGGTATGGACTGGTTATCTATAGTCCATGGTCAAATCGACTATTTTAGGTGCAACGTGCGGTGTGTTCATGAGGATGGAACTAGGTTTTTCTTCCCCAATGAGAAGGGAAATTTTTCCGAACATGATGAAATTTCTTGGAGGAGGGTACAGCTGATAACTCACCCGTTGGCTAGCCTCAACCTCAGTGAGGTGGATGAGTGGAGTCTAATCTATCATATAGTGGTGGATGAGTATGAGAATGTATTTCTTGAGGATGTTCTAGGACTACCTCCTCGCAGTTTGGTAGACTTATGCATCGACTTGTACCCCAGGAAGACACCGATATCCACACCGGAATATCGGATGGCTCCTACAGAGCTTCAAGAATTGAGGGTACATTTGGAGGACTTGAAGGATAAGGGATTATTGAGACCCATTATTTCACCATGGATATCCCCAATGTTGTTTTCTAAGAAGGAAGATAGGTGTTTGAGGTTTTGCGTGGACTTATGGGGATTGAACACGGTGACCGTGAAGAACAAGTATCGACTTCCGAGGATTGCTGACCTCTTCGCCCAAATGTAGGGAGAGAGACGGTTTTCAATGATAGACCTCAGATCAAGCTATCATCAGATTTGTGTATGGTATGAGGATGTGTGAAGACATACATTAGATACCGTTATGTCCACTATGAGTAATTGGTGATTCCCTTCAGTGTGACCAGTGCCCCAAAACTGTTCATGGGACTCATGAACAAGATCTTCCAGTCTTACCTCAATCATTTCATGGTTGTATTCATTGATTACATGTTGGTGTACTTGACGTCAGAGTAGGAGAATGCTATGCACCTCTAGATAGTCTTAGAGACACTTCGAAAGCACCAACTTTACGATAATCTCACAAAGTTCCCGTTCTTGATTTGGGAGGTCTACTTTATTGGACATTCCATCTCATAGGATGGAGTTACATTGGATCCAATGAAGATAGAATAAGCGATTTCTTGGAAAACACATAAGATCATGAATGAGATGCAATGTTTCTTGGGTTTGGCAGAATACTACCGGAGGTTCGTACTTGACTTTTCCAAAGTAGCAGAACCTTTATCAGCCTTGAGATAGCAGGGACAACCCCTCATGTGGATGGATAAGTGACATCATAATTTCCAAGATCTTAGGTAGATACTGATGAGCGCCCCCCATCTTAATACTACCACTAGAGGGTGTTGGGTATGTATTCTCTACGATGCATCTGAGACCGGACCATGTTGTGCCCTGATGTAGGATCAAGCGGTGATCAACTACATCTTACATCATTTGAGTTAGTATGAGTAGAACTACGTGATCCATGACATGGAGTTAGCAGTAGTGGTATTTTCCTTGAATATGTGAAGAAACTACTTGATGTTTGAAAAATGTACCATCTATTATGACCATAAGAGTCCCATGTATATCATCTCACATAAGGACTTGAACATGAGGCAACAAAAATGGCAGGAGTTACTCTAGGAATATGACTTATAGATAATCTATACTCCAAGGAAGGGGAACATGGTGGAAGACGTGCTTAATAGGAAGTCTGGCTTATAGCTGCTGAGTGAGGCAATGGAGCAGCTAGCCACAATGTAGACATCCTTCACAGATGATGATTAATCATATTTTATTCATACAATGCATGCCACTCCACCACTTTTATAGTGATTTAGGGAGGAAAAACTGATGGATGCTGACTACAAGGCCCGACGTGCTTAGTTATCCTCAAGACAAGCTCCTTCTGGATTTTCGATAAGTGGGGAGAATATCATCTTTTTCAGATAATGCATTGTAGTACTAGTGATGTTGTAGGAGGAGGTGTTGAGGAAGTTCCATACATCCCATTTTGCGACACATCCTAGTGTGGAGAAGATATACTAGAACCTTCGATGTTAGTACTAGTGTCCAGGGATGAAGAAAGTGGTGGCCGAGTTCGTTTCACGATGCCTCACTTGTCACCAAGTGAAGGCTGAGCATCGGGTTCAAGAAGACTTGACACAAACACTTGAGGTACTGGATTGGAAATGGGATGGTATCTCAATGGACTTCGTGACGAGGTTACCACACACGTCAAGGGGACATGATTCTATCTAGGTTATCCTTTAATGACTCACTAAGTCATCTCACTTCTTAACCATCTAGGAGAAGGGATTAGTAGAGGGATTGGGGTTCCTCTTCATCCTGGAGACAGTAGAAAATCATAGGGTACCTTCGATGATCGTCTAAGACCATGATACATCCTTTACATCCTATTTGAGTAAGGGATTTCCAGAGGCGTTCGGGACTCAACTGCACTTGAGCACAACATTTTACCCTCAGACAGATGGTCATACTGAGTGGACCATACATACCTTATAGGACATCCTACGTTCTGTTGTCTTTGATTTTAATTATTGTTGGGAGGACCACCTTCCACTGGTGGAGTTTTCATACAACAAGAACTATCCATCCACCATTATAATGGTACCATTTGAGGCCTTGTTCAAGAGACCATCCAGATCACCTCTATGCTGGATAGACCCAGGGGAGTCAATACTCATGGTTCTAGAGTTGGAATGGTCTATAACTAAGAAGGTTCAGATCATCTAGGAGTGGATGAGGATACTACATAGTAGGAAGAAATCTTATGCTGACAGAATATGGATACCCTTGGAGTTCAAGGAGTGAGACCATTTTTTATATAGGGTCTCACCCCGATAAGGATCTCTTAGAATTGTTCAGTGTTACAAGTTATCTATGAGGTTTATCAGACCTTTCTAGATTCCCAACAGAGTAGGAAAGGTGGCACACCACCTAGCTCTTCCACCTAAGATGGACTGGGTGCATGATGTTTTTCATGTGTCACAACTGATGAGGTATGTAAATGACCCATCACACGTCATAGACTGGGGCGAGATGGAATTTGATGATGGGGAGATGTTTGCAGTGTTCCTAGTGGAGATAGAGGATGGACAAGAGTGCATCCTTTTTGGATGTTTTATTTCTTTGGTGCACGTTTGGTGGAAGCATAAGAATCTCTAGGAGAGAACATGGTACCGGGAGGCTCATATTTGTACACAGTACCCCCATTTTTTTTATAAGCAATTGTTTTTTATTTTGGGAATGTAGATCCATAAGGTGGGGAGAATGTAATGTCTGAGATTTTTTGTATAATTATTTTAAATTTTAATGAATTATTTGGAGACTACATGCTTTCAAGGCACATGATTCCGAGGCCTAGTGATCCCAGAACAGAATTTTGAACAGTATTTAATTTCTTTTATGTAAACATGAAAGTGGGGTTTTCTAACTTTTAAACTAGTGTTTGGATAAAAAAATAATAGGGCACCATTTAACAAATAATTCCAAGATATTCCATGAGAGGAATTAACTTTGACCAGCAAGGGTTGGATGGAAAAGATACTTTTTGAACATTTTAGAAAATAATTAAATAATATAAAAAGTTATTTTTTTCTTTTCTCAATGTTGAGTGGTCAATGAAGTCACTGCGGTGTGGGAACGAAGCGCATTAATGGAAGCTCTTCAGTGTCTTGAAAATGGATCATAATAGATACGTTGTTTAATAAATGAAATAACATATTGACGAAAAGTCAAAGCATAACAGAAATGTTTTGACATGTTTTCTTTTAAAAAGATAACGCATTGGAGAGTTGGGAATTAAACCACGGATATTCTATGACGAACATACGAAAAATATTCCCTCCAACAAAATATAACGATTTCCAATAGGATCGTTAGAAACTTTGACAATTTATGAAGAATGAGATTGGGATGCGACGAACTCCAACGGAGATTGATTCCTCGAGGGAAGTGTGCTTCAAAAACAAACATAGATCGAGGCAAGGTTTTATTTGTTTTACATTTTCCCCATTCTTATTCAAAATGAAAAAAGTGGATCAACCCATAAAAAAGTTGATTTGAAGATCATCTGTTCTTGCAGGAGGTTGATTTTTCTTTGGATTTCTTTTCAGAATTAAATTATTGTTGATAGAGAATTATCTACTAAATTACCCCTATTTTGAAACTCTAACACAGGGGGAATAGGTCGATAGGAATAAGGTATGAACCCCTCTTCTTGGGAGTTCTTCATGGCTGAATTTTCAAATTGGAAATAATAAAGATCTGAGGCCATTGTAGGCAAGAGGGGATCCCCCAGAGGACATAGGCACAAACATCATGGAGAATGAACCACCGAAGCCAAACCTGTGGTCTGTAAATGAACTTTCCTGTGGTGGCCCATGGAGGCATACCAGAAGAGTGCCATGACAAGGGTCACTAGATGGATTTGGACATCTGGCCACGTTGATGCATCATGGATGCTGCACTGCGATGCTTCCCACATTGAATTCCATTTTCACATGACTGCGGGGGAGGAAGTGACCCCGTAGACGAACCGACGGGCGATGGGGAGCTGGATGAGGCCTCCAGCCGCGTACCAGCTAGGAGGAACCGGTCCACCTAAGGTGAACGACATAGATCATAGGCCACTGCAGGAGGCCAGATCCACACCAGTGGGATGAAACCACCCTACCGAGCTGGACCCGTCCTGTCAGGCTGGACCTTGTCACGAACCCACCCGGGTCGACCATGAACTGATCACCTGAGCCGGTCAGCGACATGGCCCAAGAGGTGTTACCAATCCTCCTAGGCTGGAGAAAAGCGATAGGGCATCAATAGAGGACAATTAGGAATGATTTTCCCCTGTGAAAATAAACAATGAAGCAGAAAGAAAATAGAATAATGAAATGTAAATAAATTACACAAAAAGAATGAACGCCCAACAACAACCAAATAACCCGACCACGACCAAAACTTATCGTGACTCCGAGAGTCTCTCACCAATCCACAACCAACTCTCACCTATGGCGAGCAAGATTGAGTCAAACCTACAACAAAAACTAAAAACAGGAAAACATTATAAGAATGATTATTGAAACTCAGTAGGCATTCCCAATAAACTATTTCCAATGCACTACGTTTAAAAAAGAATTTACTAATTTCAGGTTTGAACTAAATTATACAAAATATGGGTTTCCACACACACACTTTCATTTCTAAAAAAAGTAACAGTCCATTTCCCCTTTTTAATTTAAAAACATGTTTAATTTTCTAATGGAACAGGGGCATTGCATTTTAAAACATTTTTGTGAACAATTTAGAAATCCAAATTTTCGTTCTTTGTCGAAAAAGAAAACCACACACAACACACAACACACACTAAGGGAAATGGAAAAGAAGTGGAACATAGGTGCAAGGAACCGAACTAACCCTCTCAATTGTCCACCACATACAAATAAACAGTAAAAAAAGATGGGTCGAACCTAGGAGCTCGTGAACAATCCAGAATGTACTATACATGTGACTCATCCCGAAGGCTTTCCTACTCACGATTATGTCATAAAACCCTAATGCACGACTGTATCCCTACCTGGATTGATCAAGGGGCCCAATCCCATAGCAATAATAAAAAAACACCTCACTGCAATGGGCCACTGGCTAGTGCATAATCTAATCAAGTGCAGGAATTGTTATAAGAATATTCCCTCACCAGGTTAGGTTCCCTTGTCTACACCTATAATAAATAGGGGTGAGTCACCAATGTTAAGCCTGAAACCAATTCCAATGCACAAACATCACGCAAAAGAATCTCACACAATCAACATACACAAAAGGATCAACCTTGAGTCACCTCAATGAATGTTTTCCAAAATAATTTATTTTATCAAAGTGACAAACGCGCCTGGTGGATCTTTTAAAAGAAACAAAATTTCTATAGGGAAACCAAACCATTTGCTCACACGTCAGAAGTAAACATTTACCAACAAACAAAAACTGTAATTGAAAATCCATGAATTATGTTCAAAAGTGAAACATGAATTCTTTCACTATTGTGGATCAATTCACCAAGATAATATTTCAAGTGACGTGTATAAAATAAATATATCTTTTTTTACATTGAGTAGTTTTTCTAAATTTTTTTATGTAATACTATTTCTCATTTATTAAAACCAATAAAATATCAAGCAATTAATAAATTCAAAATTTAAAGGCAAGTGTAGTGGGGGACCTAAATTGACTTTGTGCTCAATTATGAAGACGCAACATGTCTCACACATGCGCACAAGCACACACAAGACGATGAGAACAGTTTCACGGAATTACCTCACCAATGCACTACAAAAAATTTACAACAACCAAAAACCCATAACAACTAATTTAGCACAATCCAAACAGACAAATTGTGCAAAAACGACCTTGACATGTTTTCAATACATGTTTCGCACCATCCACACAATTTACTAAATCACATTAAAATATATAAAACAATTTTTAATGCATAACCAAAACCTTATATAAGAAAAACTCATTCAAAGAACACATTTAAGATGCAAGAAAAATCTAACAAGAAAAAAAATTCCCTTGAAAAATACACTTTCAAAACAATTTTACCTTTATAACTCTTAGAAAATTTGTTTTGAACCATTTACACAAGTCATAGTATATATTTAAGAATCACCACAAAGAATACATGACACATAGACACGTTTATGTAGAAAAGTGATTTTCCTCCCATGTGAATTACAAAACCTTTCCAAATCATGTTTCACACCAAACTAATCAACAACAAAACATGCCAAATCAATTAAATAGGTAAGATAATTATCTGAACACTTTTGTTCTACCCAAAAGTTAATAATTTCTCCCAAAAACATTATTCTAGAAATCAAAAATAATTAATTAATACCAATGAAGGTGAAAAAAACAAGATATCAGAGTGTTTCTAAATTTGATATGGTAAAGCAAGATGATCCTATGTTAACCATCGAAGAAACCTGGAACCCAGTGAAAAACACCGATCACACAACAATTGCACCCACGAGAAGTTGAATCTGACCCAAGACACCAAAATTTGTAATGAAATTTTAGGATTGAGCACAAAATTTAAACATTAACCACGAATAACCTTACACCCAAAGAAGGAGAAAAAATTACCAAAAAGGGGAGGCTATCAGACAGGGGTTGGGTGGTCCACTAGCAGAGGGCATGACTCGACAGGAAGGGTGTGTGGCGACCGAATTACACTAGCGAGGGGCTCAACTATATGGAAGTTGGTGCACAGCCAGGTTGGACCGCACTGGCGAGGGCTCATCCATATGGAAGGCGGGTCGGGCGGGGGGGGGGGGGGGGGTCACACCGAAGGCCTCACTGCGCACAAGAGGGGGGCCGGGTGTGAGTTGGGGTGGTGTGCCGTGAGCAGATGGTTGGAGTGGGGGATTCACTGGGAGGACGATCTGGAAGGGAGGGAGGTCGAGCGAGCCGCGAGTCATGCTGAAAAGAGGGTCACCAGGATAGGGGTGTGCGGGTGAAATGCGGTGATGGATAAAGGGCACATGACAACCAGGGTGTGAGAAAATGTGGAGGCATCATTGCAGGTCGCTGGAGATAGATGGAAGGAGGAGTCGTGGGTCATCTGGTGCACGCTATAACTGGCACTGGTGAGGGGCGTGCGAACCAGATGAGGTGTGGTCATGGGTGCGTTGCGGTCAGGCCATGCCAGCAAAGGGTAAGCGGTCTAGGTCATGGAGAATATGTCGACTAGAGATGGGTAATGGAACACTAGTGGAGGAGGGTTGGTTGGTGATGGAGGTGCGCTGGGTTGTGTCCCACCGAAAGGGTGAGAGGGGTAGGTGGGAGAGAGAGAGCGTGTGAGGGACAAAAACCTACCAAAAAAGGATAGAATAAATAAAACTAATAACCAAATCATGATAATAAAAATAATAATAATTATAATAATACAACCATAATAATAATAATATTAATAATATAGAATTAGAATAATTCCTAATGATATCTTTAATTATCATTAATTTAAATGTAATATTTATTGTGATAATAATAATAATAATAATAATAATATGATGATGATTAAAATAAAAATAATAAAAGTATTCATTTAATTTTAACAATAATAATAAAATTATTTACAAAAATAAATATTTTAAATAATAAAATAAATCACAACATTACCCATCTTAATTTTCTGAAGGCAGGCCAATCATGTCGATGTCTAAGCGGAGTTGCGCGGGGTTTCCAAAACACGCTCTGCCTATGTCCCCAACGATGTCAATTCAAAAACACGTACTTTTACAATAACCCACATTTTTGTTCAGGATTCAACCAGAACCTCAACCCAAACTTCTTCTTCTTCTTTTTTTAAATCCATAGAAATAATAAAATAATGTAATTAAGTAGGTCAGGGTGTGATAATTCTATCCACTATAATGATTTCCACCATCAAAAATCAAAAAAATGATCTAGATCCAAATATAAATCTTATCATGTGTCACCCACCCAGAAAAGTTTAAGCGCATCCAGTTGATCGATCCAAACAGACACCGAAACCCCATGACACACAACTCATCCTTAAAACATGATCACCTTAACCATCACCAAGTAGAACCCAAACCATCTATATCAACCAGGGAACAAACAAACATAAACTACCTTCAACAATTATTCTTATATTCCTAGTCCAATGAAACCATTGGATGTACTCAAATTCCAATGTTTACACAAAAGGAAGAACTAAAAATTAAGTTGTTCTACACGAGACCACCTGCCACAAAATAATACAAGAAAAGAAACTCTGACATTGACATGGGGAGGCCTGAATGAACTCCCAACCATGAGGATCAAGCTAACACTAAATTAATTCTAGTGTGACTTTTCAAGACCCACTATGGGTCTCCCCACCATAAGAACTGGAGATATTAACCGAACATGAAAACTTTTCATACGAACAAAAACCCCCACGATGGGGGGGGGGGAGGCCGAACTGGTAGAGCATCAAATCTTCCACCATTACTATATAAACAAAATTGCACCCTAGGAAGAAAACAAACCAGGCCAACCTAAGGTTAATTGTTAAACCAAGGCCCTTTTTCACCATTGGGGTTCTCCTCACTACTCGCCAGCTTCACTCCGCGATAGTTGGATGGAGCAACGATGATTGAAGAATATCCTTCCTCGCAGTCAGAATTCAAAAATTTCCAAACATAACATAGAAATAGAATTTTACCAAACACACTTCCATTAAAACCAAGGTTTCAAAGAGGTTCATCCACAACTATTGACATAAATGAATCAAAAGAAACACCACAAATCTATACAAGAGACGACTACTACATCCTGGAAACACTACAAAGAGAAAAACACACACTAATCCCCAAATATCACTGTACTCCTTCTGATGGGATGATCTGACCTTCAACGAGCCAGGACTAGCTTCAGCGCGCTTCATGAAAACACCACGAAAAAATCATTGCAAGTGACTCAAACTTCCAAAAGTGTGGCAAGGTCTTAGAGCACTCAGACACGTCGACCTCTAGGGACCCTACCTAACAAATTGGTGATAGATCACAACCTTGTGCTATAAAGAAGTTAATAGAAAGTCTGAAGGCCTCTTGATTCCTCTATTAGAGCCACCCACATCAGGTCGCTTACCATTCATCATACCATCATTATCTACACTACATCCCAAAGTTGGAGGATTCACCCCCTAAAGTCCTCCTAATAACCCGGATTCATCCAAAAGGCTTTCCCCACAACATCCGAGAAGGTAATTAGGTTGAGCTCTGCCAACTCTAACCACAGTTCAGCTTAAAGTCTAGTCTCAAATTGCCGAGCCTTCCTGGGATCATTCGTAACAAAAAACTGATCATACATAACAAGGTCTATGAAACGTCAATATAATTCTAGTATTGATTCAGAACCCTACTAAAGAAAACACAACTCTGTCCTCTTCCTCAAATTATTCAACATAGAGAAGTATTGTTGGATGAAAGAAAACTTGAAGAATTTCCATGTGAGATCTTCTTGAGGCTTGTTTCGAGACACATACTTCCACCATTTCCATGTTGGACCTTCAAGTATAAAGGTAACCAACTTCACCTTTAACATCTCAGGAAACCCAATGAAACTGAACATTCTCTCAATCTTTGCAAGTACTCCTCTACCATAGGAGGATCTGCTTGACCATAAAAGAGTGGAGGACCCAACATTGAAAATTCCAGAACATAGTATATAGGTTGATCACCTGGAGGGTAGATAAGGATGAACCACCTGAAGCTACACCTTGGGCATCCATCGAACCTTCGTGGGGGTGAAAACTAAGGAATAATAAAACAATGAGTTAGATCAAAACATGGTCATTTCTATTTCAAATTCAACTTTTCTCAATATCCAAAATAAAACTTTTCAAAAAAATTATTAGAATCGAAGAAGTCCCAGACGATTCACTAGAGGAAACTAGTGTCAATGGGTGACTGAAACATATGGTTGGCGGCCAAACGCAAGTCGCGCCTCCATCCCAAGGAGTACTCTAGGGTAATTTCCCCAACTCCACATGGATTTCCAGACCATGTGAGCTCAGAAAGGTCACTATACTGACTCCTATTTCATTTCCCAACTTAAAACAATTCAAAAGAATCCAAAGACACTGACAACCCAAACATCCCATGGTAACCAGAGGTTCAGAATGAGCAAGGGTTCATGACATCCATCTCATACATACGACTCAAGTCTTGAAAATTCTACTCCTTCTACACTGAAAAACCAAATAATGAGGGGAACCCTAAAAAAATAAGGTCCGATCAAGAGCAGAACTCCATTGATACATTTTTTTCAAGAACCAACCCAGGATGACCCTGAACAGATCACCCGAGCCGGTACGTGACGTGGCCCGAGAGGCGTTCCCGATCCTCCTGGGATGGCAACAAGTTCCAGGGCATCAATAGAGGACAATTAGGAATGATTTCTCCAAGTGAAAATAAATAAAGCAGTGGATAGAAAATAGAACAACACAAAGTAAATTAACAACACGAAATGAAATAACGACAAACAACAACCAACTAACCTAACCATGACTAAAACTCCACGTGACGTCAAGAGTTTATCACCAATCCACAACTATCTCTTGACAATAACGAGAATGCTCAAGTCAAACCTGCAACATAAACTAAAAACTAGGAAACACTGTAGGCGTGATTTTTAAAACTCAGCAGGTGCACCCAAAAAACTATTTCCAATGCACTACCTTTAAATAAGTAATTTAGAAATTTTAGGTTTGAACTAAATTATACAAAATATGGGTTTCCACACACACACTTTCATTTCTAAAACAGGTAACTGTCCACTACCCTTTTTAATTTTAAAACAAGTTTAATGATTGAAAGGAACATGTGCATTGCATTTTAAAACATTTTTGAAAACAATTTAGAAATCCGAAATTTTAGTTGTTAGTCAAAAAGAAAACCACACACAACACACAACACACACTAAGGGAAATAGAAGAGAAGTGGAACATAGGGCAAGCAACTAAACTGGACCTCTCATCATCCTCCACAAAACAGTAAACACTAAATAAAACATGGGTCTAACCTTGGTTCTTGAGAACAATCTAGAATGTACTATATATGTGATTAATCCCAAAGGCATGCCTACTATCAATGACATAATAACGCCCAAACGCCTGACCATCGCCCTACCTGGCCTGGTCGAGGGTCCTAATCACATAGCAATAATAACCAAACACCTCTATGCTATGGACCACTAACTAGTGCATAATCTAAACTAGTGCAACAATTGTTCTCATAAAATTCACTCACTATGACAGGTTCCCATATCAACACGTATAATAAACAGGGGCGAGTCAAGAATGTCAAACAAGAAACCAATTTCAATACACAAACATCACATAGAATAATCTCAAACAATCAACATACACAAAACGATCACCCCTGAGTAACCCCAATTAATGTTTTCCAAAATAATTTATTTTATCAATGTGCCAAACATGCATAATGAATGTTTTAAAATAAACACCATTTTTCAAGAGAAACCAAACCATTTTCTCATGTGATAGAAGAAAAAATTTACCAACAAACCAAAACCGCAATCGAAAATCCGTGACTTCTCTTGAAAGGCCAAATGTGCATTCTTTCACTATTGTGCGTCAATTCACCATGAAAATATTTCAAGTGATGTGTATAAAATTAACTGTTCATTTTTTACATCGAGTAATTATTCAAAAATTATTAATCTAATACTATTTATCATTTATAAAAACCAATAAAATATCATGTAATTAATAAATTCTAAATTTTAAGGAATGTGTAGTGGGGAAACTACCTCGACTTGTAGCTCAATTACAACAATGTGATACGTCTCACACATGCGCACAAACACACACAAGATGACGACCATAGTTTTTATTAATTACCTTTCCAATGCATTGCAAAAAATGTACAACAACCAAAAACCCATAATTACTGACTTACCATAATCCAAATAGACAAACAGTTTGAAAACCACCTTAACGTGTTTTCAAAACATGTTTCAAACCATCCATAACATTTACTAAACAATTTTAAAATGTATAATTTTTTTTAAGGAGTAACCAAAACATTCCAAAAGTAAAACCCATTAAAAAACATTTAATATGCACAAAAAAGAATCCAAAAAGTCACAAAACAGAATTCTCTTGAGAAATACTCTTTCATCACAATTCCACATTTAAAACTCTCAGAAAACATGATTTTAACCTTTTACATAAGGCATAGAGTATATTTAAGAAACAACCCAAATAACAATTGAAACATGAGTAGTTTTAGTTATAAAACTAATTTTCATCACATGTGCCTCACAAAACCTTTCCAAATCATGTTTTGCACCAAACTAATCAACCACAAAACATGCCAAATCAATTAAGCAGGTAAGACAATTATCTGAACACTGTTTTTCTAACAAAAAATTAAATAATTTCTCCCAAAAAAGTTATTATAGAAATAAAAAATAATTAGTTAATACCAATGAAGGTGAAAAAACAAGAAATCAAAGCGTTTCTAAATTTGACAGGGCAAAGCAAGGTGATCCTACCTTAACCATCGAAGAAACCTAGATCACAGTGCGAAACAACCATCACACAACTATTGAACACGCGGGAAAATGAATTTGACCCAACACACCAAGATTTTTAATGAAATATTAGGACTGATCTCAAAATTAAAAATCTAACTACGTATAAACTTACACCCATATAACGGTAACAAATTAACAAAAATGGGAGGGTATTGGATTGGGGTTTGTAGTCCGTTGGAAGAGGGTGTGACTCGGCTGGAAGGGTGTGTGGAGGTAGAAAAACACTAGTGAGGGGCACAGTCAGATGGAAGGTGGTGCACGACCATGTCAAAGAACATTGGCAAGGGCTTGACCATGTGGGAGGTTGGTTAGGGTGTCGCGCCAAAGGCCACGCTGTGCACAAGAGGGAGGCCCAATGTGAGTTGGGGTGGAACGCCGTGAGTATAATGACGGAGTGGTGGATTAACCGAGAGGATGGTCTAACAGGGAGGGAGGTCGAGCTAGCTGAGAGTCACGCCAACAATAGGTTCAGTCAAATAGGGGTGTGCTGGTGAAACGACTGGGTGGATGGAGGGTGCATGACTGCCGGGGTGTGCGCAAAATGGTAGGCATCATCGCAACTCACTGGAGATGGCTGGAAAGAGGATTTGCGGGTCAAATGGTGCACGCCGGAACAAGCACTGGTGAGGGGCATGCAGACCAGAAGAGGTGTGGTCGTGGGTGCGCTGCGGTTAGGCCATGCCATCGAAGGGGAAGCGGTCTAGTTCAGGGAGAAAATGCCAGCCAAAGAGGTGGAAAGCGGAGATGGTGGAGGAGGGTTGGTATGTGATGAAGGAGCACTGAGTTGGGTCACACCGTAATGGTGAGAGGGGTAGGAGTAAGAGAGAGAGTGTGGGAGGAAAGAGGCCCTAGCAAAAAAAGAAAAAAAAACTAATAACCTAGTCAAGATAATTGAAATAATAATAATTATAGTAATATAACCATAATAATAATAATAATAATGATAATATAGCATAAGAATAATTCCTAATGATAACTTTATTTAAAATTAATTTAACAGTAATATTTAATGTGAAAATAATAATAATAATAATAATAATAATACGATGATGATAAAAAAAATTAAATGTATTAATTTCATTTTAATAGTAATAATAAAATTAAAAAAAATAACATATATTTTAAATAACACAATAAATCAAAACTTTACCTATATTAATTTTCCTAAGGAAGGCAGATCATGCTAATTTCTTAGTGGAGATGTGCGGGGTTTCAAAAATGTGCTCCGCCCGTGCGCCCCACAATGTCAACACAAAACACGCACTTTTAACATAACTCAAAAGTTTGGATTAGGATTCAACCAAAACCTCAAAAAAATATTTTTTAAATCCAATGAAATAATAAAATAGATTAATTAAGTAGGTCGGGGTGTGACAGACCTAGGAAGGCCGGGTGTGGGTCGGGACAATGGGCTTGAGTTGGGTCGGTTCGACCGGGTCGGACCGAACCTAGACCAAACTAGGCCCTTTTTGAACAAATGCCAATAAATTACAAACTAGGCATCCGATTAACAATCCCTTTACTGCGTTTTGACCTTTGCGAGGAGGAATATATTCTGGTCTAATCTAAAGAGACTTTCATAGATGTTGAAATTACATGAATGGATTGAGGAGATTTTCTCCCAAGATCAAGCATGCGATGTGCGAAAACACTGTGGTTGGCTAAGACCAAAAGACTGGTGATGTGAAACCCCATGTGGATTAGATAGTATGGCCCAGGGGAAGCAGCTTATGTGTGATCCGACCAGACTAGGGTGGGGAGTGGCTTATGTGTGACCCGAAATACATACGGTACAAGACAAGATGAGTACCTTAATATGGACATAGATGGGAATCGACTTCTGTGTGACCCGAAACACCCTTTGTATTGTTTAGGGATGAGTACCACAATAGTCCTAGATTATTGGGAAGCTATTTCTATTTGACTTGGAATTCCCACTGTACTCATTTAGGAGTATTTCTCCAATAGAATATGGTGTTAAATGATATTACTATTGGTCATACATTCTTACTCTAGAATATACCTTGCGGGAGATGTCTTGCTTCGTGATCATGCTAGGTGATCATGTTTTTTGGTTTGGTTGTGGATTACATTGTGGTATTTACTTGTTTGTTTGGGGCCCCTAATGAGTATTTAGTTACTCACCCCTTCATGGTCTTCACCCACATGTGTTATGTTTAATGAAGATGATAGCCTCCTTGATATAAGACTTGGTGGCCCATGACCTGGTGGTGACCAATGACACTAGGCAGCTAGGGCGTAATTCTACAGTTACTAGTAGCTAGTCCACACTTACCCATCAGGTGGGGTTTTTAGCAGATGGATATCTGTAGTTTCTTTTTTTTACGTTCTTATTTTCCAGTTAGTCTTATGTTGGGTTTGTATTCTGGCCCATTTGACTTAAATTTGTACTTGTACTCAATGGTTGTTTTGTGGAATTCATGTTTACTTTTCCAGCTTTGGGATGTGATTATATGTGCATGCATATAGGTACTCAGGAAAATGCCTCCCATTGGTAGGTTGATGTGTTTGGGGATCATCGCCAACCCCTGGCCTTCGATAGGTGGGCTTGGGTTATGTCATGGCACAATCCTTGGGGGATGGGTCGTGACATTATCGCCATATGATTTCATCTTAAGATACCATCGATACATCAAACAGATTTCATTAACTAGTCCCCAACCCATTAGTATTTCATTAAACGGTACCCTTCCAATAAAATATAAGACTAAGTTATTCCTCAAATTTAAAACAATTGATTTAAAATGATATTTAAAACTCAAAGTGTCCCATACAATTTTTAAATATTTAAATCATAGTCCCCTTAAATGTAAATATTTATAAAATGAAACATTGAATAATATGATGACATTGAGATTCGTGATATTATATATCAAAAGGATTTGTAGATACATCATACAAAAGAAATAAGTGTTGAATATGACTTTAATCACAAATATGTGAACAGTGTGATGAAAATCCATTACATCACACTACATTTTAAGTAATATGTGCTTTAACGTCCTTTACAATTGTTTAAAGCATGGGTTTAATTTATATAAGAACCTTATTCATATTTATGATATCATATATAATCTTATTATATTATTTTATTATTTTCCCTATTTTGTTTCTTAATTTCCTCCTTTCTTGAGTAGGTTTTGACTTTTTATTTGTCATTCCTATTAGTTAGATAATAGTTTCATCATTTCTAGAATGTAAACCATGATTTAAATAATATTTATATTATGTATATATGTATTTATAATAATATATAATATTTGGAGATAGGACATGAAATTCAATATTTATGAATACGGTAGGTCGTACGAATGCACACACGTTACTTTCATTTCATTATTGTATTCAAATAAGGAAATTTAAATGATATATATGTATGTTATAACTATAATATAATATTTATTTCATATATGTCACATATTATTATAATTATAGTATCATAATATTTTTCACATTTTTCACATATGATTACTAATACCATCCTTTATACATTCAATGTTTAACATGAATGAATCATGTCGCATTGAGGAGGTGTTAATCCACACTTCGACAAAATATTATATCATATTTATAGGAAATTGAATGAAAAAGGGTATGTGTTATAATATAATTATAGAATCATAATGACATATAATATACAACATATATAAAAAGAGTGTCCATAATAATTCACAACCATTTAAGGTGTTAAAGGAAAAATGAACAATCATCGTTTCGTGAGGTAGTAGTTCTCCGTACACATAGACAATAAGTTCATTACCCATTAGATAGAATTTAATATAAATGTAGATAGAAATCCTAAAATAAAAACATATAATTATTTTTAGGATACTGGTGTTATTATATAATCATGTAATAATAATAAATGAATGAGTGAGGAAAGAAATATAACTAAAGTGATCGTTGAAGAACATTACCTTTTATTAGGGTAACTCTTTTTAGTTTATAACAATATCCTTAAATGGATTTACTTATACCAAAATTGAAGACTCTAGGAGTAGGGGAGGGATGTTGGGAGATTATTTAGGTAGTGTTAGGTAGATATTGGAGGCCCAAAATGGTGTGAGAGAGTGTGGGTGGAGGTTCCCTTTTATAATTTAAGTGAGGGTTACTTTTGAAAACTCTCAAACTATAAAATTAATATAAATTAATTTTCTTTTAAAAATTGATAAAAAGTAATTTATTTATAATATAATATGAGTATGGGTTTAAATAATGACAAAAAATAATTTTTAGACTAGTTTAGGTCACATTATTAGTCTTATCTTTTGGATTTTACCATTAGTTAAACCCTTTAACACTTACCATGACAAGTTTACTTTTTTACTCTTTAAGGGTTAATACAGTAATCATAAAATGTAAAATGAAATCTAAATGAGTAGTTTTTGAATATTTTAATTATATCCCATTATTTTTCTGAGGTTTATATTTTTATGATTTTTATAACATTTAATAAAATATTATTTATTTTAAAATATAATTAATGTCAATTTTGACAATATTCATTTCTTGGCTTTTTTAAATATCAAAAGAGAAGATAAATTATATAATAAAAATTAATACATTAATAATGTGTATAGTTAGTCTATAAAATTCATAGATTAAATCAATTATAAAAAAATTAATATTTTTGAATATTTTTAATAACATTTATTTGATATGTCTATTAATTAAACAATTACTACATCATCAAATGCAGGTCTTTTATTTAATTATTTATTCCTAAAAAATTTAAAATTAATTATCATGATTAATAATAAAATTTTATATTTAAAATGAATATTTATAGTCAAAATTATATTTTGAATAACGTTATATAAAAAATGTAATACTTGTTAAAAACAAGAGTGTAAAATATTGGACTTTCCTTAGAATAAAATACTATAAATGTTTCGAAGTCACACAAGCTACTCCAAGTGGCCATAAAATCAGTGCAATGACAATTTTGGCTGAAAATACTCATAAGATGAAATTAGGACATGTTTTATGGTAATTTTTTAAGACTTTAAATATTATATTTACCCATAATTATTTGATTTACACTTAACCATAGTAATTAAAATATTTCCAAATATACTATTCATATACCCAAAAAAGAAACCTATTTAAATAATTTGGAACCCCTAATTCAAAATATAGAATATATTTTTAAAAATTATAAACACATAAGTAGTTGTAATTAATTTTAAATTAATCCAATCGATGGAACATGAACATAGGGTTTTAAAGTGAAAACTTTTAAAATATTGAAATGTTTTAATCTAATTTCAATGTGAAATTGATTCCAATGAATTAAATTTAATTATTTGATAAAAAATGTCTAATTAAACTATAAATCAAATTCAAAATATAATTTAATACTATAAAATAGTTTGATAAAAAAAATCAATTAAAAAGTAATATTTTTTCACTATTCACAAAAAAAAGAAACTTTTCCAAAAAATAAAAACATTTCATCCAAAGTAAATTTTTATATTTTTATTTAAAATGATTAGTTTAGTTTTTGAAATATAATATATAAATTGTCAAAATTGTATTTAAAATATATTCACAATCAAAATCCAAAAAAAAACTACCATTATAAAAATATAGGTTTTTGGGTGTAATATTTTGTTTATTCCTATCTTTTTCCTACAAAATATATTTGAGGAATGTAAAAAATATTTGATCAAATCTATAAAATATATATTTTATTAATATCATTGTCCAATATTAATTAATTTAATTTATTATGTTGCAATTCATTTGTTAGTATAAAAATATTTTTTATAAAAGTATTCTCATTATATTGAATTGGTTTTCATATGAATTTCTAATTAATTTATAACTAATAAATTAAAAATATATTTTTATTAGATAGTTAATACTATTCATAAAAAAAATTTATTGGTAGGTTATATCTTATTATATTAAATAATAATAATTAAATAATATATTATTTTTCAATAAAAATAGGAATTGCGTGTAACATAGGAAAACTCATTATTATATGTAATGTAAAGATAACATTGTGTTGTGTATAAAGAAAACTAGCTAGAAAATTGAAAATATTAAAAAATAAAAATATTTTAAATTCTTGTGGTGTTACACTTTATGCCAAAAATAAGGCTTCTAGGATGAAGTTATGGAAGTATTAATGTTATTTTAGTAGATCATGGATGAATCAAAGAGGGTTTAAGGTGTGAATATGAGAGGATAGTGGGTGATCTTTTATATGCGGCTTGAGTGGAACACTTGTAATTCTTTTTGAAATAGTGAATTTCAAACATTATTGTTATGTTAAAAATAAAAACTATTGGTAATTATAGATATTAGAATGGATAAGTTCTAAAGATGTATAAATAATGGATTTTGGACAAGTGTTGTGTCATTTTTACACCATATTTTCAAATTTTAACCAGTAAGTAAACCCATTTTCTCCTAATCTCTTTAATTAAATTTAATTGTTTTCAAAAATATGTTTGGAAAAAAGTTAATTCTAACTTATTATATATTAAAAATTATTATTATTCCAAATAATTAATCCATTTTTAAAAAATAAAGTCACAAATATAGAATAATTTAATTTAAAATTGATCTCTTATATAGGGTGAGATAATGAGTTTTTAAGAAGAGTTTATTTGGGAAAATATGAATCTATATTAACTATATGAGTAATAATAATCTTTCGATGAAACTAAATAAAAATTCAATGATATTATATATATATATATATATATTTAAATTTAACATTACTCATTATTGATTATTTTAATTAGTAAAATTTAGAAACATTAAAAATTTAAAAATAGTTTTTAGAAAACCCCATTTTAAACCCAAACACAAACTTTTAATGAAAACCAAAATATATTTTATTAAAAGTTATTAAATTGATTAAATATAACTTTTATTACTTGAAAACATATTCAAAACATACTGGTACATTTAATCTACTTATTTTATTGAAAATAAAATGCTTTTGGCAAAAATCATTATTTTTCACTATTCCATGAAAAATCAGTATTTTCCAAAAAAACCAAAATTTCACACAAATTAAATTTTTATATTGTGATTCAAAAAATGATGCTAATTTTTTCAAATATATTTTCTAAAATTTAAAAAATTGAATATAATTTTTTTCCTAAAAATCAATAAAATCATTTGTGATAAAAACATATTTTTTAAAATAAAATAACTTTAATAAAAAATAGATTGATTATTTACCAAATATTTGTCAATAATTCATATTGAGTAATATATATATATTTCATAAATTAGTTAATAATATTCATACCCGCCAATTTAACATCTAGGTTATAACAATAACATATTTCATGGATTGTTAAAGTTTAGTGTTTGATGTGAAATACACTATAAAACATAAAAATATCATGGGTGGGTGTAACAAAATCTAAAATGGTAGTTTCATTTAATGAAATATGAAAAAAATTTACATGTAATTCAATATAAACTATGTGTTTCATGTCCTGTATCCTATCAAATATAATTTTTTTCTATTTAAATTTTGGGGTGTTAAATCCTCACCCATTTAATGAATTAGATCCTCACAATATTAACATTAAATTGGTAAAATTTTTTTGGAAATTTAAAAATAAATTTTATACAAAACCACATCATAAAAATGTTTAATAAAAAAATACTCTTAATAAGAGATAAAGGTAAGCACAAAGGTTATATGAAATAAAACATAACTAGATTTTGTAATAGGTCAACATTGGTTATATTGGAGGAAAATAATAAACAATTATAGATAGTTATTTAGGTAATTGATCACCTAAAATTGAGTGGTCAATGGAATGTTAAGGGCCCCAAAACCATAAATCTGTGATGATAATAAAACCAACAGTTCAACATAATTTAATGTACTAGTATTTGATTTTTGTTTAAAGATAATTTTCTTAGGGTTGAGGAATTCCCTTACTATCTAGACAAAGAGAATATGGATATATACTTACATGATTAGTATAATATCATAATATATAAAATTTCCACCATAATATCATCTTTTTTACAAAAATAGGCGTATTTAGGATGATTTTTTATGGATGATGAATTAAAATCATTTTTAAAGAATAAAAAACCATAAAAGGGGTAGCCAAGCTATTCCACCTATCTTTAGAAATTACCCAAAACCGAAATGGTTTGTACATGTTAAGATAAATTCCAAAAATAAAAATTCATACATTAATCTCTAAATTTCAATAGAAATACCCAAATTTCAAATTGAATCATTCAAAGATTAAATATCCTTAATATTTTTAAAACATTTTCCAGGCTAATTTCTAAGCCCATGGATTAGAAGGATTTGATAATATATTATTCCATGATAAATCGACCTCTATTCATAATATAAAATCTAATATGATTAAAAAGTAAACCTAATATTTACCTTTATAAAAATTCATACTAACCAAGACATCATATAGGCGTGTAGAATGCATGAAACCCTTATTGTCCTTCGATCATGGGTTCCAAACCCACATATTTTCCAGATATAATGGGTTGTCACCCAACATATGGGCTATCCTTTTTTATTTTAAATATGAAATATAATTCCACCCTAAATAAAAATTCATGTTGATCCTAGGGGTTACCAATACCTATGAAAAAACATCTCACAAATATTTCATTAATTACATTATGATGTAATCCCTTAAATCCACAATGGGTTTTCTTAGAATTTGAGCTTATGATTAAACATAAACATATATACCTAATATAGTATCCACGACTCATAATATAAACTGACATGAGAACATCATAATCTATAAAGTTATCTAGACCAACCTTGTATACCAATAATAATAGCCCAAAACCCGCACTCTTGGATCTGGTGTTAAAATCCCAATATTTATATTTCCAACTTTAATGCTGATAATTATGACACATTTTTTCAATCAAAATTGTAAAATATCAAAAGGAATCATTGGATTACATATATTCTTTTATACATTGTAGGTTTATAGTTTTAGATAATTAGGAAAAACTCTTACATAATCAATACCCATGTCCTAAAATGAGCATTTCTCCCACAAAATCCATATTTCTTTATTTCACATTAAGCCATCATCACCATCCATATGAAATCCCTTCAATACATTATTAAATAAAACTAATTCCTTATAATCTAGGGGAAATAAAAAATATGAAGAGTGATCTAAAATTATCATTAAGGGTAAAAATAATCATTAAAAATTGATTTTCATCGATGATCATAATGATATTTTGAGGGTGTGATGACATAATCTGAGTGAATGAGTGATTCATCAAAGAAATCATACCTAAAAATACCAGGATCATAATAAATGGAGACATAGAAAAGGAAAGATTCATAAAAATCAATAATCATGAGTCATGTGATATCAATCATGATCTTGACAGACATTATAAATGCATAATAATCATAACAAAGATGTATTGCTATATTGGAACATTTATCTTCATGGATCCTGATAAAGACATGTCAAAAATAAAACTATCCCAATTAAATCCATAGGAGAAAAACTCAGGAAACAGCCTTTTTCATTACTTTAATGAAAAGGTACACTACCCAACACATTGGAGTGATATCTAGGAACACACATCATTTAATCAATAAAAGTATCACCTGATACTATACGGGGATCTCCATGGTATAAATTGGAATGTGATCACCTAATGATATCTTGGATACCACATATTATATGATTTAATGGCTCCAACCTATGATATCTAGGCCAACCCATCAAATATTTTGTAATGGTCTCACCTAGCGTTATCTATTCCTCCCCATCATATATGTTGTAACAGGATCACCCAAAGCTCTCTAGACTACCCCCTCGTAAAATTTGACTAAGAACCACAATTAAAGTACATATGGATTAATGTTTATCATAAACTTCTTGAAACATTCATTATTTATTTTATATCTTTATTAACCCATGGAAAATAAGTGGGTTTCATGAAAATCACTTTTAAATAAGATTGACCAGTGGAATATAATTGGTTTCCAAAGTAATAACATTAAAAAATATTAATCTATCGAGAGAAAGAATGTGGATATTATAATTAAAAATATTCCCATTGGTGCATAAGATAAATCATGTTTTTAGGATATTTATAAATGGAAATACAATATAAATATCATTAATAACATTATTGAGGAAAATATGATTTTCGTTTTGAAAATAAATTTTCAGAACATATTTTTTTTTGAAAATATATTTATTTTATTTTTTTTAAAATATGAATGTAAATAATTTTTTTGAAAATCATTCCAAAATAAAATTGAAAAAATTCAAATTAATCTTCAATGAAATAACGGACATGATGGCGGATAAATCCATACATGCGGTATATGTTTAATGAATTTTTTTTTGTGATGTAAAAAATTTAGAAAAGTTCATTGATTAGAAAATGAAAATAAGATTACATTGAAATATTATTGTAAAAAATTAAAAATTGGGAAATACTGTATTTAATAAATAATTTTTAAAAGGTTAAAAATATATTTTATTTTTTTAAAAATACATGGTTTTGGAATATAACAGTTTTCTAGACGAAGAGAGAAATGGAGTCAAATTTTAATAACAAATATTTGTAAAAAAATTCAAGTACCAAAGCATAAAAAATGGAAAAATTAATTAAAAATTTCATGATTTAATAGAGTATAAGGGAATTCATTTGAATTATAATATTTAAACATTGGAGAATTAATCATACCCGATCTCAATAAATGATGAGATCATAACACTAAACTATTACCACTTTGGTAACCCTGAATCTAAAGCCCCATTAAAGGATTAAATTAAATGAGAAAAAACACCAAGAGAATAAAAAAATTAATGATATTAAATTTCAATGGGGTTGTATATACACCTCATAAAATAATATTGGTGCATAAAACTACATAAGTCTTAAAAAATGAAAATTGTGAAAAAAATCCCTTACCACTATGGTAACACTGAAACTGTAAACCCCATGAAAAGGATATCCAAAAATGGATATGTAATTCTAAATAAATTCAATTTTTAAATATTAAAATTAATTCATGGGAAATTTATACATCATAAAAAAGTGGTGAATATGGAATGTATCTCATAGTAATAAAAGTGAGATGAGGAAAAACTCTTACCTTGAGTTTCATTCTTCATGATTCTTCCTTATATACCTGAATAATAAACATAAGTTAATTTTTTAATTGATTCATTATATTTTTAAAATATTTTATTACTTTTTCTAACTTATTTTCTAGTTATATAAAATTGTTTAATTAACTAATTTTAAGTCAAATGTTTTGACCATATTCGGCTTATGTGTCAAAAATTAATTCAATAAGATGATGATGGTCAAATATATCATTATATAAAAATATCTATAATAATATTCATGGAAGAATTATCATAATTATACAAAAATTATAATTTAAAAAACAATGACAAATGATGTTTATGAAAAATTAAAAACTGTTACGATCATGGAGAAGATATGCCGTACACACACATGAATAATGTTTCCATTATTCATTGATCATTATAGAAAGAGGGTATTCATTGTTTTATCTTTAAATAATTATAATAATATCACAATTAACATATTATTTAGGTGGTGAAAAAAAGAATCACATCATTTTTAGGAGGTGGTAGTCCGCACATTCAAGAACAATATTATAAAAATTTCAATGAGTGAAGAGGTAAGAAATAAAATCATAAATTATATTTAAATAATGATAAATATGTCAATTATATATTATATATTTAATTTATGTCACGTATACTTATTATAATTACCCTTATTATCTTCCATATAATGCATTTATCAAAAAGGAATTACATCTATTAGTGTGGCGGTTGTCCGCCGTACACATGAGTGACATTATCGTATAAATTATGGAATGGAATATAAAATGATATATATGATATAATTAATACCGAGTTATAATTATTTCATAAATATCATATATAATCCATCATCACACCCAACCATTAGAGGAGGTAATTAAAAAATGTATGGCATCATCTGGTGAGGCTGTAATGCTCCGTGCACAAAAATGAGGATTTCATAACCAATTTGATGGAAGGGTGTGAGGATGTAGGTCATAAACATAACATAAAAAATATAATTATATTGAATATATGTAGGTTATTATTTCATCATGGTATATGAATAATTTAAGGATATGGATAAAGAAATAAAATCAAGAAAATGACCATTAAAGATCATTATTTGTTCTTTGTGTATCCTCTTAAGGTTTCAAACAAAGGACTTACTAGGATGTATTTATGACTAAAATAAGTAAGTATAGGATTGTGGGATTTCAATTTGGAAGTTATTTGGGTATTTCTTGGCTGAAAACAATAGGTTTGAAGCTGGGATGAATGGAGGAGAGTGTGTGGCCTTTTATAAGTGGGGTGAGTGGCACACTTGTAATGTTTTTGAACGAGTGAATTCCAATCACATTTTTCCTTCAGAAAAAACAAAATAATGTTATATTTTTAATAATATAATGTATAAGCTATAAGTATTTCTATAAAATGGGGTTTGAATAAGTTATTTTTATCATTTTTATACCTTACATTCTATGTTTAACCACTAAGTAAATTGATTTTCACATTTATCATTGTAATTAGTTTTAAGAGTTATCCCTAATGACATTGGAAAAAACTCTATTGGCATTATTTTAAAATATAATTTATTATTGTTACATTTATTTAATATATTTTTCCAAATTCAACTCACAAAAGTGGAATAATTTAATTTAAAATCAATCCTTCATATGTGGTGAGAGAGTGAGTTTTTAGGAAGATTATTTTTTGGTAAAATGATGATTCAATATTAACTCTATGAATAATAATAATAGTACGAAACTCAATTAGTATTTAATTACATATAATTTATATATTTAATTTAAAAAATTTCTCTATTCTTTATTTTTTTTATTAATTTAAACCGAGAATCATTATTCTTTTAAAATAGTTCTTTAGAAAAATCCTTTAAAAAACATATAAAAAACCAATATATAGTTAAATATATGTAATTAATTAGATTAAGGAATAATTATTTTACATTAATACACAAAAAACATATTGGGACTATTAAATTACATATTTTACTGATTTTTCTACAGAAATCAGTATTTTTCACTATTCCCTGAAAAATCAATATTTTTTGAAAATCACAAAATTTATTCCAAAGAAACTTTTGATATTAAAATTCCAAAAATGAAGTTAATTTTTTTCAAATAAATTTATTTAATGTTATAATAAATTAATATATTTTTTTTCTTGAAATGTAATTGAGTAATGTTTGAAGAAAACATATTTTTAAAGAATAAAATCATTTTTCTAAAATATTGATTAATTATTTAATAAATAAATAAATAATTCACACTGATTAATAAATTCATATATATATTTATATATTTCATAATATAGTTAATACTATTCATACTCTGTAATTTGATGGTTAGGTTATAACTATAACATATATCATGTGTTGTTTAAGTTCAGTATTATGTATTGAATACCTAACTGACATAAAAATATAGTGATTTTGTGCAACACAATATAAACTAAGTGTTTTCTCTAATTGAATATGACGATAGTGTTGTGTGTAATATTAGATAAACTTAGTGTTACATGTACATTATTTTATCAAATATAATTCTCATCTTCTAAATTATCGTGATATTACAAAAAGAATCTCCAGGGATTACTTAGGAGGAATATGTGTTTGATATCATAAGTTATGAGATGAAAAATTAATCTTCCTAGGATTTAATTTGGGTTAAAGTTTAATTTTCGTATCATTTAATTCATGTCACATAGTTATTCCATAGGATATTTTAAACTATGCACTAACCTTATGCTAGATAGTTGAAAACATTGAGAGTTCCTCATGGTTTGGAAAATAATTAAGCATCCATGTACGAATAATGGACATCATCTAGGGGGATACTTGATTTTTCTACACTATTTTGAAAAACTATGATCCAATCATGGGTAGCTTCTATCGAAGATATCTGATACTTTAGGGTTTCCCCTACGCACTCGCATGGTTTTTCCAAACTATGTACTATCCATTAACCTACCTTGGAACATCTAGAATTTATATTCATGGTTTCATGTTTACAATGAATGATTTCTAATAAATGTTCACAAATTGGTAACCCTTATATATCCTTCCAAAACACTCCAAAAGCAACCAAAAACCTAAAAATCATCCTCAGTGTAATATAACTTAAATAATACATAATAAAAGTGTAATTTACTTGAAACCTGGGGTATAAATTAGTTGTTTATTCATGTTTACTTGGAAATAAGATGTTAATGTGTCCTATTATTATGTTGAAATCGTTTAGATATTGTCTTTAATGAAGGGATGATTGAACAAGGGTCTTGGGGTGAGTCCATCCCATTTACTAACATAGAAGGGGTTTTAAGGGTGATATGTTTTGAAAAAGTGTTATCATGGAATTTGGTTGGGAGTTAGGATGTTTAGTGGGTTAGGACATGGTGAGGCCTATATATGTTTGGTAGAGAAAATTTTCATTGGATAATATACATTATAAATAGTGGGGGGCAGAGTGTTAAAAAAATATCTTGGTCCCCTTGTGTTTTTATTCGATACCATAATATCATGTACACCATAAATAATATAGGTATCATGAATTCTTATGATCTGATGTAAGGAAATTTACAATGAACCAAAAATGATTAAGAGGAAAATACATGTATAGTTGGGTACAAAATTATGGATTTTTCACACATCATTTCTATAGAATTAATCTAGATTTAGATATAGATTTATGGTTATATTGGTATGTTTATTATGCTAACAATCCTTTATATGATTCTCAGTAAGAAATATTATTAATTTTTTTTACAAAATTAATTTATTTTAGTAAAATATGATATCTAAGTAATCTTCAAATGAAGTGTGGTTTAGTTTCATTTATAAAATATAATATTCAATTTATTATTTAATAATTGATCCATGTTGGTCAATAAAATCATTTGGTCATGTTATTACTATTTTATTTTTCAAATTTATACTATTTGATATTAGAATGATAGTATCATTGGAATGCATGGATTGATGTTTTACATTCCATTTTTAGATTTATTCTTGGAAAATCATTTCATGTGACCAGTAAACCTATAATTAATTTAAAATTTAAAAGAGTTATTTTAAAAGTAAATGTGTATATTTTTTAATGCATAATAAATAATGTTTTCCCTATGTGTATTACAAAAAAAATATCTTAATTAATGTTTTTTAAAATATTAATTAAATTGATTGATTTTTGGATTACACATATTATATACATGTCTAAAATATTACAATTCTATGAAATGGAAATTTATTTTAAATTATTCGATTAACTGGTTATTTGGAACCATTTTTTGAGATAATTAATGTTGTAATAATGTGTTTAATTAATTAATGGGAATCATATATTTTTTAATTCTTATTATGTATCGTGAGTAAACTAATTAAAAATCATGATTCACAATTTTTAAAAGTATATTGTTTACAAAAGTGGGTTATTGATGTATGATTTAGTTTAAATTGGAATGTGGTATACATAAACAGTTCAATATGAACTATGTTCTTGGAACTATATAGTGTTATTTATTTTCAATAGTATCAAATTATGTGATATAATAATTATGTTTATACAATATAAGGAAATATTTGTTTAAATAGTCAATGATTTTTTTATAATTTTCCACAAGATTGATTTACACGTGATTTAAATTTGATACAAGAATAATTATGTAATATTTATAAAATGAAAGGAATTTTAAATGTCAATGAATGAAAAAGTTAGGCTATTTTTTGTTGAGGATACGTTATAATTATGCATGAATTGGTAAATTCAATAAATTTTTCACCCTCATGAATTGTGAATTTTTTAAAAATTAGTGGAGTATTGGATGGCTATGTTGATATATTTATTTACATAAATCACCCATATTTGAATTTGACTATTTTTTATCAACCCTAGATTATACCTTATGAATAATATTACTATAGAATATCAATTAAAATAAATGATTTGTTATGATATGATGTTACATCTAAGGGAATAGTTTGGATTGATATATGTGGGGAAGTAGTATTTGTTCACTTAATGTAGAGGAATGATATGATTTATAAATGATAATGGAATTTTGGTAACATTTCACTTTCGTAATTTCTAGATACTATAAGATTTTTTTATTACTGATATTTATAATTATTGTAACCATGATTTGCTATATTCCATGATACTTTGGAATAATTTATGATAATATATATTTTTATATCATTGCTGAAATCTTTCACACTAATTGGTTGGATGCTTTTTCAAACGTTCATATATGTATTTTCCAAGTGAATTATAAAAGATAATAAAGAATAATGAAGATAAAAATGATTATGGAGACTAGTTTCAACGGGGTATTGATTAATTCCAGCATTCATTCTCTAATATAATTCCTATTATTTATTATTTATATCACTTTCTACCATTTTTATGATTATATATGACTATATATTATGAAATGAATCAATTATTGTGATTCCAAATTTGAAACTGGATTTGGGATGATTGAGGCAATTTGGGAGATATGAAATTACATTATTGAATCAATCATAACTTACATTGAAAACATTTATTGAATTATTAGCTACGAAAATGTGGGAAATGAATATTGACATGAACCTTGAATAAAATTCATCAGTGTTTAGTTTTCTTTATTTTTTGTCACATATAGAGATATTGTAAGGACTCAACATTAAACATTACATAATTTAGTGACTCTAAACTATAATTCAAATTATAAAATTCTCATAGATATTTTATGTTTAGAGTTTTAAAGATTTAGTTTATAACTCTTATATAACAAACCCATAAATTACAATGTTTATACTTTTAATCAATATCAATTTCCCCATAATATAAAACATCAGAAATGAAACATGTTTTATTTGCATGAAAAATATTCATGACATTTACCTTAACTTCCTTTTTTCACTTAAATATTCATAAACCCTATGAAAATCATTTCAAAACTTCAGATGTTTAGAAAAATCTCTTTAATGGAATAAAAAGAAATAATAAAACCTTTAGTCCATGAATACGTATAAAAATTTACCCTTTTAAAATATAATCATTTGTCTCAAAATAATAAATTTTATTAAAACAAAAACCTTATATACGAAAATATTTTCATAAAATATTCATTAGAAATCATAATGAAAAAAATAAGACCCATAATGGTTTATTTGAAATCATAAAAATCTTATAATAATTTTTTCATAATTTTTTACTTTTCAACATTAGAAAGTATCGTATAATTTATTTTAATTGTACAATAAACATATTTAATTGATAAAACATAATATACCTATAAAAGCTATTAAACATAATATATAAAACAAGTAGTTTACCTAAGGAATCATTTTCATATCACTCTTACATATGGAATAACCCTAATAGATACACATTGAATAATCATCATAGTTATTATTATTGTATCTATCATAGTCACACATGAAATAAGAATCAAAGATATAGTTTGAATAACCATTAATGTATATTTCCATAATATCTTAATATAAATCTTATTGGTTAACTTCATACGTGTAAAAAATTCATTGGATAACAATAATGGGGATCACCCATTATATAAGTAATATCTGGCACCCATGTGAGCTATAATGGGGATCAATCTATCAGATAAGCTATATAGGACTCAAATATTTCACATATATAATTAAAAAGTAACACACCAGGAATATAACCTTTTATTCATTCAATTTTCATCATAATACATTTTAGAATCTATTTTAAGCCTTTATGGAAAACACATTTGAATATCAAAATACCCTTTTATTTTAAAAAACATTTTCAATACTAAAATACCCAAAAAAGGAGAGTGAGGGGTTTTATTTAAAAAAACTACAATAATGTAATGGAATCCCAACATTATGTAATCATTTCAGCATCTAGAAAGGCCTTTTGGATCATATACATTAAAATAGAACATTCTTTTTTGACTTTTTTAAAGAGTGTCAAAAAATTCAATAAAAACATTCACTAATAAAAAAATTATAATAAATAAGAATGGGTCATAAAAAGAACTATAAAAATTATTTTATTTCAATATAAATTCATCTTTAAAATAAATTTAATAAAATGGCCATGAAATAAAAATTATTTTGAAGGGAAACTTTTAAATATGATTTTTAATAGAAACTCCCTTACCTTGATTTCTACTGATAATGTTTATTCATTATCTTCCTAAATAATAAACACAGTAAAATTTTATATCTTATAAAGAATCTTTTTAATGTTTATTTTTCCATTTATTTTTTCTCTTATAATGTCATATTTGATTATTTAATCAATTAAATTAATGTTGTGTGTTTTGATAATATTCATTTTATATGTTCAAAATTTCTTTGGTAAGTTGACTATGATCAAATATATCATTATTCAATCATATAAAATAATATAATAATGATATAATTACAATTTATATATATACATAATATTTTAAAAACAAATAATGAATTATGGTTTTGAAAAATTAACTACCTAACAATCTTATAGATGGTTGGTCATACGTACGCATGAGTAACATATTCATTTTTCAATGATCAAAGTGTGAAAAAGGTAATTATTATTTTATAATTATAAAAATAAAGTAATATAAAAAATATTATTTTAATGATTTCAATATATATATCATCCATGTGATATGGTGATAAAATACCAATCATTATATTTTTAACATTTCTTACCCAATTTACCCTTTATCATGCAAATAAATTTTTTTTAAGAATACTGTTCAGATTGTAAAAAATAAAATAGAACTGCTTGGAAAATATCAAACTTCTAATTAAAAACATGGAAACCGTTTTCCAATATATGAAAAAAGACATGGTCAAATTTAATTAAATAATAAATTGAAAAAATACATTGAAAATCATTTTTTAGGAAAAGACACTTTTTTAATATAAAATATTTTTATACAAAATTTATGAATTAAATTCATTTTAAAAAATTAATTACTATAAATGAAATGAACTAATGATATTTCAAAAATAATCCAATTTTTTTTACTTTAAAAATATGTTAACATAAAAAAACATTTATAATAAAATTCAATTTTTCCAATATTCCTTGAAATATCAAGATTTTGAAAAAAAGAAAAAATTTCACCATAGGATAATATTAAAATGCTTATTTTCAAAAATATATAATTTTTTTCAAAAAATATTTCTAAATTAGACATAATTTAGTTATGTCACTCTCAAAAAATAAATCAAATACAGTTTTTTCTGAGAACATAACATTGAAGAATAAATTTGTTTGACTTAAAGATGACTGCTTATTTCTTAATAAATAATTAATAAATAAATATTGATTAGAATCATTATATATATCTTAAAAATTATTTAATAATATTCATACCTTCCAATTTATTAGCTAGGTTGTAATAC